>OY978221.1:5389994-5889763 GCA_963854785.1 Vaccinium vitis-idaea
AAAAACATTTTAGATGGTTTAGATTGTGCACTACAACCTTGTAGTGCACCCCCTACGTTGCAAGGTCTTTGATTCCCCTGTTTGGTAACTTCATTTTAAAATTTTAAAATTTGCAGTTTTGGCTTTTGAGTGTTTGGGTGGCAAACAAATAATTCAGTTATATATTTACTTTTGATACTATCCTTTGGGTAAAAAACCGGTTTTTAGTTTTTTGGTTTTTTCATTTGTCCTTATTCAAATTTTTTTTGCATTCGTTAGTTTTGTATCAAGATTTTGTGGTTTCTGGATTCCTCACGACGAGACGAATCTAACAAGTATAAATTTATGGTCAAAACTCAATTTTTTTTGAATAAAGCCAAAATAGGTGGATTATTGGCCAATAATCCACCTATTTTGGCTTTATTAAAAAAAAATTGAGTTTTGACCATAAATTTATACTTGTTAAATTCGTCTCGTCGAGAAGAATTTAGAAACCACAAAATCTTGATGCAAAACTAACGAATGCAAATTTTTTTTGAATGAGGACAAAATAGAAAAACCAAAAAACCAAAAACCGGTGTCCGATCAATATCTTTATCTGGTCTAATCCGGGACCGATCACACTGTCCGCTGCCAAACACATGATTTATTATAGTACACATTACCATTAATGAACCGAACAATGCAGATTTTACATAAAGTTACATACTCTATTTTGGGAATATCCATCTAAATAATTTTACACACAGATCCTTATTATTTATTCATAATTTCATAACTAAAAAAGGAGTACAATCGACATGCAAAGTGCAAACGCCCTTATTTATTTTCCAATTTACTTTTGTACGCTCCAATAAAGCGGTGTTTGGTAATCAATAATTTTGTACAAGGTGTCTTTTATCTCTCCCTTGGTCCCTTAAAAAGGACTGGACCGGACAATGTTTCGGGACTTTTCTCGGAGGAGGAATGGGGAAGTGAGTGAGGGGGCTCGCTACACGGTGTACTGAGTCTCATCCAGCCCTTCATCTCGGTACAGACGGCTCGGATTTAATTCAAATTTTAAATGATCCGAGCTGTCCATTGTTTGGATTAAAATTTGAGCGTCCATTACAAAGATGAACGGTCACATGAGTTCACTACACCCCTACAGTAAGTCCCTCGCTACATGGTCCTTTCTCGGATCCGTTTTGATAATGTGACTACTGATATTTTAGATATCGTTGAGAACATTAGCATACCAAACTACACTAATATCGGATATCAACGGTTCCGATCATTAAAATGGGCCGGAGAAGACCGGATCCCATTCCATATATAAACCCCTTCCCCATCAATTTCGCCAATTGTTTTTATCTAGAAGTGATATAAAATGAAGAGGCAAAACGAAGAGAGAGAGAGAGAGAGAGAGACATACATATGAATGAATGAAAACCGTTCGGTTTTCCAGGGGCACATCTCTCTAAAAACCCAACGAGATACAGACTCTGTATTCATTCACAGATACATATATTGGCAGAGAGGATACACATATTCATCTAGTGAGAGAAACAAGAAAGAAGAAAATATGATTCAGAAGAAAAAACAGAGGACTACTTCTCAAGAAAGATCTGATCTCTTCGATGGATTACCCGACGATATCATCCTCTCCATCCTCTCTAGACTCTGTTCCACCGCTCGTTGCCCTTCCGATTTCATCAATATTCTCTTCACGTACGTATTTCATGTCTCTATATGTATGTATGTATGTATGTATGTTTCTTTGAGTGTATGTGTATATGTGTCTAATGTTTCTCATTCGTTGAGCAGATGCAAAAGACTGAACCGATTAGGTCTTCATCCTCTGGTTCTATCAAAATCCGGTTCGAAAACATTTGCAATCGGAGCCAAGAACTGGTCCGAGCAAGCTCACCGGTTTATGAAACGGTGCGTCGCTGCCGGCAGCGTTGAAGCCTGTTATACTCTCGGAATGGTCAGTATATATATATATATACATATACACTCGCATCTACATACACATCATGTATGTGCTATGCATATACGCCTGTTATTCGTATGTATTTGGTTTACAGTTCTTTGATTTCTCTGTTTTAGAGATTACAACTTTGATAAATACAAAAGAAGTTAACGAACGACAAAAAAAAGTTGGGAGAAAATGTATTCTATCTTTATTTTTCATTTACTTGAGTCGATAATTCTTTTTTATTCTCATCGAGTCGAATTATTTGTCACAAGAAATTCGATGAAAAACTAAATAAAAATCACTTTCTTTATGAATAAGTAATTTAGTCTCTCAATATGCGCAGATCCGATTTTACTGTCTACAAAACCGAGGAAGCGGAGCCTCTTTAATGGCCAAGGCGGCGATTAGATCTCACGCGCAGTCACTCTACTCCCTCGCCGTCATCCAGTTCAACGGAAGCGGCGGCTCGAAAAACCAAAAAGACCTCCGCGCAGGATTTGCCCTCTGCGGCAGAGCCGCCTACCTCGGCCACGTCGACGCCATTCGAGAGCTCGGTCACTGCCTCCAAGACGGCTACGGAGTCCGCCGTAACACGGCGGAGGGACGCCGCCTCCTCGTCCAGGCCAGCGCGCGCGAGCTAGCGTCGGCACTACGCGCCGTCGCGCCCTCAGCCCTCCACGTTCTCACGCGGCAGTTGCGCAACAAACGGGAACGTAACAGTAACAGTAGTAATCTCTCGTTGCTGAGTGATTTCGGGTTAAATAACTTGAATCTTCCGTCGGAGGCCCACCCGGTGAACCGGTTTTTAACCGAGTGGTTCGGGTTATTCAATCCGAATTCGGGTTGGGATACGGGGATAAGGATGTGTTCGAATTCGGGTTGCGGGCGACCCGAGACGAGGAGGAATGAGTTCAGGAGGTGCTCCGCTTGTGGGATGGTGAATTATTGCTCACGTGCGTGTCAGGCGCAGGACTGGAAGATGCGGCACAAGGGGGAGTGCTCGCCTGTGGCGGCGGCTGTGGTGGACGCGTTGGTTATGAATAATCTCCATGGCGGTGGTGACGGGTTCGATGACGCTGTGGTAGATGATCGGACGGATGAGGTTGAAGGAGTTGGTGGTGGGCCCAGTGAATGAGTTTTGCTAAAGCAGTTCGATTATAAGAATCTCGATGGCGATGACGGTTGTGATGACGGTGTTGGAGATGATCGGACGGCTGAGGTGGAAGAACCGAAGAAGGGGTTGTGGGGTGGGGACCAGTGAATGATTTGTGGAAGTTGGGGAATTCAAAAGCAAAAAACGTTTCTTTAGATAATGTTTAACTGTTGATTTGATAAGTTTTCCTTTTCTTTTTTTTTCTTTTCTTTTTTTTCCAGTTTTTTAACGGCAACATAATGATCTTTTATTTCCTTTTTCTGCTTTTGTTTTTTTTTTGAAGTTAATAACGGCAACATGACCTAGGGGAGGGGTTTAGAACGGTAGGAGTATTTATTCTGTGGTTCCGGGGCGCACGTGAATTGTGATATGGAGTAAAACACTTCTGATTGACTACTTTTAAAAAAAGGAAAATGCTAACGTGTGCCTATTAGACGAGAAAATTTTGGGTGCTTGTAGGGTATATACACGTGGTGCCCTACACCACATCCGAGCCGTCCATTCACGTTTTCGACGGCTCGGATCTGCGGTGGCAATTTTGTAAATTTTGGGACCAATTTTATACCCCGCAGATCCGAGCCGTCGAAAACGTGAATGGACGGCTCGGATGTGGTGTAGGGCACCACGTGTATATACCCTACAAGCACCCAAAATTTTCTCCTATTAGACACACATTAAAGTTAAAAAAATGTATTAAAATGTGTGAAGTGTATAGAAATATGTGAGAGTGTATGGGAAAGTGTAAAAAGTGTATTGGAGTGTGTTTGTTTTGTTTGTTTGTGTGCTCAATGTGTGCTTATAGGGCACACGTTAACAAAATCCTTAAAAAAAAAGGGTTTAATATTTTTTTCGAGAAATGAGTGATTCGAAGAATGTTATTTTAAGGTGCGGTAAATCGACGGGAACCGATGAAAATATATCGATATTGTGCAGAAGTGGGCCTCGCACAACAGATTTCAACTGTTTATTAATTTTAAAATATTTTTTTCGAGTGATCTAGTGAAAAATAAATTCAATTGGACAACCCTAAATGGTTGATCTAATGTACACATTTTTCATTCTGAATATGGGATCATTTTTTCTGAACAAAAATGGTAAATCGACGGGAACCGATGAAGATGTACTGATGGTGCACAGATCGGCTTGTGGGGCCCACTTTCAGGCCCTACATAAAAAATCCGAACCGTTCATTAATTTTAAAATATTCTCCGAGTGACCCCTCTGAAACATCAGCTCATATTTTAAAACTAATAAACAGCTCGAATATTTAGTGCAGCACCCAAAAATGAGCTTCGAAAACTGATTTGTGCAACATCGGTACACCTTCATCGGTACCAATAGGAGGGCTATTTAAGGTGGTCTTGGGTACCAATAGGGGGGCTGGTTAAGGTGTCTTGATATTGAAAGCCCGCTTTAATTATTAATAAGTTAAACAAAATGATAAAAACATTGAACTCCACAATACACTTCCATTTATTTTTTCAACATTTTGTAAAACATTTTTAATACACTTTGTCCGTCTTAACAACTGCTTAGTCGGCTGTTTTAGTTTTCCTATTTTAATATACTTAAAGATGGTGTATATTACTAGTAAGGATGGTGCCATGGGTGGTTAATAGGGACTGTCGCCTCTTTTACAATTCAAAAAATTTCTACTATTACATTGAAAATTTATATATATAATTAAATTATATAACCTCGCCACTCCTCTATATATATAACTTGTCCCCACTACTCAAAAATCTTGGCTCTGTGCCTGATTTCTAGTGTCAATAGAGCAATTTTTTGGTGGCTGACAGAGATTGAGGTCTCCTTTGGTTAAATCCAAAAAACTGATTTTTTGGGGTTTTTCGTTTTGTCCTTATTCAAAAAAAAATTGCATTTGTTAGTTTTGGGTCGATTTTTTGCGGTTTCTTGGCTTGTCTCGGCGAGAGGAATCTAAAAAGTATAAAATTATTAGCCAAACTTAAAGTTTTTGTGAATAAAGACGAAAAATGGGGAAGCAAAAACCGTTTTTTTGGTTTATTTTTCGTCTTTATTCACAAAACTTTAAATTTGGTTAATAATTTTATACTTTTTAGGTTCCTCTCGTCAAGACAAGCCAAGAAACTAAAAAAATCGACCGAAAACTACCAAATGCAAGTTTTTTTTGAATAAGGATAAAACGAAAAAAAAAAAAAAAAAATCTCAGCGGTTCAAAACTTTAAAACCCCATTGGCCCATTGAGCACGGCATGGAAGCTCGACTATTCTTTAAGAGAAAATATTCGGTGCCCCCGGCACCTTTCAACTGCAAATTATTGTGGATTTGAATGTTTTAACTTTTAATCGTGCTTAGATATTTCTTCTGAAATTTTTTTTTGAAAAAATACATGCATCATCGGGGATCCGGATCCTCTATGAGGATTTCTCTGTGAGGATCTTGTGAGGGTTTTGTTGTGGGTTTGACAACACACCAAAAAGGAGATCCAATGGCTCACACAACCCCCTTCCAAAAAAAAAAAAAAGAACCTAGGGATGATATAATATTTGCAATTGAGTTCTACTTGTTTTTTATTTTTCTGTGAATAATTTCGTAACCTCCGTTATTTTAATTTTTTTGTCAATTTTATGGAGAGCTAAATCTAAGATTAATTATATATATACAGTAGTACTTTAATGGTGACTCGTGGGTAAGTAGACTAGGATCCGGATCCTCTATTAAAAAGTTCTTGGATTATAAACAGAATATGTAAAAGTGTTTGGATAATATCTTCAAAATATATTTTGTTCGAAATGTAAATGATAATTGACTCAAATCATACACCCTCGTAACCGATTTTCATTTCTGTTTTATTTGTTCATCTCTCATATGTGACATTATGTGGTTAACTTTAATCCTCAATTTTTTTTTCATTGAATATCTTATTGATCCTCTGTTGATTACAAAAATTTCAATCATGAAATCAAACATTATTATCCAATTGACTAGGTGATAGAAATCTGATTAAACAAAGCATTTTTCGAAACAGATATCAAAAAGTACTTGATTAAAATGTAAATTTTGGATTATAAAAAAATTTCAATCATGAAATCAAACATTATTATCCAATTGATTAGGTGATAGAAATCTAATAAAACGAAGAATTTTTTTGAAACTGATGTCAAAAAGTATTTGATTGAAATATAAATTTTGGATTATAAACGGAATACGTAAAAGTATTTGGGTAATATCTTCATAATATGTTCTACAAAATAATTTTTTTCAGTGAATTTATAATCATTGTCCAAGAATTTTGATTTAGAAACAAGGAAAGGGGTTGTGAACTATTGAATCTCCTTTTTAGTGTGTTGTCAAACCTACATCAAAACCCTCACAAGATCCTCACAGAGATATCCTTATAGAGGATCCGGATCCCATCATTGGATAGGTAAGCAAGTGACTTAAATTCAACAAATTATATAGGAGTAGTGTTTAGCCAATTTTGACCAACCTTGTAGCTGTCCAAGAAGACTCTCCCAATATATTATAATACTCCTATGCATTAATTTAAATTTTTAATATTGTACTACTACTTGATAAACCATCAAACAAATATACGTGTAGTTTACATTTTAGCCTACTCATAAAACATTTTACGAGTTTTTAACTATTAAAACATTAACTAATTAATGGATCAGGCTTCTCTCCATTGGACTGCTGAGATGTTTCTACTGTTACGTTATAACCGTTCATTTTTGCATTCAAGAGTCCAGGTTTTGAAAAGACTATTCTAAGAAAAAAATATTAAAAAAAGACTATTTCAAGGAAGAAACGGTTATCCTGAGAAGAGATTTAAAACAAATTTGAATAATTAAAAACACTTTTGGACAACCTAGATCGCAGAAACGGATCTCTGCAGTCCAATATCGGATTTCCAAGAAGCCAATTCTAACTAATAAATGGAATCAGAGAAGCCAATTCAAACTAGTACTAAATTGAATGAACTGTAAAACTTTGCCTACATGTACGTGTGTGTGGTGGTAGAGAGTCTTGAGGGATCAAGCTAGGGCGCTGAATATGTTATCGTCATTTTTTAATACTACCCGATAGGCTCCTCTCCATCTCCCATACGTTCCGCTATATTTTCCTTGTAAACTGGTCCAAATAACTCCTACCGTTGAACCAAAAATAAAAAAGAATAAAAACCAAACAGAAATGAGAATTAAAAAAACGAAACTTCGCCGAAGCAGGAAAAAAGGTGCACACGAGATCCATTTTAGATATTCCAGCCATTTTAATTTCCATTTATTTTCAGACTTTTTGTTCAGATTAGGAGAAACAGAGGGAAAATAAGATTGTTTTTAGTTTTCAGGTTGATATCACAAGTCCTACTCTTTTTTATTTTGTGCAAACGAGTCCTATCAAAGAGACACACGATTGTGGTTTAATTTTTATTTATGAAATTAGACAACGATGGTGGTTGAGATGATACTAGCTAGCGAAAGCTACAAACTTGGATTGGAGGCCTTGCTATGTCATGAATTTTTGTCACGTAATGAATAGCTACTAGTATATTATTGAGTAGGGATGCAAACGAGCCGAGCTTTGTACTGTTCGAGCTCGGCTCGTTAAGTATCATTCATGTCAGTTTTAATGTTCGACCGATAAATTGTTGATTAAAAAAAAATGTCCCACGATTATAAGTATTTGTATTTGCAACAACTTGACGAGAGGAAAAAAAATTTCGAACAATCTAGAGATTCTAAACCACGTGTTTCGCTCATGTTTGCATCAATTCTGATCAATATGAGTTTTTTTGCGATCACGATAAAGTTGATGGGCCCAACAATCTAGATCATTTTTTCGCTCATGTTTACATCAATGTTTATCAGTATGATTTTTTTTTTTTTTTTTGCGATCGCAATAAAGTTGGGTTGTGTTTGGTTTGAGTTTTGGTTTTTGTAATGATTAAAGACAGAAATAGGGATAATAATTTAAAAAAATAGGTATTAATGATTGGAGAGAGATAGAGAGAAAAATAAAAATAATATTTTAAAATAAGCGTAATAATTGAATAATAATTGAGAAAACCAGTTCTTGAAAACCAAAATGAACAAGGCCTTGATGTGCATTGTTGGGCCCACGTCCACACGAGCCATTCAATTGTGGTTTCACCAGAGGCTGCCTAGTCGGAAAACCAAGGCCCTAGGGTGGCCAGGGTGGTTCTATTCTAGCAGTTAAAATTAGCAATGGATTGAACATAAGAAGATGTTTATTTTGGGAGTTGTGGACAAATTATAACCGCTGCATTTGGTGTCATAGGGACAAAGGACTTCGTAGGTGCGTGTGTGCAAGGGAAAGAGGACAATTAAAGGAAAGGGACATAATACTTTTTTTTTATAATTCGGGTGTCCGGGTCATTCATTTACGAGAGCTCAATTAGATCGTCTATTCATTCATTTGCCGTGTTTCTAATTAAAGTTAGAGCAAAATTCCGTATAAACTGCAATAAAGTAGAGCCTAGAAAAATTTGCAATATTTTGGTCTCCTCGCTCGTGTTAAAGTTATATTTTCTCCTCTCAAAGTAATTTTGTTCGATGTTCAAAAAGAGTAAATTTGTTCACATTCGCTTAAACCATCTAGGGAGAGACTTGGAACGAGCACGCCCTCTGACCCTCGTAAGGATGAACAAATTAAATTGCTCTTCCCCCTCCAGCATATCATCCATCTGAAATTACTACGTAATTTTATTGGCAGAAAAAGAAACATAACGCAGTGAAAAAAAAAAAAAAAAAACGTCCTCAGTTCATCAAGTAAGAATGTAATACTGTGACACTAAGGCCGAGTCTTCAAAAAAAAAAAAAAAAAAAAAATCCAAATGGCTAAAATATAGGGGGCGGTTCCGCTAACAATTATTTTGACACACATTTTGACACCTCACATTTCTGAGTCCCCCCTGTGAATTTCTGAACCGTTGATCTTGTTTAAATGGAGTAAAATAGGGGGCCCTGCAAAAAAATTAGCTTAATTGGATATCGATAAGGACTTGATTAAAACAATTTTGTAAACATCATTTCCTGTCACAGTTCTGCAAAACTGTTTGGATCAAGCACTTACTGATATTCGATTGAGCTAATTTTTTGTAGGGCCCCCTATTTTACTCATTTAAACAAGTTCAACGGTTTTGAACGTCACAGTGAGACCCAGAAAAAAATAATGTGTCAAAATAAGTGTTAGCGGAACCGCCCCCATTGCGTTTTAGCCAACTTATTTCCAAAATTCCCCTTAAAATTAATGTTTGTGAGTAGGATGACTGTCTCAAAATCTGTATTTTATTTAAATTTTTGCTTGTTTAATTTTTAGCCCGTTTAGCAAAATGGAAACCCAGTCGATTTTGCTGGTTTTTGGAACACTGGTGATTTGGAAAATAACCAAAAATCACTACTACTGGATTAACTTCGGTGCTGTGATTGGACTCTTCAATGTTTTTATTGGTGAGTCGACCCACTTTAATCTAGATAGAGTCAATTGACAGATAGACTGGCTTTTTCTGAATATTAAGCAAAATTTGAGGATTAAAAAATATATATAGTAGCAAAAATTATCCAGAGATTCGATCACGTAATTATTAATTCCTCCAGTTTTCTTTATAGATAATATTTTCATCAAATTTCACTCGATAAATAGATTTAATTGGTTCACTCAGATTGAGTTTCTACCATCGTCCAAACAGTATTTTTGGTATTTTTGCTAGTTGTTTACAGCATGAAGACAAATCATTCTTCTCACCTAGCTACATCAGGAAAATACCATTTAGTGAAAAACTAAATCAACTTTTGACTACCGCGAAAGTACGACAATTTTAGGAAAAGCTCACTCTGAGTCAATCTGAAGGAAATTGAATTGTCACCAATCCCTTCTAGAAACGTGAACAATTTAGTTTAGGTTTTTGGTGAAACCTTTATTAATTCCCTTAAATGATAAAAACTGTTTGCTTTTAACAGCGTGTTGAGAACATATAAAAATTATGTTGATCAGGTATAGATAAGTAAAATTCTAAATCATATTTATATTGAAGAAATAAGTTGACATACTGTATCGGACTCCCTTTATGTCACAATAATGCATTATGCAAAATGGTATATTTGATAGACACCGAATTAATATCATTGACGAGCTTTACTTGGGGTTCCCAAATCAACTTCTCTCTCAACATGGTTAAGTAACAGGAAAAATAATCAAGAAAAAAAAAAATATACATGAAAGTGCACTGGATGGTTGAGATTCGTCCGGTGTACTACGGATATCAGCCGTTCAGTGAACAGTACACCAGACGGATTTCAGCCGTCTAATATACTTTCATGTTTTTTTTTTCTTTCTTTTCTTGATTCCTTTTCCTGTATCGGTTCTCCGTTTTATTAGTCTAATCTCTCTACCCCTCGCTCTCCATTTATTACTCCTTAAACCTCATTCTAAAACTTTTACCAAACACATCAACCCCAACATTGAAATAAAACACAAAAAGCTTAAATTTTGGAACCAGAGAACGACTCAAATTCCATTGGAGATGGGTCTACATTCGACCACTTGATATCTGGCAGTCCAATATGGAATCATGGAACCAAAGTAGCTCGAGTGACAACATGGATGAGTTGTACCTAGACATCCTGAGTTTAAAATATGGCAATGTCTTGGTAAATCCTGGTAAATCCTCTAGTCCTGGCGTGAATAAGCCTGCCTTTGAACGGACCGGGGAGGCAAATAGTGGTGGTGAGCGTAAGCTGGCCCGAACAACCATTAAATGTTGACCTGAACAACCATTAAATGTTGACCCAAAGAAAAAATCAAAAAATCATGGGTCTACGGACAGAAGTCACGGGATACTTGTTGTGGTACTTTTTTTTGAACGGCACTTGTTGTGGTACTTGAAAGTCCAATTATACAGGGAGTTAGGCAGGCACATAGGCTTCAAACTGGAAAATCTAAAACACGTCAATATTGCATTCATAGTTTCATTTTCATACCATTCAAACTAAATGATTCCCACGCATCTATTACTACTGTATTACACAACACGTATGGATGTTCGTCACGCACCCACGTGAATCAAGGAGTGGCCTGATAGTCAAGATTTGAGACTTAGGAGTTTGGTCTCTCGGTGTCTCCTAAGGTATCGGGTTTGAAATCTCTCAGGTGTTATCAACTCATTTGGGTCGGTTCATACCAATCTTTGTTTCTGCTTTAATTGGACTTACTCTAAATGAACAGTAGGATTCGACCTTCAGAATTAGCTAGGTGCATGTAAACTGATCAAATACCCGTGTTGTAAAAAAAAGGAGGGCGAAAAGCATAAGAAGTACTACTAGGCGAGGCAAGAAATCCTCGACAATTCGGCTAGTTCAGTTGGTTGTAATCTTTATTCTTCACAAATGGTCAGCAATTCAACTCATGCCGTATGCACGGACACTTACATGTAACAATACATATTTCTACTGTACCCTCTCATTAGTAAAAAAACGTACAAACAAACAGGGACGGAGTCAAAAATTTCCTTAGTCGGGGCGGGCTATATATGTGGAGGAGTGGCAGGATTGTATAATTTGATGATATATATATTTTTCCAATATAATAGTAGGGTGGTTTCAAATTGTAGCATGGGCGACATGCCCTGATATCCACCTCTGACTCCATCCTTGCAAACAAGGCTTCTTAAAAAAGTGATTTTTTTCCTTTGGAGTTACTATCTTTTTTTTAAAGGAGTCAAAATAGTTTTTAAAATAAGACAAGAGAATATGTGCCAAAGAAATTAACAGACGTGTATGAGACAATAACTCACAAGTTACGGCATTCGAGTGATATTCAAGCTCAGACTTTTAAAATTTATTTGACAAATACAAGACGGAAATAAATAAAGCGGAAATACTACAATACACATCCAACTATTATATACATCCCTAAAAATTTTACGAATCGATTACCACTTATAAATAAAAAGTTACGATTCTTTGTATAAAAGTTATTAGATGCAAAAAAATGTTATGAATCATAGAGAAAATGTTATAAATCATATTGTATAAAACTTATGAGACATTAAAAAATGTTACGATTTACCATGAGGTGTGACACAATATGGATCATATGATAAGTGCATATGATACACACCTTTAATATGTGTGATTTATAGCCATTCCCATAAATAAAATATTCGAAACTGTGAATTACTAACCGTTATAGTTTAGAGTTTTTTTTTTTTTTTTTGTGTGTCATTCGTCATTCCTAATCAATTACACGAGGGAGGAGGGAATGAGACTCGATCCTAGGATGCAGTGTAGGTCATCAAGAGCTCTACCGCATGGGCTAGCCACCACTTGCGTTATGGTTGAGAGTTTGGGAGACATAAAAACTAAGTTGTCAAAATTGGACCAACCAAATTTTTTATATTTAAAAATATACTATATATATTTTTTGATAACGAAGAGTGTTTTGATGAACCTGACTAGTCTCTTCGGCATTTTCACGGACCTTTTCACGCTTTTGCTTGAGGTGAGGTGGCCTCTCACTGCGTAAGGGGAAATGACCCTGTGACCTTGGGGTGGTAAGTCCCGCTGAGGCACATCGATCAAAATTGCAGCAACCCAACAACCCATTGGGATTAACGATACTAATTGACAATATATTGTGGTAGCATAAGATTTTTTTTTCCATTGGCGAGAGTCAGTATTGTTATTGTTAAGGAGGTCTAACCTTTCTCAAAATGATGCCCATTATTGGGTTACCACTCCACTTACTGTTACAACATAAATTTGATTTTTTCTATCTAATCATAAAAGCCCACTTTATCAAGAACTCGAGGATTTGACGGCGGACTTTAAAAGCCACCTACATCCATTTGGATAGGTATTAGGAGTTCTTCTTCTTTTTTTTTTTTTTTGGGGGACAGGACGACAATATCTGAAAAACAAATGGGATTTTGAAGGGTTTTTTTTCTGGTTAAATCGGTAATTCTTGAAAGTTATAGGGTGAAGTTCGTGAATACATGTGTGTTTGCCTGCCCTTGCGAGTTGCGGAGAATTTTTTTAGTGCCGAGTGGATATTGTCCACGTGGTACCTACTCGGCAATCTCAGCCGTCCAAAATGCGATCTAACGGTCCGGAAGAAGAGAGAGAAAATGAGGAGAGAGAGTGGTCGGGTGAGAGGAGAGAGAGGGAATCAATCTCGGCATGGCCATGTGGTACCCATTCGGTACCCAAAATTTTTTCCGAGTTGCGACAATATATGGGAAACAAATGGGTTACTTATGGGATTTTGAAGGGGTTTTTCGGATAAATCGGTAATTCTTGAAAGTTATAGGGCGAAGTTCGTGAATACATGTGCGTGTCTCAGTGTCTGCCTGCCCTAAATGAAAAATTATCAATCGATCAAAACCCCCAAAACCCTAATCCTAAAGCTCAGTAGCTCCGGCTACAATCGGCTGCTCCGGCGACGGTGAGAACAGGTCTCTCTCTCTCTCTCTCTCTCTGTGTCTTTGTCTCCGTCTCGTTAAAAGTGTTAAGCATTTAGAGCCTCCTTTCTTGCATTTCTTCGGGGCCTGAAGCGGTGGCTTTCAAGGCTCCTGCCCTGGGCCGGCCCTGACTGAGAAGCAAGTGGTCCAAAATCTTCCGTGATTGGTTGTAGTTCCCCCCCCCCCCCCCCCCCCCCGCTTTCTATCTCATTTCATAAATTATTAATGTAACTCTTTGATTTTGTGTTGGCACTGTCTACAAAGTACAAACTAAGAGCGTTGGATACATATACACATGATAGGAAATAAGCTTTCTATCTTTCGAAGGATTATTTACCTTTGTTTTGATGTTTATAGCTTATTTATTCAACACATTTTCATGTATCTAATGTTCATAATGTTCTACAAGGGAAAACCCCATCGAATTTTATGATTTTTAATAATTCAAATTCTTCTGCTCGACACTCTTTGCACTTGTTTGAAATTAAATTTCACCACCTACAGCAATATAGGCCTTCACCCTCCGATAGCCACAATAGTCACACCAATTTACTTACATTCCATTTGGATGGAGGGGTTTTGGTGAGAAAAGAAAAGAAATGGGAATTTCCCAGATTGGATGAATGAAAGAGGTGAGAAAGGGAGAGATATGGGGCATACATGTAAGGTGCATTTTTTTTTCTCACCTTAAGTGGTGAGATTTGGTGAGAAACCGTAACCCTTTTTTTCCTCATCAAATCCTTCCTTCCCAAGGCATAACATGCCCTTGGATTGTGAGAAAGGGAGAGAGAAGAAAGCATTCTGGTTTCTTGCAATTTCACGCTAAGATAGTAAGATCAGGGAGAAACAAAAATGGACCATTAAAAGCCCATGGTTTTCTTTATTTCTCATATTTCTTCCCATTTTCACCTCTTTTAGTTATCCAAAGAACTTAAAAGGATTCTATTTTCTTTTCGTTTCCTATCCTCTCATAACCTCACAATCAATCTCACAATCTACCTAAAGGATTCAATTTTATATGATTCACAGGTTTTGAAATTTGGAACTGAAAAGCTTTGCTGTTGAAGGGAATTGTGGAAGTGGAAGTTTGGGAAAAAGACAACCTGTGGATATACTAGTTATGTCGATAGATGTAGAAAAAGCTGAGAAAGTAAAGGTGGCTGTAGTGGATGGAGTTGAAGATGAAGAAGAAGAGCTTTCATGGTCTTCTGACTCTGAAATTGGAGACGCTCTTGACTACTTGGACTCCAAGGATGGTGATGAAGCTCTTGAAGGAGCTTTTACACTCCAAGCCAGGCGCCCCAATGCACATGGGGGGTTTCATTCTCGCCCCAATACATCTTCGCTTCAACCTCTCTCAAATCGGAACCAGAAGTTCTCCCATCATATCAGAGCTTCACCTTTAGAGGTACACCCAAAAATGTGTATATGTGTATCTTCCTTATATTTTTTAACAGCACTGATTATATTACATTTTCATGGGAGCTATGTTTCGGGTCTTCAGACGACATGGAAAGTAGAAACTTTGTTCCAAATAAATGAAGCTATTGTTGAAGTCCAAAAGTAGTTATAATCCGTGAACCCTAGAATTTTCAGTCTTTTACATTCTCAATTATTGTGCTTAGTATACAGGTTGGCTTACTTGGGTGAAGGCGCCGTGAAGCACTTATTTTGCTAACTTAGAAGATATACTGTATTGATGACTGAAAAGGGAAAGAATATAGGTTATACGTTTTGGTTATCTACTATGTCTTGCTTCTACTAGCTTTCGGTCAAAGGACTAGAGTATAGGTCATTGGTATGTTTTTTCTTAAACTCAAGTAGGTGATTATCGTGATTATACTTCGACATCTCCGACTAGCCTCTAGGACTTACTATTGTCTGGAATCAACTGTGCTTACTATCATCTACAGACCAATTCAATGTTCCAGGAAGGATCAAGAAGCTAAATTAGAAATATATTATTCAAATAGTTTTTAATGGATGAATTGTGTCGAAACAGCTTGTCTGTGATCAAGAAGTGATGCCTTTATAGATTCTATAGACCCGATGGCTGATTTTAAGTCATTGACATCCATATCATTACCTCTCTTCTTTTTGCCGCCCCAATTGAATTGGCATTGGTGTTCTATTGTGATCAGTTTGTGGGGACAGGTCAGAAGGATTCAAGAATCAATTATTCTTCAATAGTTTAATCCTCTAACTAGGATTCCTTTGATTGTGCAGGAGTGGGAAGGGAGGATGGATGTTGGCATGTCAAATTCTGTTAGAACTGCAATTCGTGGAAGTGTAAGAGAGATGGCCATTGGTAAAACTAAAACTACAGAGAAAGCAGATCGCGCTACTGTCGAGCAGGTTAAGAACAATGCTTTAGCCTATCTTATGATCTTTCTGCACTTCTTTTTTTTTTTTCCGTTTTGAATTAAAATATCATGCTGATTATGTTTGGGGTAACTATTGTTTGTTATCAAACAGTTTGGGGTAACTATTGTTTGTTATCAAACAATTGATGATTGTTAAGTTTTCCCATAATAGGTAATCTTTAAGTTCAAAGTATACATAAACTGGAATTTCTATCTTTTGACCAAAGACTTCCAAAAGTATTTGTTTGACAGAAGTGATATATTAAATCCCAGAATTGCTAGTCTAGTCTTTCTGCGTCATTTAAGAGCCAACTAGACAAAGTTGGTTTTATTTTCTTTTACCTGCTATTAAAATTAGTTTCCATTTTTTCTCAACAAAATTAGACAGCAAGCTCTTTCCTGTTAAAGAAAAAGAAAAAGACAATCGTACCTCAAAATAAAATTATGTTCTACGCTATTTTTGGTTGTGTTAAATGATGGGAAGTTTTGTTTCTCTGGAATGAAAACATGAACAAGAGATGAAGAAGCACAAGAGTCGCTAGGATAGGACATAAAGGGTAGACTAGTCCAATGACCTTTTGTATATCATGGAAAATATCTCATTGGAATACAAATCGCCATCTTCCATAACCTTCTTGCACAAAGCACTATAGTTATATATGGAACCTCTCGTGTCGCTATGAGTGGATTTATACCCTTAATATACGTTGAAAGTTTCGTCTGATGCTATTGAACAACTGTGCGTTTGCAAGCGTACTTGGCCTCTTGTGCATGTAAATAATATCAAACAGGATTATTGTTGACCTGCACGTTCTTACTTTCACCTTCTTATTTGCATATTGCCAAGCATTCGGAGATACCAGAAGTCACAATTAAGGACCTCATTATTATGACTAAGCTTTTGTCTTGTTTTTTCAGGCAATTGATCCTCGAACTCGCATGGTGTTATTCAAAATGTTAAATCGTGGAGTATTCCATGATATAAATGGTTGCATTTCAACAGGGAAAGAAGTATGTAATGCAGTACCACCTCAAAGTTGTTTGTCTGAGTTGATAAATTAAGCATCTGTGTATGATCCCTCATTCTTGTTTTATTTAACAGGCAAACGTATATCATGCCACAAAGTCTAATGGTCAGGAACTGGCAATCAAAGTGTACAAAACTTCTGTTCTTGTATTTAAGTATGTCCTATGACCCTTCAAGTTGTTGTATTGACTTATGAGGAACTTACTTTGAACTCTTTATTATTGACTTTGAATTATCAAGAGTATGTTGGTATTTTCTTGATCTAATATCAGGTCATGTTCCCTTAAAAATTTAAGCAATCATGAATTGTAATGCCAAGGGTATTTTTATGTGAGATATAAGCATCTAAAATTTTGAAATCCCTTGTGTATAATTACCTGGTAATTGCCCTATTGTTTAAGGGATCAGAAAAGATGATCATTTAAGGATGAATTTTACCAAGAGCTTGCATGTCCTTAATTGCTCATAGTTAGGTGGAGAAGCTTCAGCTGAATTGATCCTCAATGACTTCTTACATGTGTGATTCGCAACTAGATTAATCATTAACAAGCACTTGGTTACTGTGCTCCTATCAATATGGACATGTATTATGATTGGATTTCGACTTTCTGCGAGAGTTCCATTCTCCAGGTTGTGCATGTCTAGCTTATGGCATAGTAACATGATTCAGTTTGTTGCTGTAACAACTTCAGGGACAGAGACCGGTACGTGCAAGGCGATTACCGTTTCAGACATGGGTACTGCAAGCACAATCCAAGGAAGATGGTCAAGACATGGGCTGAGAAAGAGATGAGAAATCTTATTAGGTACTTCTGTTTGTTTGTTAATCATGAGGTTAGAAAGGTTGTTTTGGACATATAAACACTTATTCCAGTTATGCTATGTCCAAGAAAGTTATTGTTTTCCTTGGTTGTCTGAACTGTACTCAGAACCTTATTGCCTTCAAATGTTGCTAGTAAGAAGTAAGAACTTGCTTTTTTTTTTAATCTCTTGACCGCAAAGCTTCTCAAAGTGATGTGAATGCAAGTTGGCAGTGATTTCTTTGGCCCCTTCTCATTTTTTGCCACTTTCATATGCTTACCCCAGAGCAGTTTGTGTGCTAAGCATTCTTGCTCTTATCCAAGTGCAAAAGGTTGTATTCTGTTATTCATTACTTACATATGTTTTTACTTTCCTCATTTACGGTTTCTCCCTTCAAAATTTTTGGGTTGGGGTATGGTAGCAAGCACAAATTGTGTTGGAGTATTTGAGGAAAATAGGAAATTGATGACCTATTTTGGTGAATTAGTGATTTTGATTGAAAATTAGTTGTTGAGAAAGAGAGATTATAGTAGTTTTAGTCATTGTGAACTTCAGCTTCCACGATAGTTGTTGTTCTTCCTAGGTCTTAGGAGTGGCAATTAGATTTGATAAATTGTTTCCATTCAAACAAGTTTTCATGATGGAATCTTTCCGTTAGCATTTTAATGTATAAGTACGACTCAAGGAAAGAGGAAAAGTTCTTGCAAATCTCATCGAGTTGATCTTCAATTCTAAGTAGCACACGAGGAGCTTCTTTTGTGGAAAGTGGTGGTGTCTTGTAGTCAGTTGGACAAGAGATACCTGGAATGTTAACTTGTTCTTTCCTATAGATGGCAGCAGAAAGTCATCCTGTGTCTGGAGTCTGGACAATTTCTGAATTACGTAGAGATAATTTTTAGTTATGTGGATTTTTTGGATTAAATTCTTGTTCTATGGGTGAATTACAAGGTTTTTGTATGAACTATGGGTATATATTGACCTTGAAGATGTTTATCTTGATATGATGTCTGATTCACATTGCAGGCTAAAGGCAGCGGGAATTAGGTGCCCTACTCCTCTTCTTTTGAGGCTTCATGTTCTGGTCATGGAGTTCATAGGTATTGCGGTTTTATTTACTAACTTTTGTATGCACTCCTCTTCTTTTGGGGTAACGCAGCTGTTCTGCTTAATGAGTGTGCTTTTGGTCATGGAGTTCATAGGTATTGCAGTTTTATTTACTAACTTTTGTATGCACTCCTCTTCTTTTGGGGTAACGCAGCTGTTCTGCTTAATGAGTGTGCTTTTGGGCTTCCGAAATAAGTTTGGCTTTTAGTGTTTTGAAGTTTCTTGTGAATTCTGTGTGTATCAGGAAAGGCAGGTTGGGCAGCACCTCGACTTAAAGATGCTGCTTTATCTCTAGACAAGTTACGTGAAGGTTATGTGGAGGTCTGTAACTATCTGTCTACTGAATTCCATTTTTGGCTAAAACTACCTTCCAACTACTCGAGGTTGCTTGCTTGACTCTATTTAAATCCATCTGGGGTTTCTCTGTGGAAGTTTAATCATCAGGAGCTCTGCTGGTAATTCGTTTATCTGCAGATTTTCTAGGAAATACAGCCCCAGGGGCCAGGACTGCATATTAGTCAATACTGGATGGGGCTGATCTCTTGCTTCTTTTGTTTCAAATTATAGCCTTGTAGGAAGCATATGGAAAGGATATCTGGAAATTTAAAAAAAGATAGTTTCTTGCTTTTCCTTGGTGTATCCATTTAGGATGTGTTTGGATATGTTGCTAGATCCATATTCCATACCCATTTCTGAGTCATACTGGAACTTAATCATTTGCAAGCGTGTGTTTACCTTGCAGTAAGACTTTGTTAGAGGTTATTTTGGCGTTATTTTCTGTAATGAAATCAGTTGCCTATGTACAACTAATTGTTACTACACTTTGCATTAAAGATACGATTGCTCTTGTGCCTTCTCAGGCTCCTTATGAATTTTTTAGTTCTTGTTTTGATTGATGAATGTTATATCTTTTAGATCATTATGGCAATGCGAACGCTATATCAGAAGTGCAAGCTAGTGCATGGAGACTTAAGTGAGTATAACATACTCTATTTTGAGGTGAGCCGTTTTTGCTTGCGATAGTGATTCTATAAGTAACTGCGAGCAAAGTGTAGTAATGTTCTCTTCTTTGGCAGGGTCATTTGTACATTATTGATGTTTCCCAATCAGTTGACCTTGACCATCCTCATTCCCTTGACTTTCTCCGTGAGGATTGTGTTCACGTTTCTGTGAGTTGTTTCTACATGACTTCATGCTTATATGAGCTTGAATTGAACAAGGAGAAACAAATATTTCTGATCATATAGTTTATTTTAACACGCTGGCAAATGCAGGATTTCTTTAGAAAACACGGTGTAGCTGTTATGACAATACGAGAATTGTTTGATTTCATCGTTGATACTTCTATAACAGATGAATCCCTGGATAGTTATTTGGAAGAGGTATTCTATTTTCCAACTCGTGTCAGCTAATGCTTTGGAGAGACCTTTCTGCTAAACCTTATAGTTTTTCTTGTTCTTTTTTAACTTGTTACAGGTCCAAAGGAAAATTTTGGCCAGAGGAGATGTGATTTCACAGGAAGATGAAATTGCAGACTCCGTATTTGTGCAGGTAATCTGTTGAGCAGTATACTTCTTATGATTACAAGTGTATATTCTCTCCATTTTCCTTTCATGTGTTGTTCGCCTCATTGATTTTTTAAACTAGTGATCCTTAGGCTCAGTTGCCAGGAACATGTTTTACAGCCAATTTATCTTGAGAAAAATGAACTGACGACCGGGGGCCACTGGGTTAGCCGTTAAAACTCCCTAGTACCCTTGAGGTTGTGGATTGGAGCCCTTTGAGAGCCACTTTATGGGTGGCTGCATACTATACCTAACATTGGGTTTTTACTTCTACGACAATCAAGATGGGAGAAAAAAAATAAATGATCTGTTTTCTATTTTCTGTTCAGTTTACAAGATAGATTATTTCCGAAACAGTTACGGTGCCTTGAACAAAATTTCGCTGGGATAGTGAGACCAACATATTGGCAAAGGAAAACAATTTATATTTTTCTTGCCTGTCAATTAAATGATAAAATGACCAGAACTTGATTCTTCTTCTTTTTCTTTTCTTTTTTTTAAATTCAAGTTTCTATTTTGTTCATGTCATCTGTAGTCATTTATTCCAAAAACGCTGGATAGCGTGAAGAACGCCGAGGCAGATGTAGATCGGATTACTAGTGGGAAGGATACTGGAGATCTATATTATCAGACTATTACCGGACTCAAACATGCTCTTTCAATGGCTCAACCTTCTCCACCAGAAAAAGAACCACTACAGGAAGGGGGTGACATAAAACAAGATTCTAACTTGCATGATAGTGACACGGAGACTGGAACAGATGATGAAGATGACGAAGATGATGAAAACTCGAGCAATTCAGAAGGCAAGGAATCCGGACATGAAAATGAGACGCGTGATCCTGTTGATAGAAAAGCTGCCAGGAAAGATAACAAGAAGAAAGTGAAAGAAGAAAAGAGGGAGGCTCGAAAGACAAAAGTGCCGAAGGCAGTGAAGAAAAAGAAGAAAAAGTTAGCGAAAGCGAAGAAGTATCGGTAAGCTAACAAGTTGTATAGTATATCTGTAAGCTATATAGATGTGAGGCACAGAAGTTTCGTAGTCATGGATAGTGCTCTCCCCTTGTAGTGATTAACGTTTATCCATGCATTGAATTGCATGGGAGGATAACAGTTTTGACTACCCAAACAACTGCTGCTCCTTTCTTTTTCCCACCCTTTTTCAATGTGGCAATTTATGGAACTATCTTCTGTAGTTGTTGCATTTTCCCATGTGGTCCAGTAAACATCATTGCTTATGGTCAATTACTCTGAATTTTATTTACTTATTTATTTATTTTTTATACTAGGCTGTGTTAAAGGAGCCCAATAAAATGTTTACCTCACAGGTGAAAGAAGTCTACAAAAGTTAAATAAGGTTGAAAAATTGGTTCGGAATCCAAGGTTGAAAAAAGAAAAAAAAAAAATCCAATTATTGGGAGGTCTTATTCAAATTCAACCATTTATGGGTTCTCTATGGAGTCACTGTAATAGTTGTAATTGTTCTTTTTAAAATTCTTCGAAAACATCAATTCTGGGGAAAAAAAATAATTATGATCATCGAAAATAAATTGATAATTTTTTTAATCGCATTTACAGCATGTGCAATTTTTTTCCGATTTATAGTTTCTACATTAATGCGAATGTTTGAAAAATATATCAATTGGCGGCTGATGAACGTGATTTTTTTTTTTGAACAGATGAACATGATTTTTTGACGTGTTTGATGTACTTATAAATTTCTAAAAAATGAAAGGTTTGAATTATTGAATAGTAGAACCCACAGAGTCTAACAAGACGGTTTAGTCGCTGAGGACAAGTGTAGCAGCCTCAACAAATACTCAAGATTGGTTAAAATTATGGGTGAAAATCGGTCGGTTCAGTTCGGTTTTCGGGGTGTTCTGGACCGAACCGATCGGTTCGGGTGATTTTTCCGGGAACCGATCCCGACCGAAAAAAACAATGGACCAATCGGTTCGGGGTGGTTCGGTTTTTTCGGGATCAATTTCAGGAAACCGATATAGGGGTGGTTTTTGGTCCAAATAGGGGTGGTTTCGGGGTAATTCGGTCCAAATCGGGATGATTTTAGGGTATTTCGGTTCGGTTCGGTCTGACAAAAATTCCGAAAAACCGAAACCGAACCGAGATGCATTTCGGTTTTTTCGGTTTTTTTTCCAGGCTGGACCGACCGAACTCCGAACCGAATTTTCGGTTTTTCGGTCGATTCGAGTCCCGTTGGTTTTTTTTTTCACCTCTAGTAAAAATAGCTATACAATCCTCTCGCGCACCATTCCAGCAACCTCAACAAATGCCTAACTATTCTATTTTTGCTACATTAACTCAAAGCTATCAAGTTACTATTCACCGGTCACCTATTAGTTTGTTTTTTTTTAATTTATAGTAAAATGTAAAGTAGATACTAGATAGTATCCGCACTTGCCCTCAAAGGACCGGAGAGGAATTGTTTCTATTTTGGTGACCCTGTGACACATCACATAACATGGTGTTTAAAAAACTCGTTAAATTTGGAAGAGGCCTTCAAAGTGTCTATAAAAGAAGATCTCAAGTTCGAGTTAATAGAGCAATATCAATTTATGCTGTGCTTCGAACTTAGGGAAAATGAGAGAAAAACTTGAAATTGTTATTTCCACTCATCTTTCCCTCTAAACCAATCAATGAGGAAGGAAATTTTTTTACATTTCCTTTCCTTTCTCTTATTTTCCACAATTTCCACACAATTTAATTTTCCACTCGTCGGGGTTTAGCGAGGGTTTAACCGGCCGTGAGGACGGTGGTTGTGATATCAGCAAATCACTTTATCCAAATTGAAAAATCCAAAACCCAAATTTCCCCACGAACTTTCCAAAATCGGTGAACTACTTCCCCTCCAATTTTTCCGTTCAAATCGTTTTTTGAAACAGCGAAACGAAGTCGTGTGAACCTTACCCTCAAAGTCGAAGTGGCTGTGAAGGTGGGAAGAGAGAGAGCCAGCGAGTGCTACGGTAACTAGCTGAGCGTGACGAGTTACTGTAGCAACGGGGGAAGTGGCGAGGTTGATCGCGAGTCTGCTGCGTCCCCTTTTCCGGCCGTTGGCTCGGCAATACCTCCGAACGGTGGGAGTAGCGATGGTGTTGAGGATGCTCTTAACGCCTGTGGGATTCACAGTGGCAGAGTGGCAAAATGGTTTCCACTCCCTACTTTTTGTTGCGAAGTAGTAATTGAACATGGCAAATCTCAGTTTCGCGTTATGAAAATCCTCTTACTGTATCAGCTTCAGAGTAGTTACGGATTTCCATATCCATTTATGGTGCTCAGCGAAAAGCCTATGTTGTGTTCTGGGTATTGCTTATTTCATAGATCTACTAAATGGAGAACACCATTTTCCCAAACCACGTGTTGTTTAGTAGAGCAGGGGTTAAAACCACGACCCATGTTCAAACCTTCTAAAAAAATCAACGTTGATACTGAGAAGGATACGCATTTGGAAGTAACCCAGATTGCAACTCCTAGTTTAGGACTATGTGCTCAGATAGAGAAGTTAGTTTTGCACAAAAAGTATCAAGAAGCTCTTGAACTGTTCGAAATATTGGAGTGCGAGAGTGATAACTATGATGTGGGTAAAAGCACGTATGAGGCTCTAGTGAATGCCTGTATCGGTTTGAAGTCGATTCGAGGGGTTAAAAGGGTGTTTAGTAATATGGTGAATAGTGGGTTTAAATTGGATCAGTATATGATGAACAGGGTTCTGTTGATGCATGTGAGGTGTGGGATGATGACTGATGCACTCTATTTGTTCGATGAAATGCCTGGGAGGAACTTGGTTTCGTGGAATACGGTAATTGCGGGACTTGTAGCCAATGGAGATTACATTGGGGCTTTTAAGTTGTTTCTAGAAATGTGGGAGGAATTTCCCAAGGCTGGATCTCACACGTTTTCTACAATGCTTCGAGCAGCTTCCGGTTTGGGACTTGTTTTTGCTGGGAGACAGTTGCATTCATGTGCTTTAAAGGAGGGCTTAGGAAGAGAGAGCTTTGTATCTAGTGCCTTGATTGACATGTATGGTAAGTGTGGCAGCATTGAAGATGCTCAATGTGTTTTCGACGAGATGCCCGAGAAAACTACAATTGCATGGAATTCGCTCATGGCAGGTTATGCACTTCACGGCTATGGTGAGGAAGTTTTGGATATGTACAATGAGATGCAGGATTCTGGTGTTAAAATGGACCACTTTACATTCTCAACTATTTTAAGTGTATGTGCTAAGTTAGGTTCATTAGAACACACAAAACAAGCACACGCTGGTCTACTTCGACATGGTTTCGGGTCGGATGTAGTTGCTAATACCGCACTTGTGGATGTTTATAGCAAATGGGGAAGAATAGAAGATGCTAGGAACATCTTTGACAATATGCCTAAGAAGAATAGCATGTCCTGGAATGCCTTAATCCATGGATATAGTAATCATGGTCGTGTGATTGAGGCAGTTGAGCTATTTGAGCAGATGCTTCGTGAAGGAATGGGTCCTGATCATGTTACGTTTCTTGCTGTTCTATCTGCTTGTAGCTATTCAGGTTTATCAGACCGTGGGTGGGCAATTTTTGAGTCCATGAGCAGTGATTTTAAGGTTGAGCCAAGGGCAATGCACTATGCCTGCATGATAGAATTAATAGGACGTCAAGGGCTTTTAGATGAAGCCTTTGCTTTTATACAAGATGCTCCATTTCCCCCAACAGTGAACATGTGGGCTGCTTTGCTAAGAGCTTGTAGGATCCATAAGAATTTGGAGCTAGGAAAATTTGCAGCAGAGGAGATTTATAGAATGGAACCAGAAAAGCTTAGTGACTATATTGTGCTTTTGAATATATACAAGGGAGCCGGAATGTTAGAGGAAGCCGCTGAAGTCCTCCAGACATTGAAAAGAAAGGGTTTGCTAATGGTTCCTGTTTGCACGTGGATTGAAATCAAGAAACAGCCACATGTTTTTGTTTCTGGACGTATCCAAGTGGGAGGGATAGTGGAGAAAGTGGTTGAATTGTTGGCGGAGATCTCAAAGGATGGTTATGTGTTTGGGGAGAAGTTTGTCCTTCCTGATGTGGATGAGAGGGAAGAAAGCGAGCTAGTGTTTCACAGCGAGAAATTGGCAATTGCATTTGGGCTTATCAACACTTCTTCTTCCACAGCATTGCGACTTGTGCAGAGCCATCGGATTTGTCTTGATTGCCATAATGCGATTAAGTTGATAGCTAAGGTTACTGGACGGGAATTTACCGTGAGGGACGCCAGCAGATTTCATCGTTTCAAAGATGGAAATTGTTCTTGTGGGGACTACTGGTGATGGTAATTATGATTTGTTGTTGGATAGAAGGATTTTGGAATACGCAAAAATGTATGACAGCTTTTTGTCTCCTTATTTTTCCCGCTAGAAATATTTACTCATTAGTAGAGATGTGAAATATTTGCAGTCCTCCATGGTCGGTTATGACCAATTCTTTTGATTGAGAGTTTGACAATTGGTGCTTCATGCTTTTGCGTTTGATACTTCCAGTTGTTTCTTCTTATCATTCTTTGAACAAATATGGCACCCCTGAAAAGTCAGGTTTCACTTAATGTACAACTATGTGTGAGTTTCTGGGAATCGATTGAGAATGGCATGATAATACAGGGAGATTCTAAAGGCGTTTTACCTCATTAATTGATTCGGAATCCATTTGATTATGGTTTGTAGTTATTCTAGTTCAACTGGTGAACCTATACTGGATCTTACTTGATACCAATAGTTCGTACTTCAAATCTCTAAATTCAGTGAATGTGAGCTACAGCAATGTTTGTTGTGTTAAGGAAAGAAGTACCATTTTTCCCCTTAACAAGACATCTCTGAATTGGTGTTATCAAACTTTTCTTTCTTCACTATCTTCTACATTTTTCTGATGGCGAACCTTTCAACATGCAGCTCATGATGGTAAAGAAGACCACTGGCTGAGGGAATGGGTATAATGCCATTTCACTGAGTTTGTGATCAAGAATTCTGATTGTAACAGCAGAAGAGGTTCAGCAGGTTAGTATTTGCAACTTTGGTGGCTGTTTATGATTGTTGTCCTAATTTCTGATATCCAATTAGGGGTTTTATCTGGTTTGAATGCTAGGGCCGTGGTCAAGAAGTTGAAGACGGATGCCATGGATGAAGGAATTGAAAGTCTGCTGATTTTGGTTAGATCATGGGTCATGATCGGGACTTTACTATTCAAAGATTGGTCTAATTACCTGGTTTGATCTATGCATATATTTCTGAATCAGTTATTTAGACTTGATTGCGATTGAATGGTGAGCTTTGGGCAAGTATGATTGAAACTACTCCTTCACAGAGGAGCATTACACGGTGAGAAACTTCCTGTTTCTTGGATAATTCGATTTTCCTGATGAGGAGAAAGAATGTGAAAAGATAGCAAACATGCCATGATGAATGTGTCCTGAGAAAGACTGTAAAGACACCAACTTTAGGCCTATTCATCTCAACAGTGATTGGAGTAGCATTCACAGCTTCTATTACTGGCTTCTATGTTAAACGTGTATGTCCAACATCGCACCAACCCAGTTTGCCTTTCATATTTCTGTTGATAGTTGTCTCTTTTTTTTTGGTAACCTAGTTATGAATCTTATGATGCAGTAAATGGGTCTAGGGGCTCTACTTTAAACATCCGCTCGTAGCAAATGCTCTAGCAACACTAGATGAAGAGCTTGAAACTGGTGTCGGGATGATGATGCTTATGCAGCGCAAAATACTTGATAAGTAAATTCGATACTCCTCAGCAGCAGCAATTTTGAAGCTTGTGTCTAGATGATGTTTCTTAAAGTAAACGATTGGTCGCACGTATATTATTTTGATGTGATTGTCTCATATCTTATACTTCATATTGATGTATGTATCTGGGCATACTGCTTAGTAGAGCCTTATTTGCTTTGGTAAGATTCCACGGTCCTTGAGCAGATCGAGCACACAGTCATGTAGTTTTAGACAGGCTTCCAAATACTTTTGGGCTAAAAGAAAACCTTTCTCTTGATTTGGAAGAGTCCGTGGTGCTTCTGATATTCATGGTTCCTCTTTTTTTTTTCCCAGCAAATTGGTAATGGAACCTTTCAGCCAGGCATTCTTTAACATCTATTTTGAACTTCTTATTTTGTCTTTGCAGGATTGAAAACATAGTTGCAGAATGCTGTCATTCATTTTCGATACCAGAATGCCTAAAAAAGCCAGTGGCCAATTCCACTGGTTAGCCACATTTGGCTCAATTTGGCCACTTTTACCCTTCCAATTGGGAGACTGCCTGTTGGTAAGCCTGTGGTTACTCCCTTGAGGCCTGGGCCTGTTGGTCTTTCTCCTTATTTACGTGCAATGACTGTAGTGCCTTTCCAGACTTTTAGAGAATTCCACCTGTGTCCTGATTTTGGTTGGTATTTTGGCTCCATTTGTGGGGCTAGGTTGGGAAATTCACGCTGCCCTTCTTTGTATGCAAACTGTGCACGGACAGAGAATGGGTGGTTTAGGTCCGTTTACTCGAATGTGATCGATGAGGTGTCCGCGGGTTGCAGAGATATTTTGTATGTAACAATTAATGTTGCAGAGGAGATTTATAGAGAATGGAACCGAAAAAGCTACATGACTGCGCTGTGCTTTTGAATATATACAATGGAGCCAGAATGTTGGGCATGGATAGAAATCAAGAAACAGCCACATGTTTTTGTTTCTGGACGTACCCAAGCGGAAGGGGTAGTGGAGAAAGTGGTTGAATTGTTGGCCAAGATCTCAAAGCATGGTTATGTGTTTGGGGAGAAGTTTGTCCTTCCTGAAGTGGATGAGACGGAAGAGAGGGAGCTAGTATTTCACAGTGAGAAATTGCATTTGCATTTGATGGTAATTACTATTTGTTGATAGAAGAATCTTAGAATATGCAAAACAACCCGGCTACGCGTATGTACACACACAAGTACGTACGTACGTACGCACACGAATACATCCAGACCGTCCATTTCACCGTCCGTGCATATTGCGTACGCCTGACGTGCATAAACATCGACTTTTTGTATGCAAAACAACCAGCTACGCATACGAACACACATGTACGTACGCGCACGAACACATCTAAACCGTCTATTTCATGAATCGATGGTTCGGATTTTTAAAAGACTCTTCCATGGCTTTTTGTCGCATTGTTTCCTCTAGAAATATTTCTTGTTAGTAAACGTATGTAATAGTTGCAGTCCTCCATGGTCGCCTATATGAAACCATTTTTTTTTTTTTTAAATTGGGAGTCAGAAAATTGGTGCTTCATGCTTTTGAGGTTGATCCGGATACTCTCGAACTACGTTTTGCGCATATTTTGAACCGTTGAAAATCTTATTAAGTCTATTTTTTAAATCAAGTGGCTTGGATAAAAAATAATTTGAATATAAAAGGATATGACTATTTTACCCTTAGAAGGTCAAAAAAATACTCCCTCTGTCTGGATTTGTTTGTCCATAAATATACTTTTTAAAATCCTAAAATATTTGTCCATTTTCAAAAGTTAAAGGAAAAAGTGTAATAAATTTACTTTTTTGCCCTCTTTCTAAAACTTAAAATAACAACTCCAAAATTTTTTTTTTTAAAATAATGTGTTTACATTTTTTAATTTTTTTTGCACCGTATTAAAGTTCTTAATAAGATCTATCAAACAAGATCCATATTGATAAAAAAAAATATTGTAACTACATTATTTTTTAGTTTGAATATTGCACGTAATTTCGTAGTCAAATTAGAATGGAGGGAGTATTAAATGGAGGGATTGAAGATAAAATAGGAAATTAAAAACTCAAAAAGGTAATGGAAAAAAAGTTGGAATCCCCAAAACAGACCAACAAATCCGGACGGAAGGAGTTTGTGATTTCGGTAAAAGGCTCGCATCTCTCTCATTTAGCCTTGGATTTAGACAAATTGTATATCAATAAATAGGGTTTTGAATGTACTAAAATATAGTGAAATCCAACCATAAAAATAAGATAGTTTAGTTTATGAAAAGTGGGTCGAAAGCAGAATAAATCGAACGACGTCTGTGCAACTATAGCCAAAACACATGTCCACTCACTCTAAATGTCATTTGGTATTCTCGTCCCTAGTTCTAAGGTGATCCTTCACTCTTTAAGAGTACCACGAGGTTTATAGGGCTTTCCAAATTTTATCAAAGCATGTTAAAAAAATGAGATCGGGGTGGACCTCAATCTTTTAATGGGCTCAGAACTTGGGCCAGAGTTTTTTAAGCCCATTAAATCCCTTTCCAGCCCACACTATTTAACAGTCGAATGGGCTGCGCCTGCGGGGTAGAGAGCTTCTTCCTTATCACCGTCTGAACGGAAGAGAAGCTCAGAATAATGAAGAAAACGAAGATCAAGAACTGCAATGCATACTTAGAAAATTTTTGGCGCAAGTTCTTCGATTCAGGAGCTAAGAATTAGGGAAAGAATTTTGAAAAGTAGAAAGTAGGAGAGATAAATTCGGTTTGTGTTGGAGAGCTGCCTGCAATTTCGTGTTATGGATCACTCGCTGTGGGGGCATTTGCCGTTGCTGGTGAGGGCGAACTCGAAGGAGTCGGTTGAATACATACTTGAAGCCCTCTGGAGGACTCGCAACACCGGTCTCGACGCCGCCGACCGCCACATCATCTGTGATATGCTCCAACTCCCCAACGAATCCGACCTCGATCCTGTACTCTCTCTCTCTCTCTCTCTCTCTCTCTCTCTCTCTCTCTCTCTCTCTCTCCAGTTTGTGTATACATACATATATACACGCGTAGTCGGTGGCGGCTCCAGTAATACTTGGTCAGTATTGTCAGTTTAGAAACTGGATATCTACCAGCTTTGTTAAAGGATCTTAACCAAAGGAAGTTACATACATTGGATAATTTTAATATCAGTGAAAATAACTTGCAGGCGCATATGATGTTGTAGTTGGGCTATATTTTGAATCGTTGCCTTTCTAAATCGCAGGAAAGAATGACAATGTTGTTGTCTTTCAAAATGATTTGTGGAATGTGTGGGCATATCGTAGAGGAAATGGATGAGCTCTAACATAGTACTATATGTTGGAATCAATATGGTTTTGAAGTGGTTATTGCTGGATATGTTCAAAATTAGTTGGTAGCTTGAAGTTGAACTCATTGGACACTCCCTGCATATTGATCGCTAGCCATTAGACTCATCTTATGAAACAGCCTAGCTGTTTCCCCATTTTAGAAACAAAAATAACAGCTGTTTTTGCCCAATGGTCATGGTTTGTTCTTTCGTAGAGCGCAGGCCCTTCATAAACAGTTGGAGTCAAACAAGGTAAGACCTACACTTGAATAGAAATTAGAAACAGCGACCATGATTTGGTTTTTGGACTTTCAGATTGCAATGTTTTTACATCTGAATAAAACAATTGTACTGTTATTTGCCTCCATTGAAATGTGTATCCAAATTGTGCATGGAAGAATCAAGCGTAAAAGAATCGATGGAGTATCTGATTTACTTACATTTGATTGAACTACTTGTCTCTGTTTCATCTTGAAGTATTTAATGGGGGTACAACTGATTTAACTATTTATGTGTATGTGATCTTGAATGGGTAGTGTTCAACGGAATTACATTCGATTTAATTAATTGTTCATAAGTCGTGTCTATATCATCTTGTTGTACAACCCACGTTATACGCCCAAGGTTGCCTTAACTCCTCTTTAAACTAGTTACAAACGAATCCATAAGCTAATAAGCAGGAAACTGCCCAGCTTTTGAGTTATATACACAACTGAACTATACTCGAGTCCACAGAGCTAAATCCAATTTATTTTCCCTTTTGAAGCTTTTGGTGTGCCTTCGCATGCTCATGCGCAGGTGTGTTTATGAGAATATCAATAAGGACGAGATTCACAAACTGTTTCCTAATGAGGTCCTTCCTGAATTACAAAGATTATTGACACTCATGCTGCAAAAGTTTCAAAAGGAATGGCAGGAAGATGTGCAGAAGGACCAGGTCAGATATTCCATCATGATACGGTCATATGGGTGATCACATTGATCTACTGTAGGATACACAGTTTGGCCGTTATGGTTTTTCTTTAAAGCCTGTGCAGGTTAACTTGCCCCGCTTAAAGGCAATGACGTGGAATATGGCAAACCAGGACATGGACTTGACAGACCCTGTTGCGGTTATCAACTTGAAGGTATCAAATTATATGTTGTTGTTTGAGTGTATGAAGTGTTTTGCATTGCTGCCTTTGACTAGAAGCGTGGAAGTATTTGACGAGCTGTACTTGGTGCAGCTTCAAAATGACGCACAATCCAATGCTGGAGATATGGATTTGAAGTTTCAGTTGGCAAAAGGTACCTTGGACACAATGTTGAGGTCCATGTCCTGTATAAGAGACCAGTTATCTGATGATGTAAGTTGTGATGGTAGAGATTTGATTTTTCTATTAGACATGCCTCGGAAAAGTTTGTACATGCTATTGCAGAAAGTCCACCTATTATCCTTTATTTTCTTGGTATGAGTATTGATTTCCTTGTCAGGTTGAAGCATCAAACTGACATGTATCCCAAGAGACAAATATGGTTTAGTCCTGACATGCTCAACTTGAAGGTATGTCCTGTATCTATTATTTGCTTCAGGTTTTCTGATTGTTTCCTTCCTGGATAAACTTGGCTGGCCTTGTGTTTGGCCCCTGGAGTGTTGATGAAAGAATTGCTTAACAATTTATTATGGCTTTGATTCCTATACTCGGAATTCATGACTGTCATTGACTCATTGAAAGTTGCAATTCCCTTTTAAGATATAAGGATCTTATTTTTCATTTTCCACCCTACCAAAAACGGATTAGTAAAAAGAGGATGCCAAATTGGAATCGACTTCAGAAAGTGGGATAAACTAATGGGTACCCTGCAACAACAGTGGAATGCTTCGCCTCATATTTCGTTTCCCTAGTATAGGCGTTTCTAAAAATTGGGCTTCATATGTGTTCCACTTCCATCATGAACGCCACGTGAATTTGCGAACCTGATGTTATGATGCTTTGGAAGTTGATTTTTTGCACATCTGCGTGAATCGTGGACCAATATACAGTCATTAAGCTTTTCGTGTCGTGCATCATTTTTAGGCTTGCCGTTAGGATTCGTTCATCATTATTTTCCTTGTCTTGTAACAAACAATGTTTTGGTGCAGATTGAGATGGATTGTTCAAAGTTGGGTTCTCGTCGGTTTTTGAAAGAATTAAGGACCTGGTCGAAATCAATGTAGCCGATACAAGCAGAGCATCCCTGGGATTGCAACAGTGAAGATACAAAATAGTACACATGAATGGACCTAAATCTGAACTAAGGATCTTTAAATCTTTAGGCTCTCTTATGTGTACCATTCTGCAGTTGTTGCTTTAGGTTGCATTTTCAGTCATGATACGTCGAGGGATTTGTCATGGTAAAGAAAGAAAATGATAGGATAACATTGAAATGATTTTAGCCTATGCACTTCATGATATCGTTTCATCTTTCATATGTCAAAAATACTTGTTTTCTTTCTTCCTCTTTTTTTTTTTTCCCCCTTAGTTTATTTTTTTATGGGTTTATTCTAAGCCAAATGTCTTTCATAACCTTCAAGTCCAACGCTGCTTAATTGAAAAGAAGCTTATGGTGGGAGAAATTGATGCAAATTGAGGTTTCTTCATCATCACCTATTTCCGACCTCACACCGGACTCGGCCACCATGCTCGTCACCACATCCGCTGCCTAAGTAGCATCAAGATCCCCCACCAACCCCCCAAACCCTCCTTTTTTTGGCCGTCAAGGTTGCATCTTCGCCAATATCGCCATTGCCGCCACTTCACCTCCACAACCGCTTCCATGACCCTGTTGCCGCTGCTCCCTCCATCTCCGATCAAATTTGTTTGTTTCTTCTAGAGAGAGAGAGAGAGTAGTAACCTCCATGTGTGGAAGAAAATCAGCACAACCAAACAGTTCTGAATGAAGCAGTCGGATCCTATGGAAGGCATACCCTTTACTTGGGTGTCTACATCAGTTGGGCATTTATGTTGTAGCCGAGGGTGGGTTGATTTTTATCTCAGTCGAAAATTTCTCCTTCAGATCAACAAAATTCACGGTATCGAATTCAGTTCTTGATTTTGGTCATAGAAACAGGAGACACAATACATTAAAGTTTCAGACAAATCAAAATTTTATGCATAAAAGAAGAGAACTTCCATTATTTAACTACAAAAGGGCACACACCGGCGGAGTTTCGAGTATAACATAACAGAAAGGAAACTGAACTCTCAATAATTACAAAGACCTTTCCCTAGGTCACACATCACCTCCTACCAGCCTCCAGTTAAAAGTCACAGAGATCACACTAAAAACAGGTCGATAACTAAGAATCCATCGGCGATGTAAGAACTGAAAACCAGAAGCGGGTAGCAGCAATGATGGTTTTCTTATGGGACAGTTATCGTTTGCTCCATCGAGGATGGGTTCAACCGTTACCAAAACTTTGGTCCTTTTCAAACCCTGCTGTTCTGTGGCAGTGGCAAAACACCATCAAAGAAATCACCAAAGTAACCATGAGGCTCGTGTACTAGCTTTGAGATTATGTCTCTGAGAGTGATCACCCCCTCTAGATTCCCATCATCGTCCACGACATAAATCCGATGGATATTATTGGAGTCGAGCATCGCGATTACTTCTTTTATTGTGTCCTCTCTTTTGCACGTCACCATGCAGTTCAATAACGGCGATGACTCTTTATGCTCCTTGAGGTAGCTTCTAACTGCTGTCAGGAAATTCTTTGCCGTGATAGATCTGCAATAGCATACTGTATAAGTGACTCTGGCACTAATGGAATTGCCTTGTGGTTATCAACATTTACAGGGAAAGCAGATTGCACATCGTATTACTGTAGCAACACAAAAATTCCAAGCATGTAATTTCAAAAATTCAGAACAGTCTTTTTGCTGACAAATGGCACTCAAAGGAGCAAGATGTGAATTTCCTAACCTTGTCGGCTAGCTGTACTATGAGCACTTTACCCTCAACCAAATCGCTGTTAATACGACGTTGGCTGAGGAGCAAAAGGACAAATCCACCCTAGACCCTTTCCAAGTGTGATTGGCAATGATAGTAGTTTTTGAAGGACACACCTCAATAGCTACAATTTTCACGGCTAGGATTTATCAAGGATGGGAGGGGCTGGATTGGATTAAATTCAGATAGCAGCCCTTGTACAAATTGCGTTCTCTCATTATTTTGTAGGGGCAGTACCAATTCCATTCATTCGGAAGAACAAGCCAACTCAATTCTTACACCTTGAAAGTGACCATGCGAGGCAGCCTCTTAAAATGTCTTACGTAACCTCTCAGGCTCTTACTACACTGTAAGGAAATATAGGAACAGGGTCCGATTTATGGGAAGTTCAGAGGTTTCTCTACTGTACACAGCTCAAGCCGTCTTATTCGATACTCCTATGTAAAATCTTAATAATCAAGCAGGTCAACAAGCAATAACAACGGTCATAGATGAAAAGAAGTTCACCTACTAACCTGTAGTTCTTGTAGATCTCTGGGGCAATCAGAAGGAATTGGATATCTCTGATGCTAATATTACCAACTGCCTTTCTTCCACCCCTTTCAACCACTGGTACCCCACCAACTCCCTTTTGTCTCATCAGTTCAAATGCCTGCAGCACTGTTTCATCCTCGTAGACCTGCAGAACAAGAAGAAAATTGAAGAAAATCGCTACCTTGTAGAACGCAGTGCAAAAACTGCATTAGAATTTAGAACTACATGTCTATCGTTTCACCTCACTAAGGGCACCCAAGCAAACTTTGGTAGCATAAACACAGAGATCGAGTAGCCAAAAAGCAAGTTAAAGCTCAATATCTACTGCAGTGAACCATTTATCCTTCCTTTTGTTTTGAAGGCTCTGGGTTTCCATTTATAATAACAGACCTTAGAGGGAGGTGTGACAGATATGATGGAAGTTTGCAGTCCTCATCGACCGGAATAAGGAATGCACCTCATCAACATTGAGAACTTGTAGACAGAAGTAATTAGACAATACATGTAGCCAAAATTTAAGCCAGCAGTGACATCCAAATGCTTTGGTCAGAGAAACAAAACTTTTCTCCCTATCTATCGACACATGACACCATCGCCTCCACAAACTCATATGCAACCATGTCTCTCGCTGCCACCGAACAATTGTCTCTTTCCCTCTCCCCAACTTTCTGAAACCTTCAGCCTAAATTGAATCAATACTCCGAAGTGGTGCAGTGGTTGCCCTATGCTGCACCTTCAACCCAAAACAAAGAACTTTAAAGGTTTGTTGAGTTTGACAACACAATTGAGGAGGAATCACCAAATTGTAAACCAGAAGGCGAGCACCGCAATGATTTACCAAGGGAACTTAATGTTAACTATCAGAACAGATTGGGGATATTGCACAAGTTGCATCCTGCTAGATTGTGAAGTAAAGCCTTCGTTGCAGGAAAGTTTGCCCACTGGCTAAAGACGTTTCCGCTCTAGAAACGTGATTCTATAGTCCAGAGCAAGAATAGACTACAGAACTGCATACCCGTCGAGAGAGGTTTGCAATTCAACTGGGATGGGAGGGCTCACACACTTGAATCCCAAAGGAACAACAGAAAAGTTACCAGGAAAAAGATAATCTACAAAGAACAGAAATACAGCATGGGTGGTAAGAAAAGATGAACACATCTGTCAATACTCCATACCATTACATATACAAACTTTAAAATGCTTACATTTATTTCTTTCAAGCTATTTTACCATCCAAATCTAGGAGGTCAAATTATAAGAAATTGAAGCACAAGCTATGTTGCATGGACTCGGGTGCGAGTATCGGGTGTTGGTGCGAGTCCAAGCGTCGGACCTTGCTAAACTTAAATGTTAGGATATTGGGACATGTCTCCCCTAATTGGGTATGGGGTACGGGGACACGACGTGGACACTTGTTTACAGTACATATTACATAATTTTTTCAGATTATGTATCATAAAATGTATTTAAAAACGTATTTAAACAAGAAGGGATTAAGAAAAATACAATTTTTCTATTTTATGGCCATGTGAGACTAGAAATATCACTTTTCTAGCAAATTTTCTATTCTTCTTATGCAAATATCATGACAATTGAATCCGAGTGTCCAAAATGGATACGCATGTCGGACACATCGATAGAGGTACATCAACCAAAATAAAGGATCCATGTAACATAGAGCACAAGTGATAGAGCCTAGGTGCTAGAAGTCTGACATCCAAATAAACCACATTAACTGAAAAATTCGCATACCTTAAAGATACGATTGGGCTTCATCAAAGGAAGACCAAGATCAGAAAGTTTCTTAGTGCTCCATCTTTCAAACCAATGAAGACCAGAACATTCCTCCAACATATGGATAACAGCAGACTGAGTGATGATGTTATCAATCTTGCCTTCCCCTGGATCAACCACGGGAATGCTCTTCATTCTGTACTTCGATAGTAGCAACAGCATGGTCAAAAAGGAGTTAGATTTCTGCAAAGCTAGAAACGGTGCCCATCGGAAAGACCCTGATATGTCGCGAACCTGTATATTCCCAAGTTAATTCCCATAGTATATTTGAGGAAGAGACCATAGGAAGTCTATATGTACTAGAAATTTAGCTTGCTACAGAAACAAAAAATTAAAAAAATAAAAATCCTTTTAGACTATAGAAGTTGAAAATAAAACCTTTGTGTTCTTATAGAAGTTGGAAGAAGTCAGGGCCTCAAAAAACTTTCCCGAAATTATTGCAGCAGATCTAGGGCTTATGTTTCCACGTTTTCTAGGAGAAGACACCCCGCTAACTGCAGCTGCTACAGCAGGGCCAATTTTTGCCTCCAGGTCACCGTTGGGTAACTCTAAGCCATCAGATCCATCTTCCTTTTCAGACTGAAATATATGAAATATATAAACCTATCTTAGTTACAGAAATGTCTATGAAAAAAGAGTAACAAATAGTACACATCTACACCAAGAATCAATCATGTTTGTGCTATTGTCCTTGTGTATAAACTAAGAATCTGGATAGACTTAATTCTCTCACTTGTATGACACCTAATTTTGCCCACTAACCAACAAATGAATAGACGAAAAACTCCCTTTTTTGTTCCAGTCACAGATCAATATTGTCTTATTTAACGAATGCAATGCGTGCAACACCTTCTAACGGAAGATCCCAAAATAGATTAAGTCTTCAGTTCTCAACCGTTCTACAGTGAAAGAATAGAGAAAGATGCTTTCTAATTCGGTGATGGAGGATATAAACTTTTTAAAAGATAAAATATATGGTGACGGAAATAAATTTAACATCCTTCTGCCGTTCACTACCGCACAGTTAAATGAGTCGTGCTTGTCCTCTGCATCTGCATTCAATACATTTCAGTAAGAAATGGGAGTTAAAATCTGGCCAGGGAGGGTTTGCATAGTAATGTCACTACCAAATTTGCAAAAATGCATCGAAGTTAAGTTGGTCATTATTTCCATTAATTTCAAGAAATATGATCTTAGTCATGGCTCATAACTCAGTAAGGCTACAGGTTCAACTATGGATCCACAGTTCATAAAACATATATGCGTTATGACAATAGAATTTCTACATGCTATGGCATTCATAGCATTCTAACCTGATGCAGTATCCATACAACAATGCCCACGAACTCAACAACGCCAATATATCTGTCAATCCAACTAGCATCCTCAGGTGCGTCCACATCCACAACTGGTGCACTGAGAACTTTGTTTTCGGACATCAACTGGACCGCTTCAGCCAGGCTAGCGTCAGAATTTATCTCAACAACTGCATACAAGATTCACAACTGGTAATCACTACCTCATCTATAAAGGCTTTTCTTATCCGTATATCCATCTCTCTCTCCATATTACAAATATTAACAAGCAATTCACATCCATGCTTTTTTATAACCCCCAGACATGCACAATAGTACCTCATAGACAGATACAACCCAGCCAAGAAAAGGCCCTATAGAGAATAGGGGAAATGTCCACTACTTACATTCCCTTTTATTATATGAATGTGAAGTTGGTTGCCAGGAAAAACTAGAAATCCATATTATCAATTTCCTGCCTCTGAATTTTCCCCTCTCTTTATAGCCATTTCACTCAGTTCGGTTCCTTTTCATATCATAAAAGCCAAATTATCTCCCATGTAAGATCCTTTTTTTTTTTTTTTTAAATAATCTTCTTCAAATTTCTCAGCAAACAAACAGAGAGACTATCACAGAAGTCTCTTTTGTCGGGGCAAAAAAAAAAAAAAAACAAAGTTGAAATTACAACCACCAGTGTCCAGTTAACCGGCCCGTCCCTTCATCCTCCTGTCCACTCTCTGGTGATCACAGGCCTCATCCCTGATACAACCAATCATTAACCTTCGTAATCCCTAATGAATGACAATTGATCTTCATGTTTGACAGCACAATTTCAGTTGTCCCCCACTTATTCTTCCTCAGGTGAAATTCGCAACAAACTAAACCGAACCAAACCAAACCAAACCAAGCCTTAACTCATGCCACCACCTCTGAAGCCCATTTGTGAACGGAGCTACCGTACCGCATCAACCGATCTCAGATAAACATATCCAAACGAACCTTACCATTCTACTAAAGTTCTCGTTTCTAATTCTACATGATAAACAATAAAATTGAATGAAGGCAATATCAATTCTACAAAGACATGTATCTGTATCTATGTTACTAGTATGTGTACATAAATTATGAAAGTATATACACCCACTCACACACACTATATAGCATACCTTGAGAAGAAGGAGCGGGAGGGAAAGCAGAAACCGGGATGCTCTCAAAGCAGGCGTTGAGCTTCTCAGTTGGACTGAGTTGTGGCTCCAATATCATGTCCCACAGATCCTCCACTTTCATCCCCAATTTCGCCTCTGGACTCGACATTCCACTCCCAGGACTCTCTCCCATCATCGCCATCTCTCTCTAAAACACACACACACACTCTCTCTCTCTCTCTCTCTTTTTAGAAAACACACAGACACACACACTCCCTCTCTCTCTCTCTCTCTCTCTCTCTCTCTCTGCAATTCGCAGAACCCTGGAAGGAGACAAGATAGATATATATAGATGTACGTATAGATTCGGATTAAGAGCACCGCAGTCGGTATTGTAGTTTCCTGGGAAGTTATTGAGTGTGCGGTTTTTGTAACTGGTATTTCGCAGTGGACGGTGAGATGGAGGTTGATTTGGGAGGGGGGAAGAGGATGGACGGTTGAGATATGGGAGGTGCATGGTTAGTGATGGAGTGGGTTTCGTCAAAGATGGTTTGGCGGTGGAGTATTCGTTCGCTGGTTTTATCATATCCACTTGTTTTATCTGAGTTTTGTTATGCTTTAAGCCAATACTTATCCTGATTGCAATTATGGCCGCCCCAAACAAATACGTGGAGGCCAAGATTTAAATGTGTACTAGATCCTAAATAATTGTATGGTGGAAAAAGAATCGGGACATCACGTGACAGTGTCTTAGCTACTGAAGTATCTCTCGATGGATCACACGAGTTACACAAACACTTGATGAGCATCGGATTTTTTTCTCTCAAATCCAATCACAAGATTTAGTTATTAGAAAATGTTGGCGTATATGTAACTTTTATTTATATTCTATTGTTGTTACGGATGCTATTCCGTAGTTGTTTTCTTTCGGTTGTATTTATGCTCGTGTCAAAAAAAAATCATATTATATATCTCTTGACTGAGTTTAGTTTGTTTTTCTCCTTGAATATATGAATGATGGAGAGGAAAAAATTTGAATTTATTTTGGATGATAGGAATATCGTGACAAGCATTTTTTTCCCTAGTGGAAACCACCAATTTTTTTTTTTTTTTTGGGCTTGGAAAAGAACATACCAATCCTATTTTAATTAGAATAAACTTCTTCAGACCTTTATGAAGGGAATGGATATTAGCACTCCTTTTTTCTCTATTGACACTTTTTTTGGCCTCTATATATAAAGTGCAATAGTAAATTTACTTAATAAAGACAAAAAGGGAGTGCGGGTAAAGAAAAAATGGTTAATGGAATGTCAATGGCTGTGTTCGTTTGGGGGTTTTGCCCCAGTTTTGACACTATTCCAGTTTTGATTACATCATCACTTTTTTCACTTTTCTCTCTATCTCTCTCCACTTATTACACTTGCTTACATCATCAAAACTAAAACTAAACAAAACTAAAACTAACAACCAAACATAGCCAATATAACTTCCCTTTATGAAACTGGAAAGCTTGATTTCAAGAAGTTGTTGATACCTGATTCCTTTTTTCATTTATGAAAAATCACATTATATTCAACGAAATCCAGAACGGTCCAATTACACCAAATTACATAGGTCAAGCAAGGGCTAAAATACACGGCTCGGACAAAACACCAAATGAAGAAAAATTACAAATATAAGGTGGATCAAGGGTTCCTGCCGTGAGCACAACGTCGTGTAGTGTGGGGATTTGGCCGTTTATTGTGAAAATACACGGCTCCGATTTAATTCAAGTAATGGACGATTTAGATTTATATAAGGCTGGATTTAATCCGAGTAATGGATGATTTAGATTTATATAAGATTCGGATATTCAAACCGTGCATTTTCTCAATGAATGACCGGACGTATTTTACCACACGGTGTCATGTGCACGGCAGAGACTCCTAGGGATTAGGATCAATAACAATCTAGGGATAACTGCAGTGCAGTAATCCATAGGAAACGGACTTTCCTTTTTCAATTGAAATAGGACTCTCTCTACATGTTCTCTATAAATTAAGAGCATTATTATACCGATGAAATTTTAATATGGCGGAAGAAGTTGAGAGGGATGTTCTCTCAAGGCGTCGATTCGCCACTCGATCACTTCTCTATTCGATAAAATCTGAGAAGCAGAAGCTAAGAGAAAGGATGGCAGAGATTGAAAAAGTGAAAAAGAGAAGGGAGGAGAGGGCTATTGAGAAAGCGCGTTTCGAGGAGGAGGAACGGGCTCGAAAACAAGAGGAGTTGGATTTAGAACTAATTGGGTTGCGCGAAAGGCGTTCGAGGCCGATTGATGTTCTTTCCGAGCAGGTGCTCAATCCTAGGAATTCAGATCCATTGAACTGGAGCCGACTTTGATCCCTGAAGAAGAGATAGATGAGGCTGGAGTAGATGGCGGATCAATCGAGGAATGACGGGAATCGAATCACATGCATTGTTTTTTGCACTGTTTTGTGTAAGGCTCTATGGATTCAATTCGTTGTTTTGAAGCTGTGGCCTATGAGTGGCAAATAGTAGTAATAATAATGCATTTGGGTTAACTATTCCATGAATCATACTCTTTGGTTAACTAATTTTCATGCTTTCAAATTTCCACTTCTCTGATTCTAATTCGGGTCCATTAACAATGTTTTCAACCGTTTTGTTCCTAGATGTTATAGAAAAGCGTAGATTTCACTTACCTCCCCTCAGGTTTCTGACAACAACAGATACATCACCTCACTTTTATAAAATTGCACTTACCTCTCCTGTCAGATTTGTCAGCTAACTTCCGTTGACAGAATACGTGAGTGAGCTAACTTCCGTTGACAGAATACGTGAGTGTACGATATTGCCCTTTCATTGACCTCCCCTAAGATTTCTAAATATGGCAGATACCTCCCTTCTGCACCATTACACACACATATACATATATGTATCTATATATACAGTACTTTTTTATTTATTTACATTTATATGTAAATATATACTCCTATTTGTCTTTAAATTATAGAACCTATTCCTAGAATTTAGTTTAGGTAACCAAATAGTGCATATATATAGTTATATATTTATCACATGCTTTTTTTTTTAAACTCCATAAAAAAATAAATTTTTATACATGCATATTTGAAGCCACATGTATATAATGTGTTTTTTTTATTATGGAGAGTACTTGTAGAGAGATACATATAAAATTCTATAAAAAACCCAAACTTAAAGGCAATTTGAATAAATTTTCGGTAGTTCAAAGTAAATAAATAAATAATGGCAATTTAAATTTGCCCTTGTCCTCAACTTAACTCTTTTCGAATTGAAACTTCATGGAAAAAAAAACTGTAATTCCTTTGGATTTATGCCTACTAGGGGTGAGCAAAAAACCCGGAACCCGCGAACCCGATCCGACCCGAACCGTTCGGGTCGGGTCTCGGTCGGGTTAAAATTATATTCGGTTCGGGTTCGGGTTAAAATATTAGAAGATTTCGGGTTTCGGGTCGGGTTTCGGGTGAGAGATCTTAATGTCGGGTTAACCCGACCCGACCCGAATATAGTGGAAATAAATACAGCTGTCCTCTCGTATTAACTGTTGTACATTGGGAAATAGTGAGATACAGGTTGTACCTGTACATGCATTGGGAAAGAAGACTTTTTGGAAAAGTAAAGAAGACTTGCAAGTTGCAATTACAGAATTACTACTCCTGCAATTTACAAAAAAAATAAGACTGTACGAGTAGTCTACAGATTTGGCCATTTGGGATTTTGGGGATTTGGTCATCTCTCTCTCTCTCTCTCCACAGACGAACCCACTCCCACAAATCTCAAATCTCAGATCTCTCTATCTCCTCTCTCTCATCGCTCTCCATCCTCTATCGACGCCGGGGATGGCCTCAATCGACGACGACGGCAGCGACAACATAAATGATGGCGGTGACGACACAAACGATGCCGACAGACGGCGGCTCTTCCTCTTTCGAGCTTCATCTGCGTCAAAAGACCCAAAACTCTATGGCTACCTGAGAAAGTGAGAAGTTTGCATGTAGATATTTATTTTATGTTTATTCCAAACGATTTGTTATCAGATCTGAAATCTAGATGCCATAAACTGAATGATTTGTTTGTTTCCATTGTTTGGATGCCAGAGTATGAATTTGTGTAGTCTGGAATGAGTCGATTTTGGATGAATCTCTTTCTCTCCCCCTCTTTCATTTTGGATGATTCTGGAACCGACCAACCCAACCGACCCGAACCAAAACCCGACAAACCCGATCCGATCGGTTTATAGGGTAGTTCGGTTCGGTTTCGGGTGTCATTTTTCACAACCCGACCAAAAGTGACCCGACCCGAACCCGACGAAACCCGACCCGTGCTCACCCCTAATGCCTACATATACATTTGATTTCAAAAAAATGTAAAAGTTTTTTCAAGCTTTGTAAATAAAAAATAAAAAAATCTCATACATGCATATTTAAAACCAAATGTGTGTATGTGTATTAATTTTGGCGATACACATGAATGAGAAACATGTATAATAACTTGATCACTTGAAACTATTTTTATTAGAGACACTAATATCTTTTAAATTGAGTTTATAAGGGTATCAATGTCATACAATCACTCTAAGGGGTAAAATGGGTAATCAAATGGGTTTAGAAGGTGATGTAAGCTGGGTTTAGAAGGTGATGTAAGCAATTTCCGTTACCCATTAACTGCCTTCTAACGGAGGAGGAAAATCACAACCAAACTAGAGGGGAGGTAAGTGCAATTTCAGAAACTTGAAGGGAGGTATCTGTTGTTGTCAGAAACCTCAAGGGAGGTAAGTAAAATTTACCCTATAGAAAAAGAATATTTTTAGAAAGAATTAACTTTCAGATATTGTAGGACTTAAAATTGTGTATTTTCTATGCAAGACTTAACAATTTGGGTCTGGAGCCTCTCTATACTGTTCAATGTGGCTCTTTGCGGGTTCTTTTCCGTTGTGCCCAAATATGGAGTATGATAATATAATCATATCAACAAGCAAACAAAACACAAGATTTACGTGGTTCCTTTCAAGCACGAAACAAGAAGGTAAATTCACGGGAAAAGAGCAAGAGGATTCACTATAAATAAGAAGAGAATACACAGAGCCGACTACGCCCGTAACTCTACTTGAAGCATCCACAAAATATTTAGGGACAATTCTCTGGGGGGAACCCAATAGGGATAATCAAACCCTTGGTGGATCGGTGGAACCCTATAGAGCAACAAAATCTCACAAATATGATAAAGACAGATACTTAACTCCCTAGTATCAAATCCCAAGAAATAGAGTAACAATGGACTTCCTAGTAGCCCCGAATACGTAAAATTAGGTTAAATCTAACCCTAAAAGCGCAGCCCCACTTTTTTCCGTACAAGTCAACCAAAATCGGACGGAAGTGACTCCCGTCCAAACAGGAATTCCAGAATCGATTCATGCGCGCGACGAACTTTTGCATTTCTTCGAATTTTCTAGGCAAATCTCCAATATTTTCTGAACCCATTTCAATATGAAAACACCAACCACCCAAAAAAGTTGTCAATTTTGAAATACGTTTTTCAGATTAAAAAATTATATGTAGTTGTTTTTTTTCTGTCCATAGTCAATTTTTTAACATTTTAATGATTTTTTACTTTTGAATTGAAGTATTCTTTTTCATCTAAAAAGTTTATAAAAAAAATGTTTTGATTAAAAAATTACTAAAGGCGAAAAAAGAAAGCAATCAAAAATTTTGAAAAGAAATTTTTTTGAGACGAGAAAAGAGCCAAGCAAATGAATTTTGGAACATTTTTTATTTTTTTGAAATAAATGTGTTCCAATGACGACATACACCAATAAACGTTCTTTTTTGGTGCGAAATTCTCGAGGGTTTTTTGGGAGCCATGGTTGGCTTTTCCGCTCCGCCGTGTGATTCAAATTCCGCCGCTGCCGGAGCCGCTAAGTACCTCGCCGACCTTCCCTCTCGCGGTCTCTTCACCTCCACTCTCGTCTCCTCCAATCCGGTGATCTCCTTCTCTCTGCGCTTTGAATATGTTCTTCCACTAACTCTATTTCAGTATTTACATGAGTTTAGATACTTGTAATTATGTAACATGACTTGACTTTCTGAAAATTGAACTCTTGATTGGTGATTTTTGGAAGTATGGACGATGTTTAATTTATTTTTCTTTGATTGTTCGGTTGGAAACTTAACGTTTTCGTGATAATTGTAGTTTTCAAGTGTCTAGGTTATGTATGATTGTATTTTTTTTAATTTGTCGGGGGAAAAAAAACTCGGAAAGCCAAATTCATGTTTTGGAATGCTGTCAAAATGAAGGTTGTTTGAGCCTTATTGGTGGAGATTGGTTATGATTTCGTATTGCTTCCAAGGAAATGCTAGCCCACGGCCTGCTGGTAAGAGAGCGTCCTACAGATTAGTGTCTAGGGATTGCAGATATTTTCTCAGGTAACCAGAGAAAAGAAGGAATAGCATTAGTTCACCCACCAGGGATCAATAATTGAGCGTGGGACGAGTGTGGGAAAGGAAATTTGCACTGAGCGTGGGACGCAGAAAGTGTTTGATTATGTGGAAGCGGGAGCAATATACAAAATTATGTTCAGTCATTACTTGAACCTTTACCGTTGCTAAATTAACAATTTTTAGCTCACATCTTATGTCTTTTCAATCTGAATGAGGTGCAAAAAAAAAAGTGTCAGAATAGGTAGAAGCGCAAGAGATATGCCAAAGTGCATTGAAGTGTGTTTTGAAGTTGTAAATTTGTAATTGCTTTGGCATTACTTTTTTTTTTAAAACCGAACTTTGGCATTACTTGTATCTTAACCATTGCTAAGTGAGCTTTTTCTAGCATGCCCCATACTTTTGTATGCGATCTGTATGATACGTGTCCTCACTGATTTTGAAGAAATTGCAACTACGAATCATTTATTGATATGCTATTCAATTGTTGAAGTTATTGTTGCATTGAGTTGATCAATCATCTTGTTGCGATAACATGGTTAGTTACAAACATGGTTTCTTTTAATTCAAATAAGCCTTTGTTTATGTGTTGAGAAATTTGTACAGGGTGGGATGCGGGTATACGTCTGCGATCATGACACATCGCCCCCCGGTTTGTCTCAATAATTATTTACTTTTGTAATTTCAATGTTTCTAGCTGTGTTGATCAGAATGCAAGTGTTTAACTCTTCTTGTTGTGCATGACAACAATTCAAGAACCTCTTAGATATGAAGTTAGCATAGTTTAAACATCTATCTTCTTGAACTTATTTTTGATTGTTGTGTGCCTAGATCTTAAATTGTGCGTGAACGCTTTAAGTTTTCTTAACAAATGAATTGACATTGGCGATCAGTAAGGTGACTCTATTCGACTTACCAAAAGTTTAAAAAGGTCCCTGGATATAGTGGTTGAATATCAACATTTCAGATGTTTCTCCAACTATGTTAGAAAAGATGAAAACCTCTTTAGTGTATGGCTAAATTTTACAGGCCTTGTTCGGTTTGGAGTTTAGTTTTGTTTTGATGATGTAAGCAGGGGTAATAAGTGGAGAGAGATAGAGAGAGAAATGAGGGAAATGATGATGTCATCAAAACCAAAACTAAACCAAAACTTGCAACCGAACATGGCCACAGTCTTCTTGTCAAAAGTAGGGGCACTTTCACATCAATTTTACCAAGCATTACAAGTATGCATTTGATGAGTTGAATGCAATGAGAGTTGAGATGGGCTGGATCTCCACATACATTTTTTTTTCTTAATCCTTTGATAGTCGATGAATTACTTTGTTACTCATTGAGCATTGTTTCTTGTTCTCTTTTTTTATGTTTACAATTTTTACTTGTTATGTTCTGCCTTGCATCTTGAACATTAAATGTAGGCAGTCTTTGACTGCTTTTCTGAGGTATATTTTAAGAGTGATTATCCAAAACTATATGATCTGACGGTTCCCTGCTGTGTGGCCAGACGACCAGCTGATAAAGACAAACCAAACGAACATACTGATTAGGTCTCTTACTCTGAAGAAACAGAAGGCAGAGTCCAGTTCGAAGGATGTAAAGGGTTCAACTGCAAGTGAGGCATCTAGAAAGAGGTGTCTAGGCTCGTGTTTTATTTTTAATTCCCCCTTTACTATGGACATCCTTAAGCGACTGGCGTCTGTGTGTTTCATGTGTGCATATTAGATTTATTGGATCTCATATACTTCATCCTATCTTTTACATTTTTCAGGCCTGGAGAAAGAGCATTGGATGGAAGGGCTTCAGCTAAGAGGGCTGCGACTGACACTCAAGTTGGTTCTCCACAAGGTGAGCTGTGTTTTATTAACCTGCATTTCAACTAAAGGTGGGACAAGCGGAAAATAAAACTGTTACGTAAAAGGAGATTTCTGAAATTTGCTTTTTGCAGGTGTAGTTCTTTCGTTCTTTCTTTCATTCCTTCTTCTTTCTCATCTTCAGCTTTCTATTTTTATACTCGTATATATTTTACCTTTTTTTCTGGTTAGTTCATGGACAAATCTGATTAGTTTAAGGAAATTGTCATACCAATCATTTCATAGTGAAGTTGGACGCTTCATAATCAAAACATTTGTTCTTTCCCATTCCAATTGTGATTTCTACAGCACGGTCCTTTGATCTTGAGGGGCTGCGTATCTTGGGTCTTGGCATTGGAAGTGTGGACATTTTGAAAAATTCCCTGAATATACTTCCTTTGCTTGTGATTGTGACAAGCTTGTAGACAATTTTATACTTGGATGCTATTGTCCTTTAAGACAGTTCACATTCAACATGGCAAGTAAAAACAAAGCACGAGAAATTTATTTGGGACTTGGGAGATGTCCATCTTTTCCATACGAGTACTAAAAAGTTTATTGAAGTTTTTTCATAAATTTCTGCTCCGTCATTCTGATTGTTCCTGTTGCGGTGCAGTCATCTCAAATCATTCCTTTGTGAACAATTTCTGATACTGTGTTTTATTTTCCTCTTTTATCTTTTGGTAAATATCAATATTCTTTTGTATAGTTTCCCGCTTGATATCTTATGGCATTTTGATCATGTAGAAGGATCCAAATCTCGTGTACCTGAGAAGGATTTCCGGAGTTTGACTGTAGAGAGACTCCGTGCTCTTTTGAAGGAGAAAGGTCTTTCTCCGAGAGGAAAGAAGGTGAATATATATATATATTTTTTATTGCCATACGATTGATAGTCTTGATGTAGCCCATTGATTAGTTCTGCTTTCTGGTTGCCGTCACTAAATTTTCCTGACGTTTAATTTGTTCTTGCGCAACTGTGTTCCACTATTGACATGGAATCATTGAGCAGGATGAACTGATTGCACGATTAAGAGGCTCATGAATTTTAGAGTGATAGAAGAAGAATTTTGGAGAGAGAAGAAAATTTTGAAGGATTCAAGAGGTGGGTGGATTAAGTTGCTTTCTGAACCCGTACGACAACTCACGTGACGAGAAAGTAGAAGATTTTCTTCTTTCCATGTTAACTTATAGTATGTCATGGGACTATTTTTTGGGGAGGGAAGAGTTGTCGACATTCAACACGACATTATTGTATCATTTCGTGTAATTGTAAAAGTGATTTTGATATTTTATTGGGTTTTGATTCTCCTACCGGGCAATGCAAGTGTTGCGATTTCTTTTTTTCACTCATCTTCGCATGTCAACAAGGCAAAAAGACAGTATCGATTGTCAATAAACTCGGGTTTGTTGGGGGCATGCTGCTGCGATCTCCATTGCTCTCCAATCTATCAATCGTTCTTCAATTACAATTCTGCATCTATCGCTAGGCCAATATTCATCTGGAGGTACGAGGTGGGCTAATTTACCCCCATAAGAACTGCCGAGATTCATTTTGACTTCATTTCAAGTTCACCCAGACCAGAACGCCAGCTCTGATACTTGGTAAATGGTTTATTTCGTGTAGGATATTTGGCTGCTGGACAACCCGGTCTCATTTCTCAGCATGGGCACATCAACCGAAATGCCAAAACACCGACAGTGAAAAGAAAATGAAGATGGAGTACGTATGATATGATACGCATCCGAGGGAAGTCGAGTCTAAATAAATCCATGATGGAATTTCAGCCTAGTATCTATTGCTTGAATGAAGACATCTACATGTGGTCATCTGTGAAGCTAAAAGCAAGATCGCAATAATGCAAAACCCCAGCATCAGAAAACACCTTACGAGCCACTGCTTCGGTCCTGCATTTGTGGACACAAAACTTATCAAAACTGGGTTTAGCAACACTCCCTTGCCATACTAGCACACACTTGTTGTTGACAGTTTTGCCCACATCCTCGTCTCCATTTTCCCCAGCAGAAGCCCAGTCGATATGCCTTAGCATAAGATTCTGAAACCTTTTAGTAGATTTTTTCCCACCTTCTTCAACAACCACGACGCTAATACCCTCTGAAATAACGGCACATCCGGTCAACCTGTTTTCACGGGCATTAACATTAACCTTGAATTGGGTCTGTGGGTAGGAGAGCTCATTATTGACCCTGAACACCGAAACTATGAACTCTGGAACACCCGGGTCTCCAAAAAGCTTCCTCTTCCTCTTCCTCTTCTCGCCGCGTTCATTTGGAGTCAGTTTGCGCACAGCATTGCGATCATCATGAGCTTGTTCGCGCTCAATTGCTGCCCTCCTGATTTTCATGTCAACCCTGGTGGGTTCTTGAGTTGCTTCACAGCCAAGAACTTTCATGAGATTGCTCATTCTGACCAACTGTTTCGGAGGTTCTAACAGGCCTTGCGCAATCATCGCCTGCTTATAATTTTCCCGAGCTTGACGCTTCTGTTAATGGAGTTTCCTCTGCTCCTGTTTGGTTAGTTTCAGCGGTGGTACTGGAGCTGGTTCAGTATGGGGCAGCAGATTAGCAGGGTGTTCGACATAGATGGGGCAGCAGATGGTGATCTTCTCCATGTTCAGTTTATAATTACCTTCAGCTGTTCAGATGTCAACGTATGTACCAGAAAGCAAGAGATAGTGATCCCACCACTCAAATTGTCTCCAGTTTAATCATCTCTGCCTCTTTTGACCATCTGCCCTCCTCTACAAACTCAAAACTTGTCCTCCTCCTCCTCACCCTTCTTCGATTAGTACCGATTCTCGCGTCGAAATGAGTATTTCTTCCTTCGGGATCCGCATGATCAATTTCAGGTTCACGAGCAACCTGAAATTGATCATGCTTCTGCTTCTGCTTCTCTTCTAACGCCTTGTGTAGATCTCTCTTGACTTGCGATAAAGCATCAAGGGAAGGCCTTTATATAGGCTACGAGTCTTGACCAAGAATCCTAAACTAAGGAAAGGAAATAAACATAACAAAAGGAAACCTAGACTAACTTGGAAAAACGAATAATAATCATAAAAAGGAAACATAATATTAGAACCTAGAAACGTGGTAACGTAATATTTGCTAATATTATGCTGACAACATAAATATTAGTTTTCACTTGTTATTTGTTAGATATTATTGAATGACTAAAATAGAATTTCCATTTGTTTTTTTGTTGTGGCGGTGCAGAAATCCTTTTGGGGAGAGAAGAGTTGTCGACTTTCAGCACCACGTTTTTGTTGACTTTTACGTAATTGTTAGTAAAACTTAAAAGTGATTTTGAATTATCTTTTTTTCAGTCGAACAGGATTACTTGTCAGATTATATCCTTAATAATTAGCATGATTAAACCTGTGTCAGTATACATGGTTGAGAGAATCAAACAAATCGGAGTTATTAACACCTCATTTCGAGATTCTACTACCAACCACCATCGACCAACGAACGCTAATATTGTATCCATGTACGATGTCCATCATTCTTTTAGGAACTCTTGATCCTTGCTCCGGATCACCGCGTGCTCCAAGAGCAGCACTAATAATTAATTTTCCCTTCTAATCAACAATGCTATGACTTCCAGTGTACTATGTCATTGCCCAAGTTGTCCTCATGTCTAAGTGACACGGAGAATGGAAGCATTAGACTACAAATGCTATGGAGCTTTCGATCGCTTAATAAGTGCCTAATTTTGCTAGGAAGACAAGTAACGTACCACTCACTCTTCTCAGGTGCTAATCTACCATCATAACTCATCTTCGTACACCAGGTCTGATACTTGGTAAATGGTTTCATTTGCGTATGATATTTGGCTGCTGGACAGCCGGTCTCATTTCTCAGGATGGGCACATCAACCGAAACGACAAAATCACCAACAATGAAAAGAAAATGCCAAAATGAAGATGGAGAGACATTAGAAAACAACATACATTATGTACCCAAAAAAATACAAAATTATGCACCAGCGAGGATGTTGTAGTACACATGATATGAGACGTATTCGAGGGAAGTCGAGTCTAAATGAATCCATGATGTAATTTTAGCCCAATATCTATTGCTTGATTGAAGACATCTAGATGGTCCACTTTTGTTTACTGATATCAGTTCTGCACCTAATCAAAATTAAAACACCAGAAATCTAATGAAATAGGATAACATTTTATAAGTTGCATAAGAAAATGAATATTCCCAAAATACCATCTTCAGCATTACAATAACATTTCTAATTAAATAGGGCATGGACAACCATGAAGTAAATACTCCTACAAGTTAAATAAAACTTCAAGCAACAAGCCAATAACCATAATCTCCCTGTCTGAGAGTATCCAATTCCTATTTATGTCCAACTACATAAAAACATATTGCCCAAAAGCAAGGCAAGATAGGTTAGTAAAGGCAAAAGTAGACACATTGAAAACCATACCATACCATACCATACCATACCATCCCATCCCATTAGAAATCCAGTAATTCCCTAACTACGTGCTTCCAGGAGCATCACTTCCAGTAGTAGACTTGCGATTCAGGTACCGAATAACAGCGTCTTCAACCCAAGGTTGATTGTAGAAGTCAGCCCGGCGTTCTTTCTCTGCATTCTGACTAGCATCTCCGGCTGCAAGCTTCAGATCCCTGCTCTGAGAAGTAATTAAAGCATTGATAAAATCCGCAGGAGACTGGCTAAACCCAAGAAAGAAAGCCCGCCGCCGGCGGTGTTCATGGATCTTCTTTATAGCACCAGAAATAGCTTCATCACAAGCATCAACCTCCTTGTGCTTCTCCAAATTGGCCAAGAAGGCAGACATTTCCCTCTCCAGTGAAACAGGAACGTCAACCAGCACATCATAACAAGTATTCCCAGTTGGGTTATTCCCAGAAAGCTTGATCCTATGCTCCAAATGTATAGCTTGTGGCGGAGTTAAATGTTGCGATATCTTTTGGGAAACTGTGGAAAATTTCACCTTATCTTCCCCAAACACTTTCCGGAGAGGTGTATCACAAATAAAGAAGGAAGGATCATTTGGAATCTGTAGCTTCCTTATCTTCACATAATGCCAAAGTGCAGCTATAACCCTTGGTCGGGTTTCCACCTCGATTCCAAGAACTTCTGTCAAAGCTGGTGAAAGTTTGAATTTCTCAGGCGTATAATTCATTTCTAGCCTTATAATCGCAGTAAATTCCTTATCCCCTTTTCTTTTCACCTCAAATCCCTCGTGAAGTGAAGGCGAACGAGTACTTTCCCACAAAATTACATGATTGTCCGGATAGATACTCTGATCTAAATAAATAGTAATCTTCTTGAAAAAAGACGAGAATTTTGGAAACAAAGCATTCTGCTTTTGCACCATTCCAGAAGCACTAGTATCCATTCCATCTTCCAAAATCCTCCCAATTATCTTCAGAGACCAAGAAGGCTGCTCCCCGTTCTTCTCGGGGATCATTTGCGTCTGGTTCGCAAAAGTGTTGAAAACATACAACCTAAGCATCTTCTGAATGCGAGGAGGGTTTTTCAGTGCTTCTTGAATATCAATCTTCTTTCTCGCAAGGGCAGCATCAACCCTAGTCTCGAATTCAAGCAACTGGGTATAAAGAGCCGATTCTGGCAAAATCGCCGCCACTTTATCAGGAATCTGCTTCTCAGGAAGCTTCTGCTTCTTCCGTCGAGCGGCAGGGGTTAACTCCATAGTTTTCAAAGGTGAACCAGTGTTAGCACCGGAGGAACCAGGAGGCCTAGAAGGCGGCTTCTGAGGGGGTCGCTTGGTGCTCCCAGTTCCTGGAGTAGAAATCAAGGGCGAAGAACCACCAACATTACCAGACCCAGAATTTTGTAACTGGGAAAAGGGCTGGGCTTGGGACTGCAACTGGGCTCTGAATTGAGCATGAGCTGCTTGAGCTTGAGCTTGGGCATGAACCTGGGCATACTGTGCCTGAGCCATAGCTTGAGCTTGAGGCTCGGACAGTTGGAAATGGCCCGGAAAGTGAGACCCACCATGTGTTTGAGATTGTGACTGTGAGAGCAAATGGGTTTGCTGGTTTACAGGCATAGATTGCTGGGTTGCTCCTAAATTTCCAAAATGGGTTGGAACGCCAGTATTCTTTACTGGGTTATTGTTACTCGATGACATCTTGACGTACAAATTCCACGCTCAATAGGTTACAGTTTTGCCAATTTAATCGACCAATAAATCCTCTTGTAAATACCTAAGTCCAAGTGACAAACGTAGAACCCTAATCCACAATCAGGCCCCCCTCCTTGTGTGCGAATCGGACATCCGAATGCTCTTTCAAGGGCCGATTACTTACTGGGCCACAAACATATCATGTTTAGACAATTAAATTACGGATGAAAATCAGCAAACAGAGATACAAACGAGAGAGAGAGAGAGAGAGAGGGTACCTGGTTTGAGTCTGGGTGGTTCTACTATGTGTCGACGTTTACAAAGGAAACCCTAGAATTTGATCCAACAACGGGACCCTTGTTGCCTTCTACTGTTCGGGTATTCTCCTGGTTTAAAAATTGGGTAAATTTCACCAATGGTCTCTCTAATTTGCACGAAGTCTCAATGTTGTCCCTATAGTACCTATTGTGTCAATTTTTAAACATTCTTTTCACTTTTCTTTCTTTTCTATGTAGGCTAATATGGCGTACAAAAGCCGAAAAAAATGGAATAAAGATAAACAAAAAGTAAGCCAGGTGGCTTATTAAGCCAATATAGTACACATAATTAATTTACTTTCCCTTTTAGTTGCCTTTTTTTTTTATGTTTTTCTTCAAAAATAAATTTCATAAATGTCGAGTGGAATTGTCATAAAATTTATCTTTCGTCACATGTGAGATCATATATTAACCTTTTTTTGGATAAATTAGCTTGAAATAGAAAAAAAGGATAACCGAATATACAGCCTACAAGGGGTATACCCCAGGAGGAAAAGAAAGTAAAAAGAAAAGAGAAAATCTAAAACTAAACTACAGCAAAATAAATAGCCAACAAAGCTCAAAACACACTTCAAAGAAGTAACACCAAAACAAAAGAAGGTCAAGCTAGCTTCAAGAACTAAACTCTTGAAGCCTTTAACATCTTGATTTTTTCCTGAAGCTTCTTTTTGTTTTGCTCTCTAGTGGATGATGGAGTTGAAGGTTCACCCACCACCTGGTTCAAACTATGTCGAGGTCCAATGAAATCGCCTTCCAAGGGAATCCGTGGAGGCTCTCGAAACCTTGTAGACCGACTGAGAGCCACGTGGGGAGGCTCTTGTTGAGTACTAGCCTGACTATGGAGGATCGGGGTAGTATCACCCGATACATCCTTCGTAACATCTATCTTTGACACCTCCACAATAGAGGAGGCTCCCGAATCCTCACATTTCTCAAGAACGTCAAACGCGTTAGTAGTAGAACAAACACGGTTAGAGGAGGAGTTGGTCAATGACAAGCCCGGAGTTTGAGTTTTCCTCTTCACCACATCTATCCAATCATCCTTACTTCCTCTAACTTCTCCCTCTTTTGCGTTTCGCTCATGGTCAACCGGGACACCTTGTCCTATTCTCTCCGGAATTGGGGGCCCTATAGTGAGCTCACTCACTACATGCGTGTAGTGAGCTTTCTCGATTGTCCGATCCGAGATCAATGGTCCTGATGAATTGGAATTAAAATAAATGTAAAAGTGTTTTTTAAAGTGTAAGACGATCCGGACCATTGATCTCGGATCGGACGGCCGAGAGAGCTCACTACACGCATGTAGTGAGTGAGAGTAGTGAGCTCACTCACTACAGGGCCCCCGGACCCATTCTCTCCTTGGTATTTTGCTCTTGAACAACTATGACAACTTGACCTACACTCTCCTTGGCTTTCCACACTGGAGGAGGTGGAACTTTGGGCTTAATAGTGCAAGTGTTGGTAGAATGGCCAAAGATCTTGCAAACATTGCAAGCTTGAGGTTTCCAAGGAACCTCTACTCTAATTTCGTATGGCTCACCGTAACCCCAATTCACTACGAAGGACTTGGGAATCTCCTTCACTGCTTCCACCTCAACACATACTCTTGCAAACGTCAACCTACTATGATTTTGCGTGAAGTCGTCAAGGTAAAGAGGGTTGCCGATGACACTAGCAATACTACTCAATCCATCCTCTGTCCATAATTCAAGGGGAACATTGTAGAATTTAACCCATACTGGAACAGTAGAGAAGACGTTTTTAGTGAGTTGCATCCCAGGATGCCATTGTTTAATCACAATATGTTTGCCCCCACAAAAGTAAGGACCGTTCTCAAGGATGGAGACCAACGTGTCCTCGTCCCTAAATTTGAACACAACAAACCCATTGTCTAAGGTGACCACATCCTCAACATCAATTTTCATACCCGTTGAGCCCAAGATGTAACTTGAAAATAGGATAAGCTTTTATCTACAAAGTATCCCACAATTGCGTGTTTCCATTTCAATGTGCCATTTTCAGAAACCTCTTAAGGTATTTACTTAGCTTACCAATTTTCACCTCATTGTTAAGTAAAGGCTTCCCATTTGTCCAAGCATTCAAGTGAGCTTTACCTTCTAATTTATCCTCTTGAGTAAGAGGAGACATGGTATTAGCAGCCGCACACCTAGACAGATCATGAGGAGGTGTCGTGTTAACTCCACCACTCTTAGTTGCCTTGACCGGGGTACCAATATTAGGCCAAGTATCAGTGATGACCAGAGGTAATTGCAATTCTACTGCATCGGCATTTTTTGCCACCATCGAAATATCATCTTCCTCATCAGTAGAAGCAATTTCAACATCCGAATAACCAAACGCATTGTCAATTTGGTCATGAAAATCCCGTAACGTTAGCTTCGTACATGATTTACGTTTACCATAACCGATCTTCCTACACTTTCACTACCCGAACAATAGAGAAAGGGAGGGAGGGACGTACCGTGAAGCTATGGAAACTTAGTGCCACTACTGATTTATCTGAGACCTTGAATCAAACAGTTGGTGGGCAAACACTGAAGCTATGGAAACTCAGTGCCACTACTGATTTATCTGGGACCTTGAATCAAATAGTTGGTGGGCAATTGATGCAACCCAGCAATAACAATTCTCAAAACCCAGCAATAAAAACTTTTCTTCGAATAGAATAGATCTGTTTCAATCAAGAAGAAAACCTAAAAATTGTTTACCGTGAAATCCTTCGAGAAGATCCACATCAACCAGAAAGACAAGCAACGAGATGCTGGTTAACTTTCACCGTTTCAGCCAGGGGATTCAGTTCACCATGATCTCCAACGGCTCGCCGTCCAGCGATGGAAGATGAAACGCTTATTCTCTCTCACATTGATGCTCTCTCCAGACGATTTATCTCTCCAGACGTTTTCCCCCAATTGTCTACAGCTTTAGTGGAGGCACACTTGGCGTTAACAGACCACAAACTTCGCTCTTGCTACCGGTTGTTCCGCCGCCGACCACCTACTCACCCACATCCCACTGGAGCTTCGCCATTTGTAGGAGTGCTAGACAAATGAATTTTGCATTTCAAAAAAATCAGGGGATGGAGGGACCGAACTCGTAGCCATTTCAGCCATATATTAACCTGATTAAAAGACAAACCTTAACTTTTTTATATGTCAAACAAAAGGTGAAGACAACAAAGATAAAGGGTACTTCAGTTAGTCACCCAAACTCGACACATGCTTCATTGTTTCAGTGGTGCACCAGTGGGTATGGCCTCCCACGAAAATGGCAGATCAGAAATCCAGAACAAAAAATGATACTCTCGCCATTTTTTAAAATTTTCATGGGCATTTGTGGTAATTTGGTGTGAGATGATTTGGGTTAGGATTAGTAATATTTGGTCCTGGGGTACTACCAATCCCATGAAACAAGGTATTACTAGTCCCTTGTTACTAATAGTTTCAACCTATTTTGAGCAACTAGACAATGAGTTAGATGGCCTACGGGATTGATAATCATATTTCAAGCCATAAAACACTTATCAGATACAACCTTCAACAACAATACCAATCCTTCGTAAAAACTACTCAACTTTTCCATGTAATATAGGGAAAATTTCAAAAAAAACCCTGACCTTTGACCCGATTTTCACATCCACACCTGAGCTTTTGAAAACGTTAATTAAACACCTGACCTTTACCTTCCGTTATCAATTTACCCCCTCATCCCATTTCCCGTCCATTTGCTAACGGAACATCCTACATGGACTCATGTCTAGCCTACCTGGACTCATGTGGGACCCCTTTTTCTCTCTCATTACACATTTTGGAGGGAAATCAACCCTTCATCCCGCCAAAACCACTCCCTCTCTCCCCTGCTCTATTTATAACAGGTCCTATCCTCCCCTCCTCCTCCCTTCCTTCTCTGTCCTCACCATTGTCAACCTAAAAAAATGAGATCTAACTCTGAAGTGTTGAAACGTTGCAGCAGATCTAGGGGCACTGATGTTACCAACTTCTTGGAGGACAACCCTTGTCAAGCATGTGGCAGTCAAAGGGTGCTTCAAACTTTTTGGACCAATGTCAATCCTAGAAGGAGGTTTGTGGACTGTCCCAATGATAGGTGCAAGGATTTTGAATGGTTTGACCCGCCAATGTGCGCGAGGTCTGTGCAAATAATTCCTGGGCTGTTGAGGGTGAGAAATAGTATGGAGAAGGAGCTGTCAATGAGGAAGAAGAGGGAGAAGATGCTCTGGATCACCCTAACAGTGAGTTGGGTCATGTTTGCTTGTATGTGGTTCCTAAAGATGTAGGCTCTGTGGTGGTGTAGGCCTTTCTATGTGTTTTTATGGTGGTAAGGGTAACAAAATGGTAGGTTTTGTGGTGGTGTCTTATGTTTATAGGTTGTTCTATGGGATATGGAAAATGTGGTAGTGTTTAGGTTGTGGTAGTGACCTAACCATTTTGTTTGTAATCTTAATGCGGTGCTGGTTAATGAATGAAGGTTCAATGGTATTACTCTGTTATGTTCCTGTTATGATGGGCAAACAGAAACACATTGCCAGTAGAAACACATTCCCAGTCTCTCATGCATCCAACTGTATGAAGAAATGGCTCAATGAAGCCCTCTTCCCAGCATTTTAACCAAACAAGAAATGAGCACTTCCTAGTATGCAAGAGGACAAGCAATTCAACTAAAAATGAAGCACAAGCGGAGGCATACCAAAGCATGGGGCTCACTGGCACATAGCAGAATTTGTAAAAACGTAACAGAAAATTAACAGAGGCATATACACATACACAAAGGGCTCACTGCCACTTTCAACAAAACATTCACCACAACAGAGGAACCACAACAGTGGGTTCAATGTCTTTAAGTCACTTGACTTTACAATGACTATGCATAGTCAACAAAAACAGAGGGCTACAAAAAGTTACAGAGGCATATACACAAAAGTCCCTCCCTAGTTGCCAAAAATAGTTGCAGTTGCCAAATTGCCAAAAGTCCCTCCATTTCACTTCCCTTTAGGAACATCTCTCTTTATCTGCATAATAAAAACTCATAAGAAATGTTATCCAGTTGCCAAAAAAAACATGCACAAAACTCATAATGAAACTCACAGTCAATTTTGGTCTCCTGCCATGGTGCTCTGACCTTGGTATTTTTTCTGCACTTACCTGAACCTGCATTAACCCATTTATGCAAATGTCATTTCAGACTTAATTCAACAACATTTAAATGAACCAATGGGAAGTTAACAATTTCATTTTCAGACTTAATTCAAAGGTCAAACAAAATTGCATCATTGCAAATGAAACTCACAGTCAATCTTGGTACACTGTCATGGTGCTCTGACCTTGGTACACTTACCTGAACCTGCATTAACCAATATATGCAACTGTGAAGACCATTTTTTGACTTAATTCAACAACATTTCAATGAAGAAAAGGAATGGAAGTTAACAACTCACAGGAGGTGGTACAACAGACTCAGCAACTGGTTGGGTTGTAGCATTTACAGTAGGCTCACCACTGGCACCCTCATTTACTTCCTGGCCCTTGTTTTTGCACCCCCTTTTGTTATGTCCCACCTTACCACAATTTCTGCAAGTCATTTTAATGCCACGTCTGCCCAATCTACATGGATCCTTTGGTTCCTCATCAGGTTCCCTCCTCCTTGCCTTTTTGGGACTACCAGCCCTCTTCTTGACATCTGGTGGGAGCAATGGGACATTATCAGTGGATGGCCACATGTCCTTGCCATTGATTGGGCCCATGGTATTATCATATGTCCTCATATAAGTCTCAACCTTATACAAGTCATCAACAAAGTCAAGTGGCTCCAAATTGTTGAATCCCATTGCTACAATTGCATGTATGCAAGGGATTCCAGACATTTCCCACTTTCTACAACCACATTGCTTTTTTGGAAGATTCACTTTATATTGAACCCCATTTGGACCTGCCACCTCAAATTCATCATTGTTACACCACCTAGGGAAGATTCACTTTATATTTCCCATGCTTGACTACATACTCTTTCACTGCATCTCTAAACAGAGAGTGGCTTTTAAACTCCATGCCTACCATGAAAACTAGGTTGGCCATGTCAGTTTTCTCATTAAACACTTGGTGTTTCTTTTTAGGCTTCACACCATCTTCATCTGAGGAGGTACAAAAGCTCTCCAATTCATCTGATGAGGCACAGTCACCATCAATATCTACTAACTATTCAATAACTGATTCATATTCAGCACCATGAGTAGGAACACTTCCCATGCCACAAGAATCCTCATCTCTGTCTACATTTTCTTCAAAAATTATGTCATCATCTGTCAACCCATAGTCACTATCATAAAACACTTCTTCATCACTGGTATCTGAACTGGAATCTGGGTCGTACTCATCACTCGTATCCCCCCCACCCCAATTTCAACCTCTACATGACCCTTTGCTTTACCTGTATCCTTATTCTCCACACTTGTTTGCTTAAACCCCTTGTGGACCTCTTGGAAGTTAGGTTAGGGACCAATGTTGTCCTGTCATTATCCCCAATTTCCATGGGAATACTTGTGGTCCCAGAAATAGGTGAGGTCAGGGATGTCACCACAGGCCTAACAGAGGAGTTCACTTTTGTTTTGGTTGTGGTCCTCTTTCTTATTGGACTACTATTTTTGGAACTTTTGGGGGCACTTTTTTTTATCCTTTTGGATGGTGGGGTGGGCACATTGTCAACACACTGACTTAATTGGGTGGCAATATAGTTGTCCAACTCTCCCTCCATTACTGAGTACACCTTCACCACCCTGCTTTCGTTAGCTAAATCACTCAAACCCAACACTTGAGCATCACTCTTAATTTTTGAAACACTACCATCATCTACCTTTACACAAATCTATGGCTTTGAATTCGTATCCCAATTCCCTCACCATATGCCATAACTCAAATATTGATAAATCATCAGTGTGGCACTTGTCAAAATAGTTTACACGACCTAACATGTAATCATGACCACAACTACCACCCCAAAAGCCCCCATGATGCATTTCAATACTAAAATAATTTGACCCTGGTTCTGTAAAATAATTGAACAAAAATATCTAGGTTACAGAAAATCAAAATTGCATAAACAACACTGGGAAAAAAAGTACCAAATGATCATTGAACAAATGAACAACAGATAAATAATGGGGATCATCACTTGGAAATCAGTAAACAAAACTCCATTATGTCACAAATTGAAGAAAACAAAATTTCCAATCAGACTTACCATAATGCGGTGGTCCCCCTTGTTGGCTTCTCAAAACCCATACCATTATCAAAACAACATCAACAACTCTCACCAACAGCCACTGATGAACACAATTTTTCCAAACTATCGATTTTCGAACACAATTTTACTCGGGCATGCAAGAACCTTATCTCTCTTACACGATGAGTAAAAGGGATTTCTGGATTGGTGAAGAATTTAGGGTTTAGAATGATGGGTTTGATCAATTTTGAGGGGGCGTGGCTCTCACGTGAGTTTTGGGCGGTAATTGCTTATGCCTCTTACACGTAGACATCAACTACCCCACCAAAGTGGTCCCCATGAGTCCATGTAGGATGTTCCGTTAGCAAATGGATGGGAAATGGGAGGGAGTAAATTGATAACGGAAGGTAAAAGTCAGGTGTTTAATTAACGTTTTCAAAAGCTCAGGTGTGGATGTGAAAATCGGGTCAAAGGTCAGGGGTTTTTTTGAAATTTTCCCTGCAATATATCTTAATCTCTTAAACTTTGGGCAAACTTCACTTAAACCTCATGTGGTTTTGGACCATGTGCAATTACACCCTTTCTGGTTCAGTTTGTTATATTTGCACCCCTTGTCTTGTAGTTTGTGAATTTATGCAAATTCACCCATTTCCGTCCATGTTAGTGGAAAATTTTAACCAATGTACTAAAAATATAATCTGAGCTGTTCATGATGTGTTAATTAAAGAGTAGAGCATCTCCGTCAAAAACCATATAGATAAAAAATCAACAACTTAGTGATTGGATTCTTGTTAAAATGAAAGGTAATTTTGAACTTGAAAATTTACTTAATTATAAATTATATTCGACCATGAGATTTTCATTTACCGTTCGACTTGAATTTTGTTATGGATGCAGTACTCATCAAGCTCTACAATAGGAATGGTTCAAATCCAATTTTGTGTATAGGGGATGAACTGTTTAGATTTTAAAAGGAAGAATAATTAAGGGACAAGATGAGTGTATATTTGACTTTAAGTCATTTATATTACTCGTGCAAGCATTATTTCCGTTTAATTCAGTGCATCTGCACAAATTCACAAACCACATAGCGTGCGAATGAACAAAGTGAACCAAATGGGGCGTAATGACCCAAACCACATGGTGTAGGGGTCTGGATAAAATGAGCCGTATCAGAGGGTTGGTACAAACCTAATCAAACAAGGTTTTAGCAAAAGCAACCGAAGGGATACCATTTAGGGACCCTTCGGTTAAAAGGTCATTGCAGACCGACCCAAATAAAAGGGAACTTCTAGCACTATCTTCGGTTTACTCTCCGAAGGCTTTCAGGTTCCTCCATTGGAGTTGGGAGCAATCTTGGGGACCGGTCTGACCGAGCGGTTGAGTAGTTGTCCTCATCACGAGAAGTGCTACAGGGATTCCGAAAGGTTAACCCTAAAGGCTGACTCAGCAAAGGAGTTAATGTTGCAGGTGTGCGTAACAAACTATGATCATGACAAATGACGTCACCCGAACGGTTCGTGATACGTGTCGTCATATTATTGGAAGCATGTGCTTGTAGCATATTCTTCTTTGCCTGTCACGGTGACGTCAGCCGAGCGGTTACATCACGTGACAGGCACGATTGTACTTGGAAGGCAAGCCAAAGCTCACCTAAGGGAACCTCCATCAGAGGATGAAGGTACGCACAACTCACTAAAACCTTAGATCTACATTTCATCTCCTTCCTCCACTAACTTGACCGTCGGAGTGCCGTTCTGGACTCTGCGGTCTAGTCTGACGCTAACAGTGTGTTAAGTGTGCAGGTTCTGGTGCACTAAAGTGAAAAACGATCATCTACATTCACCATCACTGTCGGGAAGAACCACCCGAGAAAGAGTATCTCCACACATGGGGTATAAGTGAAGTTTGCCTTTGAACTTTTTGTAAATTACAGGAGTTAATGTTTTGGTACCCCGCCCTGTCACAATCATTATACGTCTACTATGCACACAATATTTTTTATTTTTTATAATTGGATAATAAATCACATATCATAAAGTTTCTTTGTACAAAACTTGTTATTTCGGACCCATTCAAGTGGTCATAGTCACGGCCCATTATTAACCGTCTCGAAACAAAAAATAAGCCCATCCCTCGAAAGCCCAATAATACCCAGGGTTGGGCTGTTTCCATATAATGAATGGTCTGGGCTGTTTGAAAAGCCCAATTCAAATCAACTAAAAACCCTCGTCTAGGGTTTCTCTTTCCCTCTCATATAACCCGAAACCCTAGCTCTTTTCCCTTGGATTCGGGGTCCAAACAGCAGCAGCAGCAGCAGCAGCAGCCATGGTTAATTCTCTCTCCTGTTTCGTTTATCTGCGCATATAGATATAGTTGTATATGTATTTGAACGTAATTTGTTGTCGTTCTGTTTTCAAATTTCAGGTTAAGTACTCGAGGGAACCAGACAATCCCACCAAGTGTAAGTTGGCCGTTTGGATTTCCAGTTTAGTTTTCGTGAGAAATGAGAAGCTGAGGGGAACATTAACTGGTGTTGATGATATGTACTGTTTCCCTCCGTTTTCTCGGTAGCCAAACAGCGCAGTTGTGCGTCATGTATCGGTGATTCTCTTCGTTTGCATCTGATTTTTGTTGTCTTGTATTTCAGCTTGCAAAGCTAGGGGCTCCGATCTCCGAGTTCATTTTAAGGTATGATTTTTGTTTTTTCTGGATTTTTTCAAAGTAGGAATATAGGATCGGATTCACGTCCCTGCGATAGCATTTTCAGGCGTTTGGACTCAGTAATTGGCGGTGGAATTACTAATCTATTTAATAACCTATCTCACGACACATGCGAGAAGCTATACTTTCGGGGACTTGGTATCACTAATCAACACAATTCTAATAATTTGTTGTGTAACACCTACCCTGGATATTTTATTTGCTCATTAGTAGTCCAACCGACCAATCAAAGTAGGCCATATATTACGTGCAAGATAATGTTGAATGCTTCATGACTTGACATAGTACTTCCAAGTCGCCAATTTGTGGAGTCGGAGCAGGAGCGAGAGCATGTGAATATCCTTTGTAAAATTCCTTCTGAGGAGGAGTGGCTCTAAAGCATGTCTAAATGGATATATTTTTTATTAATGTAGCTTGATTTGTTATCTTCTTATGGGATACCCAGACAAATCAAATTCGACATCTTTTGGGATTGAAAGAATGAGCAGGACTAGTCAGTTATCCTACTAAGGGATCCAATTTCCCCACTGGAACTTTACTATCCCTGTATCCCTCATCGAACACTGACTAAGGTCTTAAGCTCCCCCTGTATTATAAACACACTATTTACTAGTTCTCCATCCCAAATTGAACACTAACGAAGGTCTTAAGCTCTCTTTGTTTTATTAAACAGTACATGGAGTAAAAGCCCAGAGGCCCTACCTTAAGCCAATGTGTGGTGAAGCTGTACATACCTTCGATATGCCCTTTAAAGTAGCACAGTAAACTTTCCTTCAATGTACTGTGTAGACATGGCTGGTGGGGCCGTGTTGCAGGAAATGTCGTGCCTTCAAAGAGTCATGAATTATGAAAATTTGATATGTCAATTCGTAATTTCGAGCTGTGAATTTTGAACAAATTTATGTTGGGATTCGAACCCGTCCACCACCCCTGGTGCCTGTGGATATAGTTTCTTGTAGACTTGTAGTAGGTATTGTATCTGCTAATGGTTGTTAGCTTGTGAACCATCAATGGGTCATAACTTCTGATTATGGAATTTGTAGTCAGGATCAAAATTTTGTTGCTTTTGTACACAACCTGATGAAAAAAGCAGGATCCATTGCCTTTTGTGGAATGGGTCTTTCGTTGACTTCAGGGAAATTATCACATTATTATTGGGTGAACCTCCGTGAGCATGTTAGTGACTAAAGGTTCAATAAATAATGGTACATATCAACTCCTACCTAGGTCTTAATTTTGTCATAAATAGTTCACGTGATCTATTTTTAGTTAGCAGTGTGTTGTCGATTAACGTGGTGTAGTTGCTCGTAGTTGGGAGATGTTCTCTCTTTCCCTACTGTTAATACATGCTAATGGCATAAAAAGAATTGGATAGATATGAAATAATCTGCAAATGCAGATGGAAATTGCGGAAGAAGCAAATGTGCCAGGATTGATAGTTTGTGAGATGTGGTAACCCTCCACTTTTGAACTATAGGATGCTTCTGTTTTCTTGTGAAGAAGCTAAGTGTACAATCAAATTAGAAGTCCCATAGCACCCATGGGAATGGCTTTCAAATAACCCCGTTTGATTACAATGAGGAGTCTTGTGCTTGGATCCTTCAAGAGTTAAATTACTAGACTGGTCAAGTCTATTGATGATTTTTCCCGCTTTGTGATTGTGAGCCATGCTGTTCCCACCAAGTTGTCTGAAACCGAATCTACAATGGATGGGGAACACCTTTTAGTGAGCCAAAAGCTACATAGAACCCAGAATATCCAAATGTTGGTTCTTTTCATGTAATATGCAGTTTTGTCTAGCTTATGTGCAAGTGTGGTTCTACCTTAGTTATTTATACCCCTATATATCATGATTTACATGTTTGCCACGGGTCATCTTATTTTTTTAATTTTTTTTAGGTCTAGAATAGCTGAAGATTTGGTTTCTTTCTGTAATCATTTCAATATGCATGGCTAAAGTTAATTTACTTTTTTTTCCAGAATACAAGAGAAACAGCTCATGCAATTCGAAAGTTGCCTCTGGTCAAGGCCAAAAGGTACTTGGAGGACGTTCTAGCCCACAAACAAGCCATTCCATTCACTCGCTTCTGTCGTGGAGTTGGGCGAACTGCTCAGGCAAAGAACCGCCATTCAAATGGACAAGGACGTTGGCCTGCTAAATCTGCAGGATTTATCCTGGATTTACTTAAGAATGCCGAGAGCAATGCAGAAGTATGTGTAGTAAAACTCTCTCTCTCTCTCTCTCTCTCTCTCTCTCTCTCTCTCTCTCTCTCTCTTGTTTGAAATTTGCTTACGATGATCATGTATTTTGCTGATGTGTTTTTTTATGTTCAGGTGAAAGGCTTGGATGTTGAGGCACTTTATATTTCTCACATCCAAGTGAACCAAGCCCAGAAGCAGAGGCGCCGCACTTACCGTGCTCATGGAAGAATCAACCGTAAGTTACTGAATCTAGTATTTCTGTAAATGTTATTGGTTATTTGCTGTTAATAACATATTATGTTTTCTTTTGCAGCCTATATGTCATCTCCCTGCCATATTGAGTTAGTTTTGTCCGAGAAGGAAGAACCAGTTAAGAAGGAGGTAATTCATCGAAACCTTCTTTCTGATCTAAATGTGCAAGAACAGTGGGGTGTTTTTATCCATTTATGTGTGGGATTGCGTCTTATGGGTTCGTCATTTTGCAGCCTGAGATGCAAGTGGCTTCAAGTGCCAAGAAGAGCCGAGGTCTGCGCAGTGGCGCTTCTTCTTGAATGACATGAGTAATGGCCTCCTTGTTCTAGATTGTTTGGGGGATGTTCTTCTCTTTTGTCCTGTGTTGTTCAAAACTTTTCCTTTTGTTGGGTTTGCTATTTTCAGAAAGATGATTGTTTTCGTTTTGTTTAAGTTAGTGAATTGCTATCACCAGAGATGTATGACATTCGGATGGAATTTGGTTTCCTTATTGAGTAGTTTTGTCGAATCATCCGTTTAAATGCTGTCTCTCTCTCTCTCAACAAACACATTTGTTGAAAAATGATCCATGGATACTGCTCCAATACACAACATTTGACAGTGTTTTTTTCTTTTTTATAACCGGATGTCTGAGTCAGCTTGCACACACCTCGACTAATTCCAAGGCTCTGGAGGTAACGACTTGACATAACCCGGTGGCTCCAAAAGTTGTGGCAATGGGAATTTAACCTGAGACTGTTGTTATTCTGTTATGGCTGTCGTGTTTCAGTTCCTAAAATATTTTGCAAACAGTTTGAGACCATGATGAAATGAATTTCTCTATCCCTGGCCATTCACCAAAAAAAAAATTTATGCATAGGTTACTCTTTTTTTGGGCACCAACATAATGGAACTTATCGACTTTTCTCGTGCCGATTAAAAAAAAATTGGCTTTTCTCTGAGCATACTACAATTTCACTCCATCAAACCAGTAAGACTACAGGAATCCTGTGTAGCACTGCTAAATTGCTAATGTTACAGAGCATCATTTCTCCTTTAAATCATTCACCCCCAAACTCAGAATTTACGAGCAGATATTCAATCTCTAAAGGTTTTTTTTTTCTATTGGTCTCTAATCTCCGACACGCCAGAACACATTACTTGTATAAGCACATCAGATGGATCAAAGCATAAATCCATATAAGATGATTCGAGCAACAAGTTTTTGGAGAATCGCAAAGAACCACAATTGAGAGAGAAAACATCGGGAAGGCTCGGCATCCAAGCATTTATTGCACTGATGTACAAGTTTCAAGGTTGTACAGCTTCAAGAAGTTTCTCATACACCTGCCTAGCAGACAAATCCTCCACCTGGTTTATAAAAATCAAATTTCAGCAAATTATGCCCAGAAAAGTTCCGCATGCAGAGATTTAAATTATTCGTATCAAGGAGAAACAACAAAACAGAATGTGATAGTATGACCAAAATAATTAAAAGAGGAAGAATATAACAAAAATGGTCCTTAAGGGCAGAGATGAGACCATTTTGACACTTCGACATAGATGATCCAATAAATGTCATATTACAATTACCTTGCGCTTAATTCAGAAAATGGAATCTACTGCATAAGCTTTTAAACCTAATAAAGCAACTCACTCCCTGGCATCCCTCTCTTCAGATTATAATCCTAGACGTAGTGGTCATCCTCTACCAGATCGAAATCCAGGAAAGAGTCCCGCAACAAGCAGGCATATGACTCCTGGTAGTAAGGGCATGATATTGTAGCCCCAACATAGTCAAGAGCAAGAAACTCATGGTGTATCAATAGCTGCAGTTAAGTAGGTTATGAGAACTGCACTTCCCATCAATAGGAAAAAAAGAAAACAAAACTCAAAACGTGAACACAGGATGGAGACACAGATTCAGTTATCGACAGTGACTTGACTCACCACAAGGAGCTTTGATTTGTTATTCCAACCTCTCTGAAGGGTCATCTGACTCAGTCTCAAATCCAACACCTGCATGGAATAAGTAAATAGGCTTAAGCTCAACAACGTAAGTCAATATTCAGGAGTGTCAGACTCTGGCTTGTTAGCTCAAGATTTAAGCATCAAGCTTACTCTTCCCATTAATTCTAGAAGCTCATTATTAGCTTCCCCACGGGCTGCAGGTGCGGCTACAGTCACTCGAACATCATCAGCGTTCACTCCTGTATGAAAGAATGCAAACATGAGATTCTATGGTCAATGACAATACTATACGCGCTTGTGTTGTTGGTTATGGTATTAACAGCCAATCATGAAGACAGTGTTCAACAGTTTTGGAATGCAGACACTCTTCTTGCCATGGATTTGTTAAATCAGAAGACTCAACTCTTGGTGCATGGCGAATGAAGCACACAGCAGTTAATCTAGTGATCTCTGGATCCCCTCTTTCGAACATTTAAGTTTGAAGGCCGCAGTTATTTTTCATATTCACAAGCCCTAGTGATTCCAATTAAGTACTTAGGTCAAGTTCGGTGAATTTGAAGAAATACTGAGCCAGGTGAAACACAATTTTGAGAAGGATAACACAAAATGGCAATGATTGAAATACAGTGGCTTTTGCTTAAGCAGACTATCATTTTGGAAAGCACAGGGAAATTTTTCATTCTTATCAAATAGAGAAATAAATTTGGAGGCTGCATGCAGATTTTATCATTAAATTATAAACTACCGACTTTCACATTAAAAGAAACAGGAAACCCATGTCACCACCATAAACCGGTGCATGTCAAAATAACATCTAGAAATCAGAGGATCAATTTAAGAATCAGCTTACTTGTGACTGCGGACCGCTGTGCACGATCTTCCACTTCTATTGCCACCTGAACAAGTCCTCCTTCTAACTGTGATATGCAAGGGGGAACAGGGGCATCCTAGAACACAATAAGCAATACCAGAACATAAAGGTCCTACCGTGAATTTACCATGTTCAGGAATAAGGAAAACCAGAGGAGTATAAATCAAATACTGTCACAGAAGTCAGAACAACGAAAGTGCTGGAAACTAAACAAGCCCATAACAAGTCACCGAAAGTAATGAAATAAATGACAAAACCTCATACTGATTGCTGATACACATATGGACGATGAAATACTGTATGTCACTATATTCATTACCTGTGGGTTGGTTTCGGCAGCAACTGTACTAAGTGCACCATCAATAACATATATGAAGGAAGCAAATTCCAAATCTTCTTCTGAGCGATAGCAAACAAACAGTCCACATCCCATGCAGTTCATACGGAACTGCTTCTCCAATTTCCCCTCCCCACTGGATAAGAAGGATAGTTATTAATAAGAAGCATAATGTGAATACTCTTATTCCAGATTAAAATACAGATAAACACATAGAAAAAGCAAAAACACATAAGCATTCAGCCCCAAAATATGCAAAATCAATGTGGCACAAGCAGGGATTGATTATAATAATCCAGGAGAGATCCCTACATTTTGCTCCTACTTCAGACACTCCTACATCTCAATGCCTTGTATCATTCAACAAATCCAACTCTCAACTCTCTAAGCACAAGATCTTGGGCATGGAATCAAAGCTAATCCCAACTCTCGACTTGGGACGGCTTTGGCTTACGCCGTGTCATTATCTTCCAACTAAAAAGGTAACTTGTATGTGATGATCTTATAACACAAACGCCAATTTGGCCAGATTTTCAAGCAGCTAATGGAATGGCTTACGGTTCCCGTACCCCGCATGTAACCGCCAACAAACAGTGGATCAACAGATCACTGCAATGTCTTAAGGTCCCTCACAATGTCCAACTTTTGGGGGGGGGGCGGGGGATCCTTTTAAATTACAGCGTTTACGTCAACGTTAAAAATTGCAAGTTCGACTTACAAGTTTTAGATATTCTTCCTGTTCACTTCCAAGCTAATCGACTGTAATCCAAATCATATGCAGAAATATTACTACCGCAGATAGAAACAATGAAACAAAATAGTACTCTAAGCTGGCTGTTCAAGTTTTGTATGCGACATGCTACCCGGATACAATACCAAAAAACAGTGGTAGAACAATGAAGTTACATCTCAATGCATTTTAGGATTAGGGTCTAAATTTTATACCCATCCCCATAGCAATTAGGGAAAACTTGCGCATGAAAAAGAAATTTAGAGATCCTCTCTTTCCAAATTAAAAGTGATCCTGTAACTACAAAGTAATGCACATCATGGAGACAAGCTAGGAGATCACGAAGACATTACCGCTTTAGGATAACTTTTCCTGCCTCATTTATATTGAGTCTTGCAAGATGCTTGTTCTTGTCCAGCACATATGCTTTGTCAGTTTTCCTCTTAGGCATTTTCTGCAACTGGGTGTCTTACAAAACATATACTTTAGCAGGCGAAAAGGGCCGCAACATTTCTTATAAGAAAAACAAAAAATGACCCTATAGATTCCTTCCGTAAAAGTGCAATCTATCGCACTCGAAGAACCTGCTGATATTGTGCAAAACTTCAACTATTTATGGATAACAAAAGAAATGGCTCATGGTATAGACAAGCTCGATTTTGAACCGATGAATACGGGTGCTGGGACATTGCAAAAATTCAGGAGGCTTGAATATTCCATAACTTGAGCTTTTGCCCATGTATTTCTCAACTGACTAGATTCTATACTTGTTTTTCCTTTTTATTCGCTCGCCATTCCTCTAAGTTCTCTAGTTCTGCTCATATTTTGATCCGGGTTGTTTTTTCACTTCTCATAAATGTTATAATATTAAGAAAATCACAACAAACAAAAGTTTTCCAATAATTGATAATGAAGCAATTGGCACACACAGCTACCGGTTGACAAGACCAGCACGGTCACGGGTACGAGAAGGGCCAGCCATGGTAACCCAAACATCAATATAACGTCAATTCCCTCATCTATTTCTTGGTATAAACCATGAAATCCAGCATATTGCCCCCTCAAAAGTCAAAATCCTGATAACTTTACTTTGCCTCCTAAAAATTCGATTGCTTTTTTACCATTATCTCCCCAAAGTCATTTTCCATTTGGCGCCCTACTTGTAAAAATACTGAGTCGGCCACTGGATATGAGTATAACAATCGAATTGCTAATGTAGATAGATGCAGACATAATACAATACAATCAAATGAATCAGTCATACAAAGTAGGTCAAGCACAGAGAGAGAGAGAAGAAGAAGAAGAAGAAGAATGGCCAACCAGTGATGAGGACATGAGACCCGCAGTGCTTGCAATAATACACGAAGAGATCGGAGTCGGGACCTTCAGGTGCGGCGTCCTCGCTCGAGTATGTGTGCGTCGTCCTCTTCGGCATCCTCTCTCTCTCTCTCTCTCTCTCTAATTTGGCTGCTGCAATCCGAGTTTTGGATTGTTTGAACTCGGATGTTCAAAATTTTAATCTATTTTGAGCTCGACTTGAGTAATAATTAAAAATACTTTTTTTTTTTTTTTGTATTTTTGGAATTTTCGCACTCATATTATTATGACGAGTAAAAATATTAATTTTTTTTTAGGAAAAACTCACTATAAGTTCGAGGTCGGCTTATATAATAATATTAAGGTGTTCAAGGTGAGCAAGTGGTTATATTAGAACTTTTATAAATGTGTAAAGTTGCAAGTAATTTGAGCTATGGGTGACAAATGAGACGAGTAAGTGGTTGATCAAACTTGGGTTGATAACTTAAAAAGCTTCAAAAATATGTCCAAGCTTGATTTGTTTATGAGACGAGCCGAGCTCGAACGAGCTTTAATTAAGTCAAACACAAGCTAATCTCGAGTAGCTTGAATTTGTTATACTTCATAAGCTGAACGAGCCTAATAGTAAATTGTTCAAGCTTAGAAATCTTAACCAATTTTAAAAATTGTTCAAGCTTGCTTTGTCTATAAAACAAACCGATCTTGAACGCGAACGCAAACCAGAGTAGCTTGGTTAAATTAACAGCCCTAATTCGAGCTTGAGCTCCTTTACTAAAAGAGCTTATAACTCAAGCGTAAGCTCGTTTACTAATGAGCCGAGTCTCAATTTACTGGCTAACAAGTAAGTTTATTTACAGCCCTAAGCCTGTTCAGTTTGGTAACAGAACACTAAAAGCGCAAAGCCAAAACCCAAGTTTCAGTTGTTTACTTGTTTTACATCTCGGACCCATTTCGTGATAAGCAGCTGTGGGTTTAAATTCAAAACTCAAATCATGCAACAAATTGCATTGATCGGAAGTAGTTCAACAATAATGAATGAATTTCAATCTACAATAATGAATGAATTTCAATCCACAGTGCGTCCGTTGGTTATTTTTTAAATAAATGCGCTTCAAAACATGTTTGATCAATATGATTTTTTGTGTGAATATTCTCAACGAATCCGCTAAGGCTAAGTTTTCCGTTTGATTTTAGCAACCCAATTGCTAAAATCATGGTTGATTTTAGGAAATGAGGTCAGTAGGTGCTAAAATAATGGTTTTGAAATAAAAAAAAATGAAGTGGTTCCATGTATCGTTTTTCGATTTTTTCACACCAAATTAAAGTACTCCTCGTGTACTTTAATTCGGTGTGAAAAATTCAAAAAATAATACACGGAAACACTTAATTTTTTTATTTGAAATACCATAATTTTAGCACTTGTTGAACTCATTTGCTAAAATCATAGTTGATTTTAGCAAATGGGTTGCTAAAATCAAACGGAAAAGTTAGCCTAAGATGAAATGTTCTGTTCATCAGAATGTGGTCCAAAAAAGCCAAACTAAACTGGTTTATGTTCACTCAAAACTGGAGAAGAGCCCGTCTTCGGCTTTCCGGGAGGGGGGAAATAATCGTTTTCGTAATGCTTAAGCAATTTAGGTGTTCTTATAAGGTGATTTTTCTTCCAAATTCGAGAATTACCGTTGCAAAATGCACCAATAGAAAGAAAAACAAAATATGCCCTGCACACAAAAACAGGCCATCCACATATTCCAGAGAATTAGAAAGATCCCGGCGAAACATCAACAAGTAGCAACCTGCATGGACAATCTACAACCATCCTGCTCGTTGTCTCTTTAGTATGGATAATTGGGCGAATTGGCTTACTCCAGGAAGATGTGTCGAAAAAGAAATGCTAACGCAGCAGAGAAGGATTTCCTTATTCCCTTGTTCCAGGGAAGCTTTCAAAGATGGGGAAATAGGAAATGAAATTGATGCAAGGCACGTATTCTGATGATTATGGTTTATTCACTAACAAAAAACTACTACACTCATAACATAAACAAGTCTGATCCCATAATGAGAACGCAACCGAAGCATAAATAGACATTCGCAACAGTACAACTGTTTTAAACTCACAAGGATAGCCAAAATCCAGATTGTAGAGTTGAATAAATAGAAAAGGGGGAAAATGTAGTTTTGAATAAAAAAAAAAAGGGCACAAATTTAGCAGCTAAACCTCCCCTGCATCCATTTCTATGAAGTTGCTGAACGGATTCTTGAATCCTGCCACAAGAACAGTTGGATAATAAGAGAGATGAAAATAGCAAAGCTCAAGATAAGCAGATTTGGCCCTCTGATTCGATCGGGAGCATAGACATCTAAGTATTTACGGGAAAGAAGAATAATAATACTGTAGTATCAGAATTGAACTTACATATTTTGTTGAAGGCGACAATATCACAACTCTGGACATACTCGTTAATTGGTTCAACAGTGAGTTGCTCCTCAATGAGAGAGTCAACGGACACCAAGTCATCCACAATTGTAAGCATAATCTGCAGTTTCTTAATACCATAACCAACGGCCACGAGTTTCGCTGCAACACCACATTGTTAGAAGTAAAATTACATACTAAACGAGTTGATACTGGATCAAAGAATATTAACAATCTGATGGTCGCCTTTCTAATCAGAAAGTGAGAAAAATATCAGAAAGAAAAAAAAAACATACAAGCTCCCCAAGTTAGCCCTTCCATTTGGACACTTCTGACAGCCTCCTCAAGCTTTTTCATGTCAGTCTCATCATCCCATGGCTTCACATCCAGGAGGATCGAGGATTTTCCAGCTGTGAAAAGTTAAAATCACATGAATTCTTAAAAACTCATAAACCCAATTGTCAAAATGATCTATAATCAACACAAACACATAAACCCAGACGTCCAACAAGCCTCACAGGCCTCGTAAAGATAGAATTACACCTCAAATCAACCTAAGTCATGATTAAGACTGCAGTATAGATAAGGCAAATTATTTCACCTTTGGTACCTGTTTTTCCATGAAAATGAGAACCTGCACTCTTGTTTATAAAAAAAAAGAGAGAGAAACACTCACACTCTTTCTTTTTCCCCGATGCCTTCACGGCTGCTGCACGTTCTTCAGCAGCCTTCTTTTCCTCTTCAGTCTCTTCACCAAAAAGATCAACATCATCATCATCGTCATCCTCAGCAGCTGAAGCCTGAAACACATGTTTCGGACTCATGAATCAGATAGTCAACTTAGATGAGAATAGCAAGCCGAACATGACAAGGAGATAAAACTTTGAACGTATGCACATACATACATACATATAGGGGCTGGTTCCGGAGACACAATCTTTGACCCAAAAATAATCGGACCCCATGCTAATAACCGGGGCAGTTCAATTTGTTTAAAACATGTTTTTAAGAGCTCCCGTAAAAAATCAACTCATTTGTATATATGTAAGGGCTTGATTGATTCATTCAATTTTACCATGTCAAATTTAGGGACAAATATCAATCAAGCCCCCACCGATATCCGAATGAGTTGATTTTTTACGGGAACTCTTAAAAACATATTTTAAACAAATTGAACAGCTCCGATCATATGCATGGGACTCCAAAATGGATCCCGCACAATGGGGTGCACATTTGTGTCAAAAGTTGTGCCCTTGGACTTCATTATCCCGAATCCAGCCCAGTGGTCAAAATTCGATTAAAAAAAAAGTGACCGCGAACAATACATTGACGAAGTTGTGCCACCAGACAACAGAAAAAGCAAAAGAACTAGAAACAGATTTGCAAAAGGCAAAGATATAGAACTTGCCTTTGTATCTGCAGCAGGAGGAGTTGCAACAGCCTCCCCGGTAACCGGAGCATATCCCTCTATGGTGACTCCACAACCTTCCCCAGAAACACCACTGAAGAACAGAAATCCATACCCAAATAAACAGACCATAAAACTGAGATTATAAAGAAAACAGAGCATTCCCGGAAACCGTAAGTGTTCGTTCAAACAATTGCACCTCCAAATGTAGTCAAGAACCACCAAGATACTCACAAAACAATATTAACAAAATAACAAATTATTAAGAACTTACGAAATCCTCAGAAGTGCTTCAATGTGGTGGTACCACCGTGACAGATTCACATACTCAGACGATGGAGGTTTTGAAATAGCTGCGTGCACAGTGATATCATCCTTTGAGGCTTGGTACCTGAGCGAAAAAGAAAAAGAAAAAGAAAGAGAAAAAAGAGAGTGACACAATAAGGACTCAACACAAATCTCAGTCAATTGCAAAAGCAACAAACTACTAAGTTATCCATTTTCGTAAAAGAAAGTAGTCACTGCGACAAACGAATAGAACTTACCCCGTGATGTAACTGCGTGTTAGGAGGTACTCATCGAGCTTCTTAAGGCCAGACTGCGAGTTGATATCGAAGAATGTGACTGCCATTGCTAACCCTGCAAGACAACAGAGATCGATTTTTAGCTTCTACCCAATGACACAGTCAGACTTGTAGCAGGTCTTAAGTTTTTTATTTCTGACAATTCCTGACAGACAAAAAAAGAAAAAAAAACAGAAACTTTTATATTCAAACAATTCTCAATGGGTAACTCTCATTGTATATCACAAAATCAAAGAAAAAAATGCGGCTCCTAGACATTTTCCATCCTTTCTTACAGGAGAATTAGTATCCCAATCTTCAGAATCGCTTCAACTATGGTTAAGTGCAAAGAGAAACACTGAAGTTAATGTAGGATCCCTGTAACCAGCGTGGCCGCTCCCAGATTTTTCAATTTTTCTCTAGTATCCTAGTAAACCTCCCATAATTAAGCACTCTGTACCGACAATATTGCACAAGAGCATCCAACTAATACCCATATTACATGAATCGCGATAGACAGATTAGATCTTCTATAGCTCATAAACTAGCAATAAAGCACCCAAAGCTAGTTCTTTTTGTTGGGTACATCCCCAAAAAATGATTTCAAATTAAAACTGACACAGCTTATGAGTTTGTGGAGGGATTTGCCATGGATTTTGACAAAATCCTTCCATAAATCCAAGAACCAAACACAGCCTTATTTGAGATGATACATCAAACAGGAACTAGGCCAGCACAAGCCTGTAGATCGGCTAAAAATTGGAACTTTATGCAAAAAATAAAAGGAAGGTACAACGATTTAACCCTCTAACTACAAGGTAAAGAACAAAAGACATCAAATTTATTATGCAATTACTGATATTGGGATTGTGTGAGATCTGAAGGAGGAACTCACCGGCTAAATTGCTCTGCTTCTGGTCTGTGGAGGAGGTCTAGGGTTTCTGCTTGTAGCACGAGTGGAGGCTGATAGTGAGAGAGAGTAAAACAAGAGAAGTAATGGATTTATATGTAGCAATAGGATCGACGGTCCAGGTTGCCTATTTCAATTTGATCAAAGAAAAGCCGTTCAAAAAAATGATCAAAGAAAAGAAAAAAAGTTGCCTATTTTTAATTGGGAGCTGATTTTGGGGCTTCTTTTTTATACAGACACTCAATGAAGTTACAAAACTACCCTTTTTAAGATATAAAAATTAATAGAGGCACTCCACCCAACCCCCAAATTATCTCCTCATTTAGGGTAAATTACAAAAAAAGCCCCTTAAGTTTTGCCAAATTCTTAAAAAAACACATGGACTTCGTCCATTAGCAAAACGACACCTGAACATTATATTCCGTCAAAAAAAAAAACCCCTACCGTCATATTCTGTTAATGTTTTTGACAGAGCCAGTTAACGATGGTTAACTCCCTCTGTTATCTCTGTTATCCCTCTCAAAACGACACCTGAACATTATATTCCGTCAACAAAAAAACCTCTACCGTCCCAAATGTATTTTTTGACAATTACAGAATTAAAATACGCCTTTCTCCCATGAGAATTTTTTTTTGTAGCTGTCATTTAAAATACAGGTTGAACAAGGGGGAGGTGGTTAAATTAGCAAAAGAAAAAACAATTTTATGTTTCAATTTCTGTTTTGTTGTTTTGCCTAAGTTGTTGTATTCAGAATATCCAACTCATATGATTCTGATCAACATTAAACTAGGACACTAGTTACACAGAGGACGTGATCAGAAAATAATTGGTACCACCACCCACACCTTTTTTATTTTTATTTTTTTAAATGTTAATTGTTTTTGTCCGAGTCAACTTCTGTGAACTTCAACTAATTCCGGAGCCCTAAAAAATAAAGGTATAATGATACTACCACACCTTTTGGGGAGACCCCTTCTCCCGAAGTTACGGGGTCATTTTGCCGAAGTTACGGGGTCGCGAGTTAATATAACTACAAACGAAAATGTCCTTAATGCATTTTCGTTATATGAAAAGTTGCCATTTTGCATTTTCGTTATAACCACCACCCACACCTTTTTTCATTTTGCAAAATTTTTCAATTTTTTTGACAAAACATACTTTTGGTACGGAAGGGGCTTTTTTGTTGATGAAATATAATGTTCAAGTGTCATTTTGAGAGAGATAACAGTGATAACAGAGGGAGTTAACCATCGTTAACTGGCTCTGTCAAAAGCATTATTAGAATATGACGGTAGGGGTTTTTTTGTTGACGGAATATAATGTTCATGTGTCGTTTTGCTAACAGACGAAGTCCATGTGTTTTTTTTAAGAATTTGGCGAAACTTAAGGGGCTTTTTTGTAATTTACCCCCTCATTTACTATTTACAATGGCACTCCAAATAGAAAAATGAATCAAAACCAAACATAAACATTAGGTTCTAAACATTAACATTACGTTCCAAACATTAAACATCCACAACATAAACATTAGGTTCCAAACATTATACATGCATTTATGTCAGAATACTTCACGCCACTTTGCAACAAAAAAAAAAAAAAAACATTACTAGAATTCTCCAAGATAAACAACACACAATTGATAATGTTGATGCTGCAAAATCTTCATAATAGCTACGATACAAAATCTTTATATTTTCGTACTCATTATCTGGTTCAAACCCTCAGTGTATACGGTCACCTTACACGTACCAAGACTATTCTTCTTTCTGGTCCAGTCGTAAACAGACTATTCACGCTGGAATTAGGGAGTTCACAAGAAATTTCTCTCTTGTGAATATCATTTCTCGTAATTTTTTACGAGAAAACAAGTACAGTATTGTTTTCACCGTTTTAAATTTTAAAATTCTTTGATAATATTTATTTTTCAAGTCTATTATAATTACTCAAACTGTTAATATTTTGAAAAATTTAAAGAACGTGAATCATGTCAAAAATTAAATTCAACGGATATTGGCTATGTAAGACCCTAAAACGGAAAAATTGAACCGGCTGGTCCGGGGAGAATGATCTGATGTAGTATCCGAAATTTATAAGTGTTGGTCTGCGACGCAAGGGCAAATTAAAAAGTCTAGAAACTCAAATCCGAACACAATTTTGTTTGGAACCATTCGATTCATGTGCATGTGAGTGCATCAATTGTGTCCCGATATTTGTTTTAAATGTATTCCTAGCATTGCTTCGGGCAAAAAGACTCGAAGCCTCCTACTTGTTTTAGTTATCTAAAATCATATGCAAGTGTTGGATATAATATGTTCTTATTTGAGATTTTTTCCCTGATTGGCTTGATTTTTTTAAATTATTTTCTAACCTGATTTATAATTTTAATTGTTTAGAATATTTTTGTAACAAAAAAAATTTAAGATTTAAGGAATAACTTTCTCGATCTGGAAATTTTGATTTTTAATGTTCAATAAAAGTTCAATTTGTTAGATTTGGTGTTGGTGATGGATATTATTGTGATTTCAACTTTCAAATACTTAATTCTCTATAGAGACTATAGGAGTAGTCTTTTTCGATAAAAAGGAAAATGGGAAAAGGAAAAGAAAAATATCCATTGAAAAGGAAACGTTGGGGAAGAAGAGGTGGGTTGAGATTAAAAATACATATTGGTCATAAAAAAAGATAAATATATAGACCGCTGAGGATGGTACCGAGTATCTTAGTTTTTTAATTAAAGATTAGTATTATTTATAGTACACAAAAATTATATAGAACAAAAGTATATATTTGGCAGCTTATCTCAAACGTGATGGAAAAATAAGTATTTCAAAGAAGTAGTAATGGGCAAATATACCATTTTCTTTTCATTCAAACTATATTCTTTACGTATGTTTGGGTTGTTCAAGGTATTTTTTCATCATTTTTTGTCCAATAAAAGTGAGGGGTTGGAAATCACGCCCCCAAATTGATATCCGCACCCTTTTTCTGTCTTTTGGTGACATTATGTATAAAGATTTCACTAAAAGACAAAAAATGTGGAATGAATATCAATTTGGGTTGTGAAAATCAATTGACAAAAGTGAACTCTATTGCAAAGTCAATGCAGTAAAATGTGAGTAGGACAACCATCCCCTATTCTGTAAACAATAACACTAACACTATGATGACAGAGAGATTTACTGGAAGGGCCTAAAGGCTCAATTTCAAGTGTATCGAATACATTCATGGTAAATTGGTAATGCAAAGTTCCCCATTTGGTTGCAAATCACGTCGCTAATGAAATCACTATCAAAAACTTTTCGTGTCGCTACCGGATACACTATGATCACGGAATTGTATACCAAAAGGGCCTAAAGGCTACAAATCCATCAATTGGCAGGGTGTCATCCATTCTTTGCGATACAAATTTCCCCGCCGGGAATCAAAATCACCACCATGGTTTTTTCCATTACCATTCAAACCTATCTGGTCGACAAAAGTTCTTTGCAAAAGAATTAGGCAAGCGATTCTGCCAAGAATTAGGCAAGCGATTCTGCCAGGTTTCTTATCATTGTGTTGCTGGTGCCTCCAAATCAGATAAAATCTTGTTCATGTCCTCAAAGTAAGGCCAGCTTTTCTTACTTTGCTCGTCGCTCTTGCTTTCCTGTTGCGAAAAAACCATCAGAGTCAAATAAATACCATTGTCACCATCAATAAAGTAAGAAAACAACAGAGTAATGCAGTCAAGGCACCTGATTATGATGGCCACACTTTTTATGCAAATACATTACAAATCATATATGAGCGTATGTATGTGTATATACATGTATGGATATACAATCTTGTATGAAAGGTTGCTCCCACTGGTCTCTGATCTATCATTTTATACGTACACTATAACATATATACCGTATCCATGCAAATGTACTGTTTGTCTCTTACTTGTATGTTAAACATTTAAGGATTCAATACCATTTCTTTTAGGGTGGATGTCAATTAGAGATTCAATCAATGTCTCCAAAATCTAAAACTATTCGAAAGTGAAACTTAAATACTTCAAAAATTCTACTCCTATTATGCAAAACCTTCCAACCACATACGCGCATGGAGAAGAAGGATTTTTCTCGTAATAAGCCCATAACCCAATCTTCCTTCCAGAATTAATGAGAAAGGATCTAAAAACGAACCTCATATTTCTTAACCAGAGAGGTCCACTGAGATTTGCACTGCCCAGGAGTTCGATTAATCCCATCAGCCAGCAGATTTGCAGATATCTCTTCCCAAAGAGACATTCGCCGCTTCACAACTTGGAATCTGCTATGGAGTTGCCCACGCATGTCAATGAGCTTCATAACCTCATCCGGCTTCCACTTGTTCTGCTTTGCAGGCCTAGAAGATTTTAATCTTGATGATGGAATTTCAACGGAGTCGTCAACCTCACTCTCTTTCGGATTCGTCTCCCTACGTTCCTCCTGTGGAAAAGAACCATCGCTATCTTCTACTAACGGACCGGTCGATGATGATAGTATGGATGACTTCAAGAAATCATCTGACTCGGAATTAACATAAGACTTCTCTTGCGACTCATAACCTGATGTCGTGGCTTCCTCAAATAGAAGTCTTTCATCTTCAATGTGTTCACCTGTAGTCAGGAAAAGATGAGGAACATTGTCAATATACGGCTGAAATCAAATTACAAATCCAATTCAAACAAATGTGATCATATGGGTCACAGGGAAAGCATATGTTGATATACTGCTAACAGATGCCTTCTTACAGAGAGAATTATATAGCTAGCCCAAGTGATTAACATACATAGTCCACAAAAAATCCATCCGGTGTTTTATGAAGTAAATTGGAATTTGAAATTACAATCCACCTTGTGGAATGAGCACACAGGAGTCATATAAATAGAAAAGTCTATGAAATCACAGCAAAAAGAGAAGACGCCAAAATTGTCCTCAGAGTTGGAAAAGACTGAAAAATTGATTGGTACCCGAACCAGGCAGGACCAGATTGGCAAGGCTTAGTAGTTCAATAAAATGATTTATGCACTGACTATCGGTATGTGACCATGTCTTTACGCATGTATACATGACGATATGAACAGAAGAGAAAATGGATGATGTATAACGTACACAATTCTTCTTGTGTGTTGTTTACTGAATGCATCCGGATGCTGCCTTCTTCCTCTTTTATCTCAGTTTGTCGTCTCCATTTTTTACGACCATCTGATATGCCAATACCAACTTGCGACTCACCAGACAGCCTTGCATTAAGATCATCAAGGAGAACTTGTTCTGGATTTTCAGTAGCAATTACAATGACGTCTGGCCTTTTACTACTGTACTTTCGTACCATTTTTTTCAAAACCTCGGACACAGTTCTTTCCACATGGGCTAGGGGACAATTAACTGGACAACCAGAGAGTGAAGCATGGGCAGCCTTGTGGAGTACATCCAAAAGCTTTCCTTTGTCGAGCCACAAGCAACGTGTTGTGATTTTTATTTTCCCTTTTATTTTCTCATTAACACCATCAGCAGCTTGAGGGCGTGAAATTTCCATGCTGCAGCAAAAAGAGTTAAAGGTTGCCATTACACTGTGCAAGTACGAGAAAATGTTTGATCGCAAATAATCCAAAACATATACCTGACCACTATAATACCGTCTTGTGCAATTCGCAGTCTCTCGTCAAGGTGAAGGTCAGTTGACGTCCCAAAAGCTTTATTACCATCGCTATACATCAACTGCAGTTTAAAAATAAATTCGTTGACAGTTAGTCTCTCGTCAAGGTGAAGGTCGGTTGACATACCAAAAGCTTTACTACCATCGCTATACATCAACTGCAGTTTAAAAATAAATTTGTTGACAGTTTTCCTCAATAAAATAATACTGTATCATAACAGGTATTAAGGGAAGAGAAACAGGAGGGGTTGAACCTGTAAGTTCTCCTTCCCTAGTGATAAAAACCCATTAGACATTACTCTTCTGTTCCTCAAATGTGAAACCCCAAGCATTTCTCCATTCTTTATAACCTACAAAATTATGTAGCCAGCATATATCATCAAATGGTAAATAAGGCATATTGCCAAAACGTAGGATCCAAGAAAGTTCCTTACACACATATCTACATAAAATTGCTTGCCATCATACAGCACTGCTATCCAACAGTGGCATGTAATTGCGATGACAGAAGAAGTATACATGGCTCTAGTTCGGAATTCATCCTCTAGCATTCAACTGAATGCACTTCAGCAGCAGAAAAGGGATCCAGTAAATAGTCCCTGCCTCTGGAAGGGGTAATCTTTCAGAAATTGGACTTAAGTCTGACTCGAAGCCCTAAAGTTTATACACAAGTTACAGGTGCAGTCCCTTTATGCAAATGAAACCAAACCTAATGGCTTACCCAGTAAACCTACTGCACGTGTGCACCGCAAACGGAAGGAACAGAACCAGGCCCTGGCCCTTTTCCACTGGGCCACATAGCCAAAAATCCCTCAAAATTTCCTAGTTTGAGGCGCAGGACATGCATCTTTTGTAACTGAGAATAAGGACAAGGGCTATTGTGGATGACGACAAATACCCTTCTGCAAAAAACACTGTTTGAAGTTCACAATTTATGGTTTTTCTCTCGAACGATCTAGGGTTTCTCTATCCAGCTACAGCTTGTACTAGGTTTTTTCATTCCACTAGTGGCTGGTTCAAAAAGGCAAAGTAACTGCATTTTAGAGAGAAACAAGCAATGTTTCATACAGAATAATTAGACAGTACAAGCTCAATTTATAATGAAATCATGCCGAGAACTTACGGTAGTGTGATGAATCCCTGTTGATTTTCCAAGTAATTCATGCTCTTTCAGGAATAAGAGTTCTCCATGGATGGGTAGAAAATGTTGTGGCTTCACAATCTTCAGTACTTCCTCCTGGAACAAAAACTTCATATAATTTCTTCTAAAACAAATTATGAGGTTGGATAACAGTAATAAAATTAAGGAAAGATCACGGGGCACATTAAGTTATAGGGCATCACATTAGTACAGATATCAATATCAAAACCCAGAGAAATTGTATCGCAAAAGATAATCTTAAGAGAGAGAGAGATAAAGCATACATGCTAATGCTATATCTAACAACCTTAAACAGACCTAAATAAAGCCAAAAGACTGTACTACCGTTAACATAAAAGATAAATGACAACAAAGCAAAATACAACATCCACACAAATATTTCAGTGCTCATATGATTATTATTCAAATCACAGCCAACAGGTGATGATCATACAGACTAGCGTTTCATTCTGTTTCATAATCTCATTATCTCTAAAGAGTTAAGGGAGGAACAATTGCCAATAAAAAAAAAGAAGAAGAAGAAAATTATTCAAATCACAGCCAACAGGTGATGATCATACAGAGTAGTGTTTCATTCTGTTTCGTGATCTCATTATCTCTAAATATTTAAGGGAGGAACAATTGCCACAAAAAAAAAGAAAAAAAGAAGAAGAAGAAACAGAGAACTTCAAGTGCAGAAAGAAAGAAGGGGAGCCTGAATAATAACAAATCCTACCAATTCCTCACGATACGCATGACCAGATGTGTGCAGCAGCTCATTCTTTACTATAGTTGATCCAATCTCTGCAATACGGTTAAGCATTTTCATTACGCGGGACCCATTGCCAGGGATCACCTGAAAGATATAACAATTAAGCAATCTTAATATATAGAAACAAGCAAGCAATCTTAAATACAGAAACATGTCACTGATTGCCCACAGACATGGACAATCACCAAACCAAACCAAGCCTTATGTCCCAATCAATTGAGGCCGGCTACATGAATCCTGTTTTTCTATTGAGCTCTATCTAGGGCGACCTCTTCACTTAGGTTTACTAAGCCCAAGTCCTTTCGTGTGACGGCATTAAAAGTCAATTAGGTCTTCCTCTGCCCCTAGCCCTACTATCCACTACAATCATATCACTCTTCTTGACTACTGCGTCTGGAGGTCTACGATAGATATGTCCAAACCACCTCAATCTATTTTCTCTCAATTTGTCCTGTATAGGTATAACTCTTACCGTTTCACGAATAGTTTCATTTCTAATTCTCTCACTCCTAGTCTTGCAACACATCCACCTCAACATCCTCATTTCAGCTACACTCATCTTACTCACTTGTTACTTCTTGATAGGCCAACACTCCATCCTGTAAAGCATCGCTGGTCTGATAGTAGTTCTATAAAACTTCCCTTTCAGTTTGCTGGGTATCCTTCGATCACACAATACATCTGAAGCGGCTCTCCAATTGAGCCACCCAACTTGGATCCTATGGGTTACATCGTCCATAATCTCTCTATCCTTGCTAAAGATTGAACCTAGATACCTAAAATGCTCACTTTTTGGTATCTCTTGATCCTGAATCCTCACTTCTTCTGTTTGGGCCCTAGATACCTAAAATCGCCACCTATAAACAGCTTCTCTAACAATATTTACTATATTCTCACCAATCACAAGCTTAACCAAAATAATCCTATCTCTTTCCTCGTGACTAGAACTACAAAATCCCTAAGATGCTTAGTTGCTATGATACACCGTTTCTATGTCTATCCTCACCGGTATAGTAGAGCTTATACCCTGCGTCCTCTATCTCTCTAGCTTTCTCTCCCACCCTCATAGTCTCTTTTAAGCAAGCTATACTAATCTTTCTCCTCATCATAGTATCAACTAGTTCCCTAGTCTTACCGGATAATGTACCTATATTCCAAGTTGCTAACCTAATCCTATAGTCCAGGGCTAACTTCTTTACCCACGCTCGTCTAGGTAAACACGGGACCCTTGCTCACTTATCACCACACCGGGTGCCGATGTGGCACCCCTTGCTCATTTTTCGAAACACCCGAAGGCAAGTGCTACACGTCACTTAAGGGAAACTCCCTAACATGTCCAATCACCAATATCAAAAAATATTTCTTTAACATGTTATTTTCATTCTAGGGGTCAAATGAGAAAATAATTGTGAATCCTCTGTTTCTCTCGTAGATTTAAAAGGTGAAGGAGTTGAAGAAACCAAATAGAACAGAACAAAATAATTTCAGTAAACCAAACAAGTACACACCGTATAAACCACAACTAAACTAGAAATTGAATCTGAATCCTATCATTGTCTTAACTTGGGCAGTCCAAAATAAGATAATGTAACCTAAAAAGTAACAAGTCATGACATCCAGATTTTCAAACAAGCAACTCAATAGTCCACTAACTAACCACACCCACAGCAAGTAGACAGCACAAATCGCCTTGATTTATCAAATTGACCCTCTTTCCATGAACAATGGAACATATATGCAGGAGAAAAAGAGGTTTGTGCAAAGAATCAGAAAAAAAATTCCGAATAAACCTTACAAAAGATGGAGTACAATGAAGCATAAGAATCATTTCCATAAACCAAAAATAAATTAGCATAAGCCTGCTCAGAAAGAAAACGGCGTCTTACAAAGAGAGAGATCCACTACATGCAGCACTTTGATTTGCATTACCTTCGCAGAGTACAGAATTATGTCTTCTTTGCTCAATTTGAGAGAATGACTACTTCCGTAGGATGCAAGATTCAGTGCAGCACGTTGTTCTGCCTGACACAATTGGAAATAAAGTAAAGCCACAAGAGTCTAATAATGCAACTGAGGTCAACGTTGCAAATGCTTCAAATTGACATACTTGTGAACCAGTTGTGACGATTAGCAAATCCTTTGGAGCATAATCATCAATGTCTTCGGCTTTTACCTATATAATCAGCATAGTCATAGACAGACTTGTAACAGTGGATGAAAAAGGAAACTATCATGAAATTACAACAATAACGTATGTATAACAGGTGGAGCGAGAAACATGTAGAGTTAAAGACACTTACACTATGATTCTGCAGCTGCCTACTATTCATACATATTTGTTTGATTGATAATTGGATACCATTCCAGAAAATGACAAATAAAATATGGGGAAAGTCTATTAAAATAACATTTTGCACAACAATATACACAACATTTCAACACATTCTCTTGTCGCAGAAGAACTTCACAAGATCTCATACCATTCTCTTCCCCTCACAATCTTTTCTTGCTAGACAATTCTCTCGGTTGAATAGATTAAAGTAGCTGAGAAGATGAGCATTTCACTGAATGTGGAATGAGAATCAACTGAGAGACAAAAAAAACCCAGAACTAGCCTTTTCACAAAACTCAAAATGGTAGCCTCTTGACCTTGACAGTCATTGAATATCATCCCACCAACAATGACATGAGGTCACATTTCTCAGCAAGGAAATACCACTCCAGTATCATGTACAATGGTACAAAAACCAAAGACCAACCCAGTGGAAAAAATCAGTACCATTTACGTGGGGGAAAAGAATACATGGGGGAGAGGTACGCATGCTGTTGTTTTAAGTACTACAGTACAAAGGTTTTTTTTATGTTGTAGTTGACCACCTAGAAAAATAAACCAAGGGCAAGAAGAGGAAAGCAATAACAGTTGCACAATCAACTCACTCCATCACATATACCGGTCTATCCTGAATCAAAAACATCAAGAACTGTTAAGTTGACGGCCTACATGTCTGCTAGTTACTAGTTTCAAGTCTGAATAAACTAAAATTACACCTTATGGGACTTTTTCCTTCTACAGTTTCATCACTTCAAGAAAATATATGAAGGAAATGTAAAGTAATCCACCATGCAAAGGGAAATAGGTATGTGGAGAATACAGGGGTGAGGTCATTACCAGAGTTGATGGATCAATCGGTGCCTTTCCATCTTTCCATGCAGCATCAATGTATGCCCTTAAGGACATGCCAACAAATACCTACCAATGTTGATAACATCAACTGTCTCCAAATTACTTAGATGCAAAGCTCTAAACAACAAGAGCAAGAAAAACGTGTACAAGGTCAGAGAAACAAGAGTAAACACACCAACTTTCTTCCAGTTAAATCAGCCGCAACTTTTATGCTTCCGAGTCGATGTATATTTGATGCAAACTGTGTAGTAACAACCCTTCCTTTAGCAGCTGAAATATGCCTCAACAGTGCATCTGCTACAACAGCTTCACTGATTGTCCTTCCAGGTGAGAGCACATTTGTGGAGTCACTCATCATCTGTGAAGGATGCGAAAATTCAGTTAGGAAATAAGTTTTCCTTCAGTTATTCTCAAAACAATTGGCGACAAATTTTAATTTGTTGGTAGGACATAAGGGAGTTCGTGCAAACAGAGGGACTGATCCAACTGGTAGGCTGGTAGCTTATGCAAACAAAAAACAATGAAATAATAGCAGGAGAGCAAGACACCTAAGCTAGCAAGAAATCATATAGTTATGTTGAAAATATTTAGATTTGGGCAGCCAAAAAAAGAAGAATGGAGATGCACCCAAAAGTGGGTAACATGCCAAAGAACCCATCTCTCTCAAGCAGCTTCTCCTTCAAAGATGTTGTCGTTCCTCTATTGGTAGATTCAGAGAAAAAAGATAGGAGCAGCTGTCTCTAAAACCCAAAATAACTCCAAGGAGTTGAGGACAATATCCTTGCCCACTGGAAATTATTGTACCGAAATCTTCAGAACCACCAATAGATTGGAAAATGGAAACAATAGACAACACATAATCATAAAGATATCGTAGATCAAGAAGTGCGAGGAAAATCATAAATCAATGTTGCAAACTATCTGAACCAAGATAAAATAGTAATTCCTAGGAACCCCACACGTAAACAACAAAAGCTGGCGTCACTTGATGGAACGTGACAGGAATGACCCTCAGTGGTGTTTTGCTAGCTCGTAATGACAAAAATGATACATTCTTCACAATTACAGTTGATCCACTCTAGACAACAACGAAGGAGCTTTTGCAACAATAGGGAAGGAGGATTTCCCTGTCTCTACTGTTGCAATGATATGTTCTCTTATAATTTGTCCACCAATCACACAAAATGATACATTCTTCAATGCATCCATTAAGTCAAGCTATGGAAGAAATGAGACTGGTGTCCTTCAGTACACTAATTTCACAATTTACTTTGTTGATGTCTACTCTAGAAAACAAGGACCTTTTGCACAAAACAAGTTCACCAATCAAACAAGATTATAAATTCTTTATTCCAAATGTACGTTGATACAGTATTTAAAAAACCCACTCGCCAACTACCTTCCTCAATTTCAAAGCCAAGCATCGTTGGATTTTACGAAATTTAGTCTTCCCAAAAAGTTTCTGGCAAAGAAATCAGCAGACTTACTAATGTCACTCCCTCTTTTGAGAGCTCCTCGAGAGCTTCACGATCAAAAACTTGTCCATCCAATGGTGACTCGTCAATCTGTAGAATATGGATTGCAGATGTCGTCCAAAAAGTGAGTGTAAGGCTGTTGAGAGATGGATGGAAAATAAATCAAATAGAATACCTTCCAGTCCCCAGTATGAAGTATAGTCCCATCAGCACATCGGAGAACCAATCCACAACAATCAGGAACTGAATGGGTGACCCTGATAGGCTCAATTTCAAATGGCCCAGCATTGAATCTTCTCCTTGTTCTAAATACCTTAAGCCTATTTGGAACAAACATCCCAAAATCCCTCAAACGCTTCTTAATGAGCTGTTCACAAACAATAATGTCAGCATTTCATATGGATGGATAAGTATAAGAACTAGACACAATACAACAACAGATGAAGAATACAGGGAGTACAAAAAGTCATAGCATAAAAGGTTGGAAGAACAAGTGACACTCTAGGTATGGGCATCACATATATGCCCAACCGGTCAGTGTCTAGTTTAAAATGCATGCGATAAGGATGTCTTTTTATTTTTAGTTCACTAAATAATCGCCTACAAAGTCCACTTTTACTATGAATGTACCAATCTCCATCCACAGTCACTCTTTGAAATAGTTCAAAATAATTGAAGTGACATGCTTAAAATATCTGTAAAATATCTACACAGCACAAAAAAAACAACTTATCCTAGAAGTAACGAGAATATTTTAACCGAATATGAATAACCATGTCCTCATGTTCGTTAAGTAGGGGAAAAGATGAATCTTATGCTTACAAACATTTCTGCATAAGACGCATATAGTTACTGACAAGATCAAGGATGTACATATATACACACACAAATCTGTGTGCATATGTTGGTTATTTACAATCTAATGTTACTACCCATCCTAACACTACCTGCTTTCTATGAAAACAATGCTGTAATCAATCCGTTTAAACCGCTGGGACCATACCTCCATTGTGAAGGATGATGCAAATATTGGTGTATGGGAATCCAATGCTGGGATAACCTGCTCAGAGCACATAATTTAAGCAGAAACTGTAAGAAACAAAAGAATTATAAGATACACTGCAAAGAAAAAGGCAACGAACAAAGAGTATAACTACTCGAGCAGAAAGAGCGTCTACATCGTTGAAGCAAGAAAACTGTAGGACAGTATTATACCCGCAATTCAAAGAGAGGTTAAAGGCGCCCACATACAGACTACAGCTTGAAAAATAATGTTCTGGCTAATCTAAGAGCCCTAGATAGTAGATAACCTTGGACCAGATTCCACAAATATGCACAGGATTATTTATAAGATCACCATGGACCTTAAGATGCACGTTTTATAGTTTTTGCCTTCGCCCTTGAAAGAGAACCAAAATACTAGGCAGAAAAAGGCACACCGAAAAAGCAATGATGGAAGTTCTATATTTTTTGTTATAAAAAAATTTTTTAAAAAAAACTGACAAAAGTGATCACCACCCAAATAGAACTTGTGAAGATAAGTGCAAAAGCATGCTCACACTAAAATAGAAATAAAATAACCACAAGAATTTTCATAACCAAACGGATCATAAGTGTATCGAGACATGAACCTCTTACCGGTGCATTCTCAATGTCTTAATTCATAACACGAGCGAAGGATAAGTCTTCGGTGTCTCATCTAAGAAACAAAAAATATTTGTATCCACTACGTGGCTATCCGAAAAAGTGACTGAAAAGAAATTTTACCCAAGGCAAAGCACCAATGTGATCTTCGTGACCATGTGTAATGACTACAGCTTCAATTTTGTGACTCCATTTCTTGATAAAGGTAGTATCAGGTATAATTTTCTCAACACCAAGATCTTCAAAGCTGAATGCAAGCCAACACATGATCCAAGGTCAGTGTAAACAAAAGAAGCGGGAAGAAGCTAACTTCGCCGTAACTGTTTGAGCAATTTTTAGCAATACTACAACTCAGGATAACGCAATAGTATCACAGAAAAACCTATTGCCTACCAAACTGGAAGACATAGTGTGTGAAGGTACTTGACCAATGACCACAAATCACAGTATTAGATCCAGAATTTCTACCACAGATCCAGAGCAACAAAGAAAAACCAAAAAGTGACGCAGTGTGGATAAAATAAAGCAATGATCCTTCACACCGCCACTACAACCAAAAAAATAAAAGAGGCACGCAAACCACAATAAATTGATGGTTTATTAGCAGAAATTAATCAAACTGATCACTGCGGTACAATTAGCTAGAGATGTGCAAACCAGACTAGCTTGATACGCACCCCGGAAACATGATACCAGCATCAATCAGAATATAACGATCATAATTCCCGACAAGCATGCAATTCATCCCAATTTCTCCCAGGCCACCAATTGGAAGGACACGGAGAGGAGGGCCATCAGAGCCTTCATAAAACTGGTCCATCTTGCGCTGAACGGAGTCCTCCATGCTTTTCCCAGCTCCTTCCAATCTTCTTGATCTTTTACGACGTACATTACGTTCATGCATACCTAAAACAAGTTTATAAGAACCACAAGCCTCGTAAACATAAGCTAGGTGGAGACAAAACAAGCATGGAAACGCATTGAAAGGTGAGCTTTAACAAACAAAGTAGAAGCTTCGCATAAGGCAATAAATGTAACCTGAAAGAAAACATTATAAGGGTACAAAAATTGACAAGGGCAATGATCCACCCGGTAAATATATGACACAAACTCTCTTGGTAAAGAACGCAACACAAAAGAGAAAACAAGGCCTCCCAAGGACCCAATCAACCTAACATGTAGCTTCACAATGCAAGTAAGGGGAAGAGGAAATATTAAAAATTATAAGTGACGTACTCCTAGTAGTCTATTACCAGTCAAGTTAATGTATTCGGACATAAGCTCCAGTTGATTTTACATTACACTTGGAAACCAGACAGGCATAAGATTAAGAACAGCACAAAGCTTATCAGTAAAAAATCTCTATTTCTTTCTTCTTTCCCTTTTCAATTTCTCATAAACCAAACAGAGAGGATCAAATACTCCATGTGAGGTTGGCCTAGTCGTCAAAGACCAGAACTTAGGAGTTGCTCTGTTAAGAAATATTGTCGCATATTGCTTGGGAGTGGAATGAGTGATCACTTAATATATGTTGGGACCTCTCCACTCATTGCCAATTGGTTTTGAGATGGATATAAAGTTTCCACATGGTATCAGAGCGGGGCCCATTCCTCCTCACATTTAAAAATGGGAAATTTATCGAAATGGTCCCTCTAGTTTAACCCCAGTCTCGATTTCATCCCCCACCTTTCAATTTCACTCTAACGACCCCTGTAGTTTCAATTTTGGCCGAATTGAGTCCAAAAGTTAACTTCCGTTAGCAAACTTGACGGAAATCCCAATTTGGGGGTTTTTTGAAGGGTAGAACAGACAATTTGCCCTCCCTCTTGCCCAATAACAAACCCTAACTCCTCTTACCCCTTTATAACCCTCTGCAAATCTCAAAAAAAAAAAAAAAATCATGAAATTGAGAGGAAATTGAACCACCACCACTCTCACCGGTGCCCCAAAATGGCGTCCAAACCCGACGCCGAGAAACCCAATGGGCACATGGCGGTCCACGACAGGTGCCCAATTGAGGAAGTTGCCCTGGTGGTCCCTTCAGCTTGAACTCGGGTCTATTTAGCATGAAGGAGCACATCGTCATCATCGTGATTGCCAATTGCGGGGTTTCTTTCAGTGGGAGTGATGCATATTGGGGCTTTTTCGGTTATGATTTTGATGTAAGATTAAGTTTTTTTGATTTGATGATTTCGTGATTTTTCCCATTTTCCTTTGAGTTTAATTTGATGTGAGATTAAGTTTTTTTGCCCCTCAATTTTATAATTTTGGTGGGATTTTTTTTATTTTTTTTTAGATTTGCAGAGGGTAAAAAAGGGGTAGGAGGAGTTAGGGTCTATTATTGGGCAAGAGGGAGAGCAAAATGTTTGTTCTACCCCTCAAAAAACCCCCAAATTGGGATTTCCATTAAGTTTGCTAACGGAAGTTAACTTTTGAACTCAATTCGACCAAAATTGAAACTACAGGGGTCGTTATAGTGAAATTGAAAGGTGGAGGACGAAATCGAGACTGGGGTTAAACTAGAGGGACTATTTCGACAAATTTCCCTTTAAAAAATAAAAATAAAAATCATAATCCACACCCCACGACGACAGACTAGCAAAAAAAAGCTCCACGATGATAGGAACCAAAAAGTTACCACACATGACAGGCCTCAAATGCGGCTACACGTGGGAATGTTAAAGAAATATTGTCCCACATTACTTGGGAGTGGAATGGGTGATCACTTAATATATGCTTGAACCTCAACACTAATTGCCAATTGGTTTTGAGATGGAAACAATATCTCTCATGTTCTAAACTTTATAAATGTCATGCTATTAGAAACTCTTATGGGTCGGGTCATACCTTCTAAATTATCATCACAAGAGTTCCTGTGCTATTAGCAACTCGAGTGCAATTGTGGGTGAATGTTACCCTCGCTAAATGTCGGAGAACGTTACGCTTGCCCTTATCCTTACGGGGGAAAAGTGTTGGGTCCAGCCCTTGACGGTGAGATTGGTCCTTACTTACGAAGTATGAGGCCGGACATTCTGAGTTTATGAAAAACATACGCCATGTGAAAGTAGTCGTAGATGAGCTCGAAGACTGCGTACCTATTGAAGAAGGAGAGGCGACAGAGCACAAAATGCGGCACTTGTTAGGTTTCGTCCGAAAGGAGAATCTGTACGGGCAGATAGACAGAGCACTGAAAGCGGCCATTTGAGGTTTTTGCTGGATTCAGAAGAAGTTCGAGTAGAACAGTGAAGAAAATCATGAACTTTTCGTGTACTACGTTGGCAAGTTTCAGAGGTCCGTAACGATGAATTAGAAAACCAGTATCTAAAATCTGGAGCGGGAAATGGAGAGAGAGAGAGAGAGAGAGTTTGCAAACCAGTAGGAAAATGGAGTTCTTATCGGATTGTTTTTGCTCTAGGACCAAGGTTGAGTTGAGGCGCGCATTCGCACATCCTCTCATTCACGTGACAAGGATGTTGAAACCTAGTATTGTAACATGATGTGTAATGCCGTTACTAATAATCCCTCTCAAAAAAATTGTCTAAAATCACTATTCACCACCCTTAAAAAATTATCTACATCTTGCAATTTATAATGCTTTTTATGATTTTAAAAACATTGTTTAATAGAATTAAGTAAGATTTATCAATCGAGATCCATATTGTATACGTAAATCATTATACGTTGAAAAATATATATAATCTTTTGAGATGTGTGAACAGTGATTTTGGACATACTTTTCGGGACGAAGGGAGTAATATTTTTATTTATTAACTAAAAAAATACCCGAAGAGTAGCGGTATATGGGAAGAGCTTCTCGAAATCGTCCAGAAAATAGAAATTAACGATCAAATTCACGTGTTAATTGTAAAAATATTGGTCATTCAAAATATCAATTCGATTTGATAATTGTAGGTGCTTTTTTATCCAATTAGTTTTATTTTCATTCAAAAACTCAATTAATTTCCTAATTTCCGTTATTAGATGAGTTGATATTTACAAGGCTATAATTAATTTCCTAATTTTACCATCTTTACTAGTGTTGATTTATTTTCTATTGTGCTCTATTTTTTTTTTTACCATAATAATTAGTACATTTACCGTATAGTTATTGTGGCTTGTGTTATTTTTTTCTATGTTCTCTATTTCTTTTTACCATAATAATTCGTAAATTTACCATAGTTACTGTGCCTCGTGTTATTTTTACCGTGTTCACTGGAGACAGATATGAAGAATGTCGGATGATAACTCACTCCTCTGTAGTTTGTTTGTGGTGACAAGTATAGAGGATTAATTATAGGAGTAAAATTAAGTTCCCTGATGAGGATTCCAAATCAAAACCCTCTCAGCCCTTGATCTCTCAAATCCTTTTTTTGACGGAATAAGGCTAGATCTTGCTTTCTCGAAAGACAAATTGAAGCAATACCCTTGAGGAGAGAACTGCATGAGAATTCACCAAAAAGCTTCTTTATTCCTCCTCCTTTTCTCTTTTTTTTTTTTTTGGTTAATCGGAATTGGATTCTCTCCTCCTTTTCTCTTGATTATAGCGACGATGACTGTTACGAGGGATGGCGGTGGTCAACAACGATGGAGGACGACGATGGGAGATGATTTGGAGGACGGATAAATAGGTGTTTGGAGAAATGAAAGGACGAATAATTGGGAGAATTTTTGGAAGACGGCGTCGGGTACGGCTCGAAGGTTTTCAAATGGGTGTTTACATAATTGGGTTGCATAATTGTGGGGGATTTTATCCCTATATATACTGCAATCAAAGTATAGGACCTCTAACTTTAGAAAATAGTTCCATTTTCCCTGCTCCTATATGCAACATTCATTTTAGTCCTCAATCTCCAAATATGTGTATAAAGGGTAATATTGGGTTTATTTGAATTTTGGGATGGAAACATAACTCCAAAAAGACCACAGGATGAAACCATAATTTCAAAGTGGTTGGATGATGATTATTTAAGTGCCCCACAAATTAATGAACGGAATGTGTATAAAGGGTAATATTGGGTTTATTTGATTTTTTTGATGGAAACATAACTCCAAAAAGACCACAGGATGAAACCATAATTTCAAAGTGGTTGGAGGATGATTATTTAAGTGCCCCACAAATTAATGAACGGATTGAATTTATATTTTTTGGGGAGCCCAAAGTCGACCCCAAAAGGCCATCACTGTATTGTCGGTGCCAGGCTTATCCGTAACTAAAGTTTCTTTTTTATGTTTTAAAAAAAATTCTAGTTCTTCTTAAAAGAAAAAATAGTGTTGTATTGCATTAACTTTCTATATTAAAAATAGTTCTTCTGATAGTTCACTACCGATTGAAAGAAGTTTGAAATATTAGAGTTTTTCATTCTCTTAAGATTCATTTTATCGAACTGTTTGATTAATTTTTTATATTATTGCTCTACATAAACTCAACAATTTTAACAGAAATATAAATAGGGTGTTTGAATGACTCATTTTTACATTTTTTTATTTTTATCTTTTTTGCATTTTAGGCGTTCGGGTGGATATACCAATAATGAATTACGGGAAAATTAATTTGTTGGTTTGGGGATTTAGAGAAGAGAAGTCATAAAAACATCTTGAACCCAATTTCTCATTTTGAAGGATCAAAATATCATTTTTTTTCTCAACAAAATATAATTATTTTTTCAAAAAGTGATTTTGAAGAATGTTACTGTTTACTCATACTCCAACCATGCTCTTTATATCTTATCTTCACCTTTCCAAAAAATCAGTAAAAACTCAATCATCTCTCATTTTCCGTCCAATTTTTTATATATCAAATTCTTACCAAATAGATCCAAAATTGGTCTCATTTTAAAAATATTGTTAAGATCTTTATTAACGGAACTAATATTATGGATATTGGATTTAAAAATTATGCATCATTTACTGTATAAAAATATAGGGAAAATATTCTTCAAATTTTGGAGGAGTCTTCATATATGAAGATCAACCTTGATGACACAAGCATTGTTTGTGAAGTTCCTTAACCTATGAAACAAAATACTCAATTCAAGTTTAATGATTACAGTCTTCGTATATGAAGATCAAACTTGATGATGAAGATTTGGGGCTTGATCGAAGTTGGAGATGGTGGGGTTAGGGAGAGAGAGGCTTCACAAACTTTAGAGATGAGAGAGAGAATGCAAGGTAGGGCCTCTCACTCCTCCCTCGCCGCCCTTATTTATAGAGGGGGCGAAATACGAAAAGGCACGCGAACGAAACTAAGTGATGCCCCCTCAACCAACGAGTAGGCATCACGTGGCATTGATGGGTCGATTTTTTTTGAACGGGTCGATTGATAGAGTCGTTTGACACACCACATGGGCGACATACTTTTGTACTCCGAACCCTAATCAGAAGATAACATGTTGAGCGCATGGGGCTATGTAATGGATCCGAAATTGACTAGGGTTGGCAGAAGACGCAGTCCATAAAAGAGTCAACTGAATAAAAAAAAGACACAACCAAGTTCTCGGACAAGTTGGGCTCATGAAAAAGATCAAAACATTTATGCCAAAATTGATATCAAACTTCTCCTCTTGAAGATGCTTCAACAGAAGTTGAGGGGTGTTTGTAGTGGGCTGATAATAAGGGGTCAACAAGAGCTCAAGTCGGGGCCAACATTTGGGTGAAGTCCAAATGAGTTGAACCTGACTGAAGGCACCTAGGCCGAGACAAGTGCCGAGCCAAAACATCTCAGTAGGAACCTTACTACTAGGATAATAGGCTAAAGACAATATTGATACGGACGAGTCATCCATTCCGAGAAAAATTCAAAATGACTCGCAAAAAACACGGGAGGCAATTCGCCCATGCACACGTAATTGCCCTCATCTGATACGTCATGGACGATGTCGCCCAAGCTAGTTACTGAGTTTGCCATACTCATGACAACCCATGTGCGCGTAACAGCCTATCCAATACATCATGGATGATGTCACTTACAACGATTATTGTACATGATTAGCACATGATAAACTCTAACACATACACTGGGCTTGACACTAACACCAAGTGTTACTTTTACCAAGGGAGTCTATATAATTACAAAGATAAACTCTAACACATACACAACTCCCCATTCTTAATACCCTATACTTCATCTATCGAGCAAATACATACTCGATCGTCAGAGTGCCTTACTGGCCACCTTCTGATTGGGCTTGACACTAACGCCAATTGTTACTTTTGCAGGAAGGCTAAGGGTTCAAAGGAGTAACGTCACCCACTCAAGAGGTTAAGATCAAAAAGGTTACTTGGACGACGGTCACCACATCATGTTAATAGAATTAAATTACTACTACATTGGTATCTAAGAGTCCTCTCTCGACCGCGTAAGCTAGAGCTCACAACTGCAAATTTTCATCCCTTGAAATCTTGAAATTATATAACACTTCAAAAAACAAAATAAAATTTCAAATCTGATTCGTAATCGGGTCAGGCCGGATATTTTTGAACCCTATCAGTTATTTTTGGTTTTCAGAATCGGATTAAGGTATTGGATTTTGTTATTTGGATCAGATAGGGTCGAATTAGAATCGGATAGGATTCGGTCCATGGGGTACTAGACCCTCTCTGTGTAGTCCATGTAATTGGATCAGATTCGGATGGGATCCGGTCTATTGGGCTGGACCCTCTGAGTAGTCATGGGCCATAACCTTCATAACTCGGGGTCTAAAACCCATTCGGGTCACTCTCACTTCAAACCCCTGGTAGTGGTTTCCACTCCACTCCACTCCACTCTATGGCCGGAATTCAGTGCCTAAAAACCGCCGCCGCCGCCATCGGCCGCCTAATTCCATCGTTACCTCCCCTCGCACAACTTCTCCACCTCGCCACCACCCGATCCTACGCTACCTCCGCTTTCGCAACTGCTCAACCCCAGCTCGACCACGATTACTACCACCACTACTACGACAAAAACCAGCAGAAAGAATCCGAGGCAATTCCGATGGGGGATACGGAGGGTGATTTTCCGATGAGAGGGGTGCAGTGGGTGTTTATTGGCAAGCCAGGGGCAAAGAAACACGTGTACGCCGAAAAAGTCTCGAAGCTTCTCGAAGTTCCTCATATTTCCATTGGTAGCCTCGTTCGTCAAGACCTCAGCCCTAGTTCCTCTCTCTATAAACGAGTTGGTGTTCTAATCTTTTTCCTTCTCTCGGTTCAGAATTCCCTCTTTAACGAAGTGTGTGATTGATATCGAATGAATTTTGTTGCTAGGTTAATAACGAGTTCGAGTTTTAGTCTCGTTTAGTTAGCGAGCCGAGCTCGAGATATTTGTGACTCGGGCTCGTTTACTGCAGTTGTGGAGGGGTGTTGAGTAAACGAACCGCTCTCGAACACCTTGATACGTTTGCAGCTCGCTTATTTGGGGGCCTGAGCTGGACTAATTTTAAATGAGCTGAGCTCAAACACTTCAAGGCTCAGCTCGATTCGTTTGCAGCCCTACGCAATTATATAAGATCATAGTGTCTGTGTATGAGGTTTCTTACTCCACCAAGTTTCTAAATTAGCAAAACATTCTTTAAACGTTTTGCGCCAAACTATGGGGGCAATTGTCGATGTCTTGGATAGAATTCCCATTCTGCTATTGTTCGTTGCAATTATTTCATCAAGTAAACTCCGGGGTATAATATGTATAGGATGACTGAATTTTTCTTCGAACTCGGGTTGATGATGTGGATGGTTGGTGAATGTTGATGGCCATTTTTCTTTCCTATGTCTATATGCGTTAAGCCATCCTTCTTCCGGGTGTGCTTTAACGGGGCTAGTTCTCTGTTTGATTTTCTAGAATATGGTCTCGTTGAGAAGCTGTTGTGCACACGAGAGACATGCTTTGTTTCTAGGCTGTCAGCTGTTTCCATTGTGCATGAGTTTGATCCCAATTTGCGTCAGAGCCATATTGAACATGCGTTTTCCTCACATTTTCATGCTCACTTAATTCTTGTTAGTTCGTTCTTTGGGGTGCAGATTGCAAATGCAGTGAACCAGGGAAAGCTTGTTCCCGAAGATATAATGTTTGGGCTATTGTCGAAGAGGCTGGAAGATGGGTATTGCAAAGGAGAAACTGGATTTATTCTTGATGGGATTCCTCGTACACATATCCAAGCAGTTAAGTCAAATGTCCTTTACCATATGATTTTGTCCTGTTTACTATACCAGGATTTCATTAGTTGGTAACTTGGTATTTGCAAGAAAACAAGTTAAGATTAAGAAACCCCAAATATTTGGCATATGAGACTGAATGATAGGTTATCGTCTTAAGGCATGCTCAAGGTTTCAGATCTGTTTGATGGTTATTTAACGTGTTATAACCAAAACAATGTGATACTTGACATCTTACTTTGAGATCTTACTTATCCTTCTCCCTTGAGCAACCAAATAAAGCAATCATACAAAGAGAAAAAACCTCAAATTGTGGGCTGTGGCCGGTTTTTGGAAAAGAGTTGTTCACCAGACAGAATGGTAATTTGTCCTCCCAGATTCAAGCTTTCAGATTTAGTTGGTGGTTAACTTACTCGAACCTAAAACCATGTGATACTTGAAATCTTCTTTATCCTTTCCCTTGAGCAACCAAATAATATCTTCAGATGAGTGAAAAATATATGTCATAGTGGTTCTGGGTAAGAAAAAGAAAGGAAAGAAAATAAGAGGAAGATGTAAAGAAGGGAAAGATTGGGAAAATCAAATTGCATTCTAGTGTTTAATTTTGACCAAAAAGGCTGTGGAAGTGTACAGGGATTGTGTTATGAACTTATGATAACGTAGTGAAGTAAGGGGGATAATTGGGGGGACCATAAGAAGCAAGACTGGTGAGCAAGAAATGCTAAATGAATTATTGAATGCCATAAGGTTGGGGCATAAGCAAATTTGTTCAGCGCAAATGCTAAATGTGATCTTCTTTCATTTTGTTTCAACATCAAAGAGAGCTAATTTATCGACGTAAGGCAGTTGCAAGTTCAATAGCATGCCTTCCCAAAATATTACTGCATCAACGTTATCAACTCTGGACTAGGTTCTCTTGAAGACGTGTCATCAGTAGAAATGGATGTAAGCTGAAGTTTATACTTTATAGTCCAAGAATTTCTTACTTCGAGAGGTGCGATCTCAGGTATTACAGCTTGTTGAAGTGTTCTGTTGACAAGGCTGTCTTTTCCAACACGTACGAAACAAATGTGATCTCAAACGACATTAACTTTGATACTTCTATGATTGATGATCTTGAGCATGCTGTTATACTTATGGATTACTTTGTTTTCGTCTTCTCCATGCATTGCAGGAGATCCTTGACAAACTTGTTGATATTGATCTGGTTGTGAATTTCAAATCCGCGGAGGATTGCTTGCTGGAACACCATGGTGATAGCGTCTTTTCTCACTCTCATCAATCTGATCATTTCAGTGGATCCGGTTGTGGAAGTCTTCATGTGGACTCCCCGAGGCCACAAAGAAAGTATTCCTTTTGTAATGGAGAAGCCCCTATCCACCACAAGCAGGTATTCCAAAATTTTCACAGCTCTTATCCAACCCAGTTACGTTATTAGTACCATTTCAACACCGTTCTACAGATAAAACAGTTAGCCGGAAAAATTTACTAGGACTTTGATTTTATATCCCATCATTTCTTTTTTGTTTCTATTTAACATCAATGTATATTAAATTGTCTTTTTTGGGATTTTTTTTTTCTTCCAGATGAAGCCAGTGGAAGATTACTACAAGAAACAAAATAAACTCATCGATTTTCAAGTAGGCAGCGCACCGGGAGAGACCTGGAAGGGGCTTTTGTCTGCATTACATCTCCAGCATATTAATGCTGCCCAATGTAGATTGACGTTGGGATCCACTGGACTCTGATCTAACGGTGGTCACATTGCTGTAAATATAGATTTTGCAAATAGTTGAGGGAGAGGGAGAGGGAGAGTTCCTAGTATGCACTTTAAGCCCTTGTAATACAGCTTTAGCAATTCACGCCTTCGGTTGATAACAAAGAGTTACAAGTAGTGATTCGGTGTCGTATCAGTTGATGGAATAAATCCTTGGTTGTGGAGATATGAGGATTTGTTTCAAGTGCCTACAATAAGGGAAAAATTAACACTTCTGCAGATGTTTTCTGCATTTTCCATTGCTCATAATGGTAGGATACGATTCGTTCGAAGCCACTCAGTAGAATTCTTCCCAAAAGAAAAGCAATATGATAATCTCCTGTGTCATATTCATTCAATCACCAAGCCTAAAACAAGCTTCTTTGACAGTTCTATAAGCAGTACATGTTCTTCAAACATTGTACTGCAAATTTTCTTCTCTTCGTGGGAGTATATTTGTGGTAATAAGGCTATCCATCCCAAAATGGATGTCCATTTTTGACGCCTTCTGTTGTTCCAAATTCTTTATCCATTTTGAAAGTTTGCACAGACAAAACTAGTTATTTTCCACCTTTGCCCTTCTCTGAGTAGTTAAAACAAAGGGGCAAAAGACGGTATAATAAGTTTCTGAAGCACCAAAAAAAAAAAAAAAAAGACGGTATAATGATTGAAGGGCAATCTTCAAAAGTACAACTTGAAAAGGATAATGATTGTGCCTTCTATTTTTTTTAGAATCCCTAAAAGACATCTATTTTGGAATGGAGAGAGTAACAATTTGTAGGGGTCATTGGCACGAACAAAAGACGTGCAAATTGTAAATTCCAGAGCAAGGGATGAAGGTGAATCATGATGTACACCCCAATCTTCACACTTCCCCCAAAACAAAGGAAAACCAAGAACAATGAAGGACTAGAAGAAGATGTGAAAAGTAGATTGTAGAAATTTCAGAAGCCAATTTCTGGACATAGCAACCTTTTTCATGAAGTTAGGCATCAATGTAGAAACCCAAGCATTAACCAAACAGCTTTTGAGGGCGCAGCAAACCAGTATGTAAGGAATGTGCTAACACAATGGAGAAGAAAGGACAGCTCTGAGTATAATCGCGGCTGAAAGCAAGAGGAACTATAAACACCTTATAACCAGCAAGGGCTTCATGCAACTGAAATTAATAGTTGGAAGTGAGAAGAATAGAAAGGACTACATCGAATGCTCCAGAAACCAACTCAATACAGCAATGTAAAGTGCTCATGTTTCATGAATTTCAAGTTAAAATACAACCAAAGAGCCTGAAACGAAATTTTGACAAAATGCAAAAATGGTGTACAAAAACTACTTGGTCTTTGTTATCAGACAGCTAGTGCCGTTCGTCTCCAGCAATAATTAGAAGCCAGATATTTTCTCCTGGAAATATTAAACTCACTTCCATATGGCCAACTATGTTTCTTGTTAAACAGAACGCTTCAATAACCTTAATACGATGTTTGACAAAACAAAATCATGAATAATACCAAAAACGTTAAATAAGAAAAAGCTATGTTTCTTGTTAAACAGGACGCTTCATTCACCTTAATACGATGTTTGACATAAAAAAAAAAACATGAATATTACCGAAAACCTTACATATGAAAAGACTTCTGCTATTCCATCAGAAAATGTATCAAAGCAGTTCAGGAACATCATGAACAACCAAATCCAAACTCAGGGGTATGGGGGAAAAAAACAGAAGTTGAAGATCTTACAACGTTGAAGTAAATTATGCTTTCAGCTCAATGGAAAACCTTGAAATTGAATCTTCCCCTGATGCGCCTCAATAACTTCAGGAAGCACACTCACATACTTGCTCACATACTTCTTCTCAAACTTCTTATGAGCCATTGTTAATGCATGAACTAGGCTAAAATCCCCCTCAATTACACCTTTTGACATCAGCACTTGTAGGACTGAACACCTTGGAACTATCCTCTTCTCCAAGCTAAGTTGCATAAGATTTGGGGTCTTGGAAATCACGGAAGGACTTAACTTCAACTCATTCACAAAGAACCCCATCAGTTTCCTAATCTTCTTCTCTGATGTAATCATAACCGTGGGTTGCCTTTTGAAGGCTGAAAGAATCTGATCCTCTGACATCCCAAAACTATAAAAAACTTCTGACTTTCGTTGCCAAAGTGATTTGCTCATCCTCGCCAACGTAAGGATAGCGAAAAGATATCGTATTTGCTTGGGATCAAATCCCAGTTTCTCAACTTCCTCCACAATTTCACAAAATTGATGAGTTTTAAAAAGCAGAGACCTCGGTTGATACAAGAATATTTTCAAGACTAATGATTCAGGGACTCCATGGTTAATCAAGACTGCAATGTTTGGCTCAAGTATCTCCTCCAAATCGTATTCAAGTATATGATAACATGACTTTATTGCTTTTAAAACATTTTCATCGGTTCCCACAACACGTCTAATAACTTGAACTGAAGGGGTAATCCGGTCTTCAAGGCTCCTACCCAAAATATAAGGTTCAGTCGACAAAATCCGGGAGACGTCTGCATCCGAAAACCCCAAGGACTTAAAGTACTCCAATTTGGGCTTAATGATTTTTAGTGCATTGGACAGGTACAATGCAGGTCGTTTCATGGTTAACATAAAAATCTGTTCTTTAGTAAACCCATAAGCTCTAAAGAGCTCAACAGTTGTGTGTGCATCGGTTTCAAGAATGCGCGGATCTTTGATGAGTAATTTGACAAGGTTTGTGCCAAAAAATCCCAGAGAACCAAGCACTTCCGCATTGGGTTTCAGAGTTTGCTTTGCATCGGCTACGAGTATCACTGGACGCTTAGCTACCAAATTCTTGATGTGGGATTGGCTTAACCCTATGGACTTCAATAGGTTCAACACTGAGTCTGGTTGGTCCTTGGGTCCAATTTCAAGCTTCTTCGAAGCTGAAACAGCTGATTCTAAGGACAACCCACATGAGTTTACGAGGTAAGAGAGTGTGTGAGATTTTGGGTCAGTTGAATTTGAGAAATCTGAGGTGGGTTTCCGAGAGGATGTGGAGTAAAAAACGCCATGGGCCCAAGTTGAAGCTAAAGGCCTTGTGTGCAGTAGCCTCTTGCAAATAAAATGGATCATTGAACTAATACGTATATGTATGTAAATGCATGAATAGACACTTACCAGCTTCAATGGATTACGTTTCTGTTTCCATGGATAGCTTCACTCTGCACTTCTGAAACCAGAAAAGCCCTAGCAAAGCTGGAAGACAAATCAATGATGATTGATACGACATCGTTTAAATTTAAAGATCAACCATGAATCCTTAACATCGAGGTGGGACCGGATGCGGAAGAATTTTCGAATTAAAAAAAAAAGGAGTAATAATTCTGGGCATAATTTTTAAATTTTTTTTTGGCAAAATAAAAAATAATAATAATTAATTGAGTCTTTAATTTGATGTGGAGAAAATGAAAAAATTAGACACGAAAATGCATTGTTGCATGTTTTTATCTTAAGGTACACTAAAAAAAGAAGGGTATATCAATTACCTAACATTTTTCTCGGTTGTACTAAATTACACCCTAAACTCTCGCTAGACCATGGACTACTAAATTACACCCTAAACTCTCGCTAGACCATGGACAAACTGTAGACCATAGAATCGTGGTGCGATGTGCAGTGTCATCGATTTTTCTTGTTCGGTTGCATTACATGCTGAAAAAGGTCTCAAAACTGAGGTAGCAATGCTATTGCCTAGTGCTGAGCGGTTCCCTGTACGTTTTTAAGTCATGGTGCTGATACAATAGTCATCTGGAAAAAAATTGGGTAAAATTCGGGTTTATAGCTTACCGTTCTATTAATTTGTTTTCGCATAGTTATCCTCGAAGCGTTCAACTGTCTTCTTCGCTTATACGTTGTCTTCTAGATGAAGCCAGTGGAAGATTACTTCAAGAAGCAGAATAAACTCCTCAATTGCGAGAGATATGGAAGGAACTTTTGGCCATTGTTGATTGACCTCTGGATCAAATGGACTGTGATGTAACGGCGGCAAAATTGCCATAAATATCAATGTTCGTGCCTTTGTGCATTTGATTGACCTGATCTGAGCTAATTGTCGTCTTGAAGGTTTGGAATTTTGACTGTATCTAAGGAAGAGAACATCATGGATCTAATAGCTTTCTGCAAAGAACAAAGTGTCGAAAAGAGGAAGAAAAGGAAACGTCTGTTGATCTTATTTGCATCCGGGTTAGTATTTCTCCATACATCTGAGACGACCGACGAGAATCCAAACATTTGAAAGCTAAAATGCCATTCTGGAGATATCTGGATTTTTTCAAATGCCCTGTTAAAGTAGGGGAACAATAAACGCGACTACATATGTTTTCTGTAGTCTGCACTGCTCGTAAATGGTAGTATACGCAGTGATTGGTATTCAAAGCCAGTCACAGAAATCTTGCCAGAAAGTAGAACAGCCAGAACTCAAACTAGTTGTACGCATAAAGCAAGGCAATTTTGTAATCCCCTCGACCATATTCATTCACCAAAGCAACACGAGCTTCTTTTGATACTTCAGTAAGCAGTAGATGTTCTTCAACCGTTCCGTACTTCAAGATCTTCTTATCTGGGCATATGCATAGTATGCAATTAAAGCTTAAAATTTATTCCATTTTCTACATAACCAACATCAAGAAAGGTGGGCCAAAAAAATAACAACTTTGTAGAGAGAGTTTTCAGTCTTCACCTTGTAGTTATCGGAGCGAATGAAAGATGCGAAAAATATAAATTTCAGAACAATGGAAGAAGGTGAATCTTATTGGAGAAGGGCTACCCAAGTGAATAATGGTGTCTGCCCCAATCATTTCATGGGTCTATGTATTGGAAGGGAAAAGAAGGCCTAAAAAACCAAGAAACAAGAAGAAAAATGGAGGACTTGAAGGAGAAGAAGCCAATCTGGAACTAAACGCAGCTTTCCAGCACCATTGTTTAGATGCATAAGAGAGATTAGAAATGGCGAGAAACAAAAAAACTGATAGGTCTTTATTTGTCTATTTTTGCTCCTCACCAAATCATGCCAAAACCTCAATGCTGCTTCTCTCTTCCTCACAATCCGCTAAGCATAATCTAACCAAGTCTAGGATCTAATGGCAACAAAAAGGGTTTTTCTTGTTCTTCCTTTTTTGTCCCCTCGTTGAAGAGAATGGCAACATTAAGTTGAGGAACAAAGCTTAGAGAAGTTATAAGGACACAAACTCTAAAAGAGAATTAGAACCCGTAACGAGCATGGGCAATGCTTCAGCTACATCTTAGGATGACACAAAGGTAAACAAATAAACAAAAAATTAACACACTAATAACTAGCCACCAAATTAGTTACCTAGTGGAGTTTGCTCAGAGAAAAGAAAAAACCAAGTGGGGCAATGTCGTTTATCAGTTCGACTAAAGATGTAATGCCCCATGTAGACCACTGGTCCAATACCTTTATTGTAAATCCACAAGCCACACCACATGGCCCAAAATGTGGTCCAAAATGAGCTACCTAGTGGAGTTTGCTCAAAAAAAAAAAAAAAAAAACCAAGTGGGGCAACGTTGTTTATCAATTCGACTAAAGATGTAATGCCCCATGCAGATCATTGGTTCAAGTGGAGGAACATCATTTATCAGTTCGACTAAAGATGTAATGCCCCATGCAGACCACTGGTCCAAGACCTTTATTGTAAATCCACAAGCCGCACCACATGGCCCAAAATGTGGTAAAAAAAAGCCTGACAAAACAAAACTTTTAGTAAACGCAAATTGTTTGCAAAAACTACTTGGAGTTTGCGATCACACATTTAGTAACATTCATCTTCTGCTATAAGTAGATGCCCGGGTATCGTCTCCTGAATGCATGTAAACTCGCTTCCATATGAGCTCACTATGTCTATGTTTCTTGTTAAAGAGGAACACTCCGCTTGACATATTATGTTGTTTGACATAACAAAATGATGACTCATGCCCAAAAGGTTAAATATGAAAAAGCTTCTGCTATTCCATCAGAAAATGTATCCGAACATCATAATGAATCAAAGCCAAACTCCGGGTATGGAAAAAAAAAAAAGTTGGAGATCTTACAACATTGAAGTCAATTATGCTTTCAACTCAATGGAAAACCCTTGAAATTGAATCTTGCCCTGATACGCCTCAATAACTTCAGGAATCACATTCACATACTTGCTCACATAATTCTTCTCAAACTTCTGCTGAACCATTTTTAATACATAAACTAGGCTAAAATCGCCCTTAATTACACCTTTTGACATCAGTACTTGTAGAACTGAACACCTTGGAACTATCCTCTTCTCCAAGCTAAGTTGCATAAGATTTGGGTCTTGGCAATCACGGAAGGACTTAACTTCAACTCATTCACAAAGAACTCCATCAGTTTCCTAATCTTCTTCTCTGACGTAATCATAACCATGGGTTGCCTTTTGAAGGCTGAAAGAACCTGATCCACTGACATCCCAAAACTACGAAAAACTTCCGACTTTCGTTGCCAAAGTGATTTGCTCATCCTCGCCAACGCAAAGACAGCTAAAAGATATTGCATTTGCCTGGGATCAAAACCCAGTTTCTCAACTTCCTCCACAACTTCAGAAAATTCATGAGTTTTAAAAAGCAGAGACTTGGGTTGATGCGAGATAAATCTCAAGACTAATGATTCAGGGACTCCATGGTTAATCAAGACTGCAATGTTTGGCTCAAGTATCTCCTCCAAATCATATTCAAGTATTCGATAACATGCCTTTATTGCTTTTAAAACATTTTCATCAGTGCCTACAACACGTCTAATAACTTGAACTGAAGGGGTAATCCGGTCTTCAAGACTCCTACTCAAAATATAAGGTTCATTCGACAAAATCCGGGAGACGTCTGCATCCGAAAACCCCAAAGACTTGAAGTATTCCAATTTGGGCTTAAAGGTTTTTAGTACATTGTACAAGTACAATGCAGGGCATTTCATGGTTAACATAAAAATCTGTTCTTTAGTAAACCCATAAGCTCTAAAGAACTCAACAGTTGCATGTGCATCGGTTTCAAGAATGCGCGGATCTTTGATGAGTAATTTGACAAGGTTTGTGCCAAAAAATCCAAGAGAACCAAATACTTCCACATTGGGTTTCAGGGTTTGCCTTGCATCGGCTACGAGTATCACTGGACGCTTTACTACCAAATTCTTGATGTGGGATTGGCTTAACCCTATGGACTTCAATAGGTTCAAGACTGAGTCTGGTTGGTCCTTGGGTCCAATTTCAAGCTTCTTAGAAGCTGAAACAGCTGATTCTAAGGACAACCCACATGAGTTTACAAGGTAAGAGATTGTGGGAGATTGTGGGTCAGTCGAATTTGAGAAATCTAAGGTGGGTTTGCGAGAGGATGTGGAGTATAAAAAGCCATGAGCCCAAGTTGAAGCTAAAGGCCTTGTGTGCAGTAGCCTCTTGCAAATAAAATGGATCATTGAACTAATACGTATATGTATGTAAATTCATGAAAATACACTTACCAGATTCAAGAGATTACGTTTCTGTTTCTGTATCCATGGATGGCTTCTCTCTGCACTTCCGAAACCAGGAAAACCCTAGCAAAGCGGGAAGACATATCAAAGATGATTTTTTTTTTTGGATCAACCATATCAAAGGTGATTGATACGACGTTTTTCTAAGTTTAAGGACCTGATTGGATGAGATTAATGGGAGGGGTAACTTTTGGACCCGATTGGATGAGATTAAAGGAAGTGGTAACTTTTGGAGTGAGCATAAGGTTTGATACTCTGATGTGACATATTTAGCATGGTTTGGCTGGACAAAAATGTATGAGATAAATTTTCACTCCTCCAAAAGTTATCTCCGGTAGGGGGATTAATATGTATAATTTTTGGGCACCCCTCCCCCTGCCCAAAAGTTTTCCCGGGTATAAGGAAAAAAAATAACACCCCCTCTGCCTCATTTCAACTACAAAAAACCTTATCTCTCTATTTTATATTCCATCCAAACCAAGTATTATTTTATCCCCATTTTTTAATACCCCATCCAAACTAACTATTTTTTAATTTCCCATCCATAAACATCACATTAAGCGTCAATCCTTCAAAAATAATACCCGCTCTTATCTTATACCCCTTCTATAACTTATCCCCTGAAATTTTAGCACCATCCAATCGGGGCCTAAAGATCAAACCATTTCGTTAACATCAGGTAGGACCGGATACGGAAGAATTTTTGGATAAAAAAATAGAGTATTAATTTAGTGCATTATTTTGAATTTTTTGGCACCAATATAAAAAATTAATTGAGTCTTTAATAATTTGAATGACTGTGTTTGGTTGAGAGTTTTGAGAAGAATATTTTGAGAAATATTTTTGAGATAGTGTTTGGATGGGTTTTTAAAAAAAGTAATAATTAGAGAGATGTGTAATAATTGGAGAGAGATAGAGAGAAAAATGAAAATAATGATTGAATAGTGGGGTATGAGTAGATAAAAAAATATGATTAATGATTGGAGAGATGAGAGATGAAGAAAGAATCTTTTTGATTTTTTTTTTTGAAATGTGAAGTGAACGAAGTGAAATTTTTATTGTAGGCTCATAGGGGACACTAAAAAAAGAGGACGACAGTATATTGTTATAATTTACCTAACACTTTTTTTAGTTGTACTGAATTACACTCCCACCTCTAGTTAGATAATGGAGAAACAATAGACTATGGAATCGTGCCGCGTTAATGTAATGTCATCAATTCATTCATGTCCAGTTGTAGTGTCATCAATGCTAGTGTTGAACAGTTAGCCAACTCAACCTCAGAACCCACCAAAACTGATCAATGATACCACATTACCACGGGATAGATAGATTTTACAAAACAACAATATTTTAGTTGGAAAATCAGTTGGAGTGGTGAGGCAGCAATGATGACTATAGTCATCATTGGTTCTAAATATAGAACCAACTATAGCTTTGTGTTGGTGACTATAGCTTTGTGTTGGTGAGGTGGCAAGGATTGCTATAGTCATCCTTGGTTCTAAATATAAAACTATTTAGAACCAACTGTAGCTTTGTGCCATTTTAGAATCTGATTTGGCACTGCACTGGATTCCAGATTTTTGCATTTTAGTCTCATATTTTGAGTATAGAACTGAATTTGACTCTTGCATTGGATTTGCTCTAACGAGGCTATTATGCAACGGTTTTAAAGTAAGAAAACTCATTGTGGACAATTGTAATAGACTTTATCCGTTATTGTTCTTGAGTGGCATTGTCGATAGTAATGAATTTTTTTTTGTCTATATTTAGTTGTGGTTTATACTTTATAGAGGTAGTAGACATAAGAATTTATGAATACCCCCGGAGCCGCCAATGCCATCAGTTTCCTAATCTTCTTCTCTGACGCCAGCATTACCATGGGTTGCCTTTTGAAGGCTGAAAGAATCTGATCCTCTGACATCCCAAAACTATGAAAAGCTTCCCACTCATCGCCGAAGTGATTTGGTCATCCTAGCCAAAGAACTGACAGCTAAAAGAAACTGCGTTTTCGTGGGATAAAAACCCAGTTTCTCAACTACCTCTACAACTACAGATGATTGAGGAATTTCAAAAAGCAGAATACTTGGTTGATACTTGAACAATCTCAATACTAATGATTCAGGGACGCCATGGTTAATCAAGACTGCAATATTTGGCTCAATTATCTCCTCCAAATTGCAGCCAAGTATGCGATAACATGCCTTTACTGCTTTTAAGACTTTCTTTGGTGCCTACAACAGGTCTAATAACTTGAACTGAAGGGATAATCCGGTCTTCCAGGCTCCTACCCAAAATATAAGGTTCATTCGACAAAATCCGGGAGACGTCTGCATCCGAAAACCCCAAAGACCTGAAGTACTCCAATTTGGGCTTAAAGATTTTTAGTGCATTGTACATGTACAATGCAGGTCGTTTCATGGTTAACATAAGCTCTAAAGAACTCAACAGTTGTATGTGCATCGGTTTCAAGAATGCGCGGATCTTTGATGAGTAATTTGACGAGGTTTGCGCCAAAAAATTGGAGAGAACCAAATACTTCCACATTGGGTTTTAGGGTTTTCCTTGCATCGGCTATGAGTATCACTGGACGCTTTACTACCAAATTCTTGATGTGGGATTGGCTTAACCGACTGCGTCTGGTTGGTCCTTGGGTCCAATTTCAAGCTTCTTAGAAGCTGAAACAGCTGATTCGAAGGACAACCCACATGAGTTTACGAGGTAAGAGGTTGTGGTTCAGTTGATTTCGAGAAATCTAAGGTGGGTTCGCAAGAGGATGTGGAGCAAAAAAAGCCATGAGCCCAAGTTGAAGCTAAAGGCCTTGCATGTGTGCAGTAGCCTCTTGCAAATAAAATGGATCATTGATTTATGTACGTAAATGCATGAAAACACACTTACCAGACCAACCACTACGTTAACATCGTGGTGGGACAACATGCGGAAGAATATTTGGAGAAAAAAAAAAAAAAAAACTGTGCATAAATTTTACTAGTATTTTTTTTTTTGCAGCAATTTAAAATATTAATTGAGTCTTTAATTTGATGCGGCGAGATTTAAAAAATTATATACGAAAACACATAATTTTTTATTAAAAAATTGCAGTTTTTTTTTAGTGTCGCACGTTTTTATCGTAGAGGACACTAAAAAAAAGAATGGTCGTATGTTATACTAAATTAAGTATCTAATGCTTTTCTTGGTTGTACTCATTACACCCCAAACTCTAGGTAGACTATGGAATCGTGGCGCGCTAACGCAGTGTCATCGATTTATTCATGTTCGGTAGAATGTGCCTGAAAAAATTCCCAAGGCCGAGGTAACTATGCTACTGCTGAGCAATCGGCCAACTCGGCCTTGGAATCCTCCTCACAGGGTCACATGTTGCCAAATATGAAATTGATCGGTGATACCACACATTACCAGCGTGCAGGAGAAATAGATTTTAGGAAACAACAATGTTGGCAGGGGTGTCTCAAGAAAATCTCACACGTCTTTTCTTTCTATACTAAGGGTTTATATAACAGTTATTCTAGTAATTTGTTTTCGCATATTTATCCTCAAAGTGTTATTTATTTAATTGTCTTCGCTTGTAAATTGTCTTCTAGATGAAGCCATTGCAAGATCACTAAAAGAAACAAAATAAACTCATCAATTGTGAGAGACCTGGAAGGAACTTTAGGCCATATTAATGCCGCTCATCGTAGATTGACCTCTGGATCAAACGGACTGTGATCTAACGGTGGCAAAATTGCCGTAAATATCGACAATCGAGCCTTTGAGCATTTGATTGAACTGATCTGAAATAATTGTCTTCTGGAAGGTTTGGAATTTTGACTGTATCTAAGGAGGAGAACATCATGGATCTAAATAGCTTAAATTGGCCACAATTGTCTCAGATTTTAGTACTTTCTGCAAAGAACAAAGCGTCGAAAAAACAAAAGAAAAGGAAACGTTTGTTGATCTTATTTGCATCTGGGTTAGTATTTCTCTACACATCTAAGACCAACCAACGAGAATGCGTAAATTTAAAGCCCAAAATATCATTCTGGAGATATTTGAATTTTTTCAAATGCCCTGTTACAGTGGGGGGAAAATTAACTCGCCTACATAGGTTTTCTGTTGTTTGCCCTGCTCGTAAATGATAAATGAAATGATTGGTATTCAAATCCAGTCACAGAATTCATGCCAAAAGGCACAACTCAAACTAGTTGTAGGCATAAAGCAACGAAATTTTGTAGTCCCCTCGACCATATTCGTTCACCAAACAACACGAGCTTCAATAAGCAGTGATGTTCTTCAACCGCTCCATATTTCAAGATCTTCTTATCTGGGCACATGTATAGTACGCAATTAAAGCTCAAAATTTATTGCATTTTTCAACATAACCAACATCAAGAAAGGAGGGCCAAAAAAATAACTTTATAGAGAAAGTCTTCAGTCTTCACCTTGTAGTTATCAGCGCGAACAAAGATGTGAAAAATATAAATTTTGGAACAATGGAAGAAGTTGAATCTTAATGGTTACCCAAGTGAATATTGATGTCCGCCCCAATCATTTCATGGGTTATAGAAGGGAAAAAAAGGCCTAAAAAACCAAGAAACGACAAGAAAAATGGACGACTAGAAGGAGAAGAAGCCAATCTGGACCTAAATGCAGCTTTCCAGCACCATTGGATGGACAGAAACTCTGAGGAAAGAAAAGAACAAGAGAATCCTATCACTTGTTTAGATGCATAAGAGAGATTAGAAATGGTGAGAAACAAAAGAACTGATAGGTCTTTATTTGTCTATTTTTGCTCCTCACCAAATCATGCCAAGACCTCAATCCTTACTTCTCTCTCCCTTCCTCACAATCCGCTAAGCATAATCTAACCAAGTCTAAGAATGGCATAATCTAATGGCAACAAGAAGGGTTTTTCTTGTTCTTCACTTCTTCCTTCCCCCCCCCCCCCCCCCCCCCCCCCCACCCGGTTGATGAGAATGGCAACATGAAGTTGAGAACAAAGCTTAGAGAAGTTATAAGGACACAATCTCTATAAGAGAATTAGAACCCGTAACGAGCATGGGCAATGCTTCAGCTACATCTTAGGATGACACAAAGGTAAACAAATAAACAAAGTATGAAAACAATCTGAAGAAATAACTAGCCACCAAGTCAGTTACCTAGTGGAGTTTGCTCAGAAAAAAGAAAAGACCAAGTGGGGCAACGTCGTTTATTAGTTCGACCAAAGATGTAACGCCCCATGCAGACCACTGGCCTAATACCTTGATTTTCAATCCACAAGCCCCAAAATGTAGTCCAAAATGCTCAAGGTCAAGGCACCAGTAGCAGCTGAGAGGGTGCCTAATATATCCAGGATCACCTATGTAGACTTCTGATGTGGGACGCGGTGTTACAAAATATCACGACAAAATTATTGCCAGTGTAAAGGAGCAGAACAACAACAATAACACTCTCAGAGATGTGGATATATGCGTGTGTTTACTAAGATAAATTTTGTATTTGGAAGTAGCCTTTAGTTAATCTATACCTAATGGCATAACTTCTAACTACCAAGGGCTGAAAGCATGAAGAAATACAAACAACTTATAACTACCAAGGGCTTCATACAATTGAACTTAGTAGTTGAAGTAAAAAGAATAGAAAGGACTAGATTGAATGCTCCAGAAACTAACACAATCGAACAAGGTAAAATGCTCATGTTTCATAAATTTCAAGTTAAATTACATCTTAGAGCCTGATTAAACAATACTTTGACTAAACGCAAACATGGTTTGCAAAAAAGCAACCTGGACTTTGTTATCGAACAATTAGTTCCATTCCTCGTCTGCAATAATTAGACGCCATGTATTTTGTCCTGAAAATTTGTAAAGAGGAACACTTCATTCAACTTAATACATTGTTTGACATAACCAGACAATGAATTATGCCGAAAAGGTGAAACATGAGTAGATGACAAAGCTTCTACTAATCCATCAAGCAATGTATCCGAGAAATATACGAACATCATAAACACCCAAAGCCAAACTCAGGATATAAAGAAACAAAAAGCTGGAGATCTTACAACATTGAACTCAATTAAGCTTTCAGATTAACGGAAAACCCTTGAAATTTAATCTTGCCTTGATGCGCCTCAACAACTGCAGGAATGACATTCTGATACTTGCTCACATACTTCTCCTCAAACTTCTTCTGAACCATTTTTAACGCAGAAAATAGGCTAAAGTTCCCCTTTATTGCACCTTTTGACATCAGTACTTGTAAGACTGAACACCTTGGAGCAATCCTCTTCTCCAAGCTAAGTTGCATAAGACCTGGGGTCTTGGAAACTGCCGAAGGACTTAACTTCAACTCATTCACAAAGAACCCCATCAGTTTCCTAATCTTCTTCTCCGATGTAAGCATAAACATGGGTTGCCTTTTGAAGGCTGAAAGAACCTGATCCTCTGACATCCCAAAACTCAGAAAAGCTTCCAACTTTCGTTGTCGAAGTGATTTGCTAATCCTCACCAAAGAATAGACAGCTAAAAGAAATTGCATTTTCGTGGGATCAAAACCCAGTTTCTCAACTTCCTCTACAACTTCTGAAAATATACGAGTTCTAAAAAGCAGAAAACTTGGTTGATACATTAAAAATCTCAGGGCTAATGATTCAGGGACTCCATGGTCAATCAAGACTGCAATGTTTGGCTCAATAATCTCCTGCAAATCGTAGTCAAGTATCCGATAACATGCCTTTAATACCTTTAAGACATTTTCATTGGTGCCTACAACACGTCTAATAACTTGAACTGAAGGGATAATCCATTTTTCAAGGCTCCTAGCCAAAATATAAGGTTCACTTGCCAAAATCTGGGAAATTTCTGCATCCGAAAACCCCAAAGACTTGAAGTACTCCAACTTGGGCTTAAAGACTTGGGGAGCTTTGAACAAGTACAACACAGGTAATTTCATGGTTAACACAAAAATCTGTTCTTTAGTAAAGCCATAAGCTCTAAAGAACTCAACAGTTGCATGTGCATCAGTTTCAAGAATGCGCGGCTCTTTGATGAGTAATTTGACGAGGTTTGTGCCAAAAAATCCCAGAGAACCAAACACTTCCACATTGGGTTTCAGGGTTTTTCTTGCATCGGCTACGAGTATCACTGGACGTTTTACTACCAAATTCTTGATGTGGGATTGGCTTAACCCAATGGACTTCAATAGGTTCAAGATTGAGTCTAGTTCGTCCTGGGTTCCAATTTCAAGCTTCTTAGAAGCTGAAACAGCTGATTCTAAGGACAACCCACATGAGTTTACGAGGTAAGAGATTGTGGGAGATTGTGGGTCAGTTGAATTTGAGAAATCTAAGGTGGGTTTGCGAGAGGATGTGGAGTAAAGAAAGCCGTGAGCCCAAGTTGAAGCTAAAGGCCTCGTGTGCAGTAGCCTCTTGCAAATTAAATGGATCATTGAAGGAGTACGTATATGTATGTAAATGCATGAAAAGACACTTACAAGATTTAAGGTTCTGTTTCTGTATCCAAGGACGGCTTCTCTCTACACTTCTGAAACCAGAAAAACCCTAGCAAATCGGGAAGATGAATGTTGCGAATTACCAAAAAGAAAAAAAGATAAATGATACGATGTCGTTTAAGTTTAAAGATCAACCATTTCGTTAACATCGTGGTGGGACCGGATGCGGAAGAATTTTTGGATGAAAAAATATACTAGTAAACTGTAGAGTAATAATTCTGTGTGCATAATTTTGAATTTTTTCGGTTTAAAAAATTAATTGAGTCTTCCATTTGAAAGTTTTGATCGTAGCCTCGTAGGGACACTAAAAAAGAACGATAGTATGTTGTATTGAATCACGCCCCGCCCCAAACTCTGGCTAGACCATAGAAGCGTGGCGCGCTAACGTAGTGTCATCAAACCATTCATGTCCGGTTGCACGTGCTTGAAAAAGTTCTCGAGGCCGAGGTTGCTAGTGCTGAGTGGTTAGCCAACTCAACCTCGGAATTTACCTTATTTGATCTGTGATACCATACCACATTACCACGTTAACGCGCAAGAGAAATAGATCTTACGAAACAACAGTGTTGGCCTGGTGGTGTCCCAAGAATGTCTCACACGTATTTGCGTTCCATGCAACGGGTTTAAACTTTTGTTTCTCCATGCTTAATTGTGTTAGTAGTTTGTGAGTTGTCTCCAATTCACTACGCTAATTTCGTTTACCATACTCCTGATAAAATTACTTATCTGGAAAATAACATCATGGATCTAAATAGCTTAAATTGGCCACAATTGTCTCGGATTTCAGTACTTTATGCAAAGAACAAGGTCAAAAAAAAAAAAAAAAAAAACCAAAAAGGAAATGTCTGTTGCTCTTATTTGCATCCGGGTTATTATATATGGATAGCGAAGAGTTATAGCCAGGGACGGAGCCAGGAATTTTTTTCTGGGTGAATATTTTTTTCAAAACACTTTGTAGGGGCCTCTATAATTCATATGAAGATTTTTTTTTTCTTCTATATAATACTAGAGGTTTTTTTTTTTTTTTTAATTGCAGGGGCGATTGCCCCTATTGGCTCCATCCCTGGTTACAACAACAATTTAGCGTCTTATCAGTTGGCGGTATGTCACTGTCTTTGAGTATATATCTTTCGGAAAAACCTCGGTAATATTCAGCAAAAGTAAGTAGTAATATGGATCATGAATCTCTAAGGGTATCAGCATCTCCAATCCAACATCCTCTATTTCACCATTTTAGAGGATGAAATTAATATTTTTTTACTAAAAAAGTGAATATAGAGGAGTTCACTATTCATACAAACTGCAATCGCAACTCTCTATATCTCTGTATTCATCCGTTATTCCAAACACTTCCTCACCAAGGAAACCTTAAATCTATCTTGTTCTTCCTCTCTAATCTAAATAACCGAATTTAAAAGGTCAATTTAAAGATAAGTATCAAGTGTGAATACCAAATTCACAAGAAGTTTAATGGTACTTCCAAAATTATGGTTAATCTACAAGGGCATCAATCAATAGTTAGGCAATACCAGACAATTTTTATTAGTTACAAGAAGTTGGTAAAGAGTTGACTTAATATCAGATAAAGATGATCAATTCTATACAAGCTTATGACCTATGAAAAAACTATGTAATCACTTGCATGTAAAGAACTATAGCATATAGAGAAGTTGAAACCAAAAATGGTCCTTGATGCAATTGAAATGAGTAACTGAAGTAAAACGAAAACCACGTACTAGATTGAACTGCTCATGATTTATGAGTTTCCTTTCAGATTCAATGTTAAAGGTGAGACCTTTGACAAAATGCAAAAATCTGCCATCCTACAATTTGAGGCATTCCTGCCCCGTAAGAATCAGATACCCTGGTATTCTGTCTATCTCTCTCTTGAAAATAAATAAACTAACCACTGTATGAGCCCAATAGGTTTCTTGCTAAAGAGGTACGCCCCTTTTGACTTAAGGTCTTGGTTTGATGTAACAAAATGCTGAATTGTGCAGAAAAGGTAAAATATGGAGAAGCTTCTGCTATTCTGTTTGAATGATGTATCCTAGCAGTATTCGACCATTATAAAGAACCCAAGCAAAACTCAGGCATGAAATCACCAAGCTGGACTTCTTACAATGTTGAAGTTGATCAAGCTTTAAGCTCAAATGGAAACCCTTGAAATTGAATCTTGCCTCGATGAGCCTCAACAACTTCAGGGATCACATTCTGATACTTGCACACATACTTCTCGTCAAACCTCTTGTGAGACATTTGGAGTGCAGGGACTAGTCTAATTCCCCATTAAGTACACCTTTTGACATCAGTAGTTGTAGGACTGAACACCTTTTGGAACAATACTCTTCTCCAAGCTAAATAGCACAAGACCTGGGGTCTCGGAAATCACCAAAGGACTTGTCTTCAACTCATTCACAAAGAACCCCATCACTTTCCTAATCTTGTTCTCTGATGACAAGATGTACCTGGGTTTCATTTTCAATGCCGAAAGAATCTGATCCTTAGACATCCCAAAACTGCGAAAAACTCCAGATTTTCGTTCCCACAGTTATTTGATCATCGCCAATGAACGGACAGCTAAAAGATAATTCATAGTTCTAGGATCAAGACCCAGCTTCTCAACTTCCTCTACAACTTCAGTAAATCGATGAGTTGGTAAAAGCAGAGACCTTGGTTGCGACATGAAAAATTTCATGACCATTGACTTAAGACACCCCATGGTTGATCAAGATTGCAATGTTTGGCTCAAGTAACTTCTTCAAATCCTGACCAGATAGCACAGCATACGCCTTTATTGCTTTAAGGCATTTTCATTCGTGCCTACAATATGTCTAATAACTTGAACGGAAGGGATAATCTGATTTTTAAGGCTCCTACGCAAAGCAGAAGGTACATATACCAAAATCTGGGCAATTTCTGCAACTGAAAACCCCAAAGATTTTGAAGTACTCTAATTTGGGCTTAAATTTTTTGGGTACAACTCCGGCAATTTCCTGGTCAATATAGAAATCTGTTCTGTAGAAAACCCATGAGTCCTAAAGAACCCAACAGTCGAACGTGCGTCGACTTCAAGAAAACGCGGGTGTTTGGTGACCATTTTCAGGAGGTTAGTGCTGAAAAATCCCAGAGAACCAAACACTTCCACATTGGGTTTAAGGGTTTTGTTTGCATCGGCTACAAGTATCAGTGGGCTCTTTACTATCAAACTTCTGATTTGGGATTCAACTAGCCCAATGGACTTCAAAAGGGTAAGGACCGAATCAGGTTGGTCTGTTGTTCCAATGTGAAGCTTCTTGGAAGCGGAAATAGCTGATTCTAAGGACAACCCACATGAGTTTACGAGGTAAGAGACTGTGAGAGATTGTGGGTCAGTTGAATTTGAGAAATCTAAGGTGGGTTTGAGAGAGGATGTGGAGGAAAAAAAGGCCATGAGCCCTATTTGAAGCTAACGACCTTGTGAGCTGTAGCCTCTTGCAAATCAAATGGAGCATTGTATATGTTTTTTTTGGTACAACGGAAGATCAAAACAACATCAAAGAGAAAACAAACAGAAAGACTAGCAACCGCTAGTCTCTAAACTGCCCTACACCCAGGGCGTCTTCAATCACAAGCGTACGAATAGACTGAGGAGAATCCTCCAAAACCACCAGAGGGTCAATTTGTTCAGCTCCAATGTGCGCAAGATGATCAGCCCATGATCCACCTGGATGCAACGGAGTACTATGATATAAGAGAATAGATCATGCCCTAACTTGCGCAAGGCCTTTTAAAGCCGCGAGGGCGTCAAAGCTCGTTGGTTCTTCACAGTTAAGCTGATAAGAGCGCAAATGTGCCCATTGGCGGCCCCTAATTTATTATTGTTATGCCCGTTTATTATATTATTTGGGGTTTGATACTCGTATTATTTATTTCAGGACTTGCGGAACAATTAAACGAGACAAGTTGTTAAATTGAGAATTTCGTACTGTGCCGATCAAATTAGTTTGGAGATTGGGCCAAGCTTTGTGGATTACAAGAAGCACCGAACCAAATTCTTTGATGAGAATTTGCAGCCTAAACAAATATGTACTTCACAAGGTTTGTAAATTGGGTTGCAAGTGGGGCCCAATGGTTTATTAGACCAACAATGCAATGAATTGGGTAGGGCCAGAAGAGAAGAATGAGGAAAAGAATTGTTTCTCCTTAAACTATTGTCGGCATATTATACTAAAGGGGGTCCACCGATGAGAATTTGGAGGAATGCATGGAATTGGACTTGCTTGGTAAAGACGCTAGGGTGAGGCGGTGAGACTATTATAAAAGGCAAAGTGGCAGTAAGGTTTGGGGGACTTTTGCACGCAGTAAATTAATCCCGAAGCGGCGGATCCAAATCACTTCTTCACGCATAACAGGAGACACAAGACTGCGGCTGGAATTGGAGTTTAACTCCATGACCGGCTAAACTACTCAACTGGGGTAACGAGGAAACTTTCTCTGAGTAATGTAATAGTTTAAATGCTAGGGTTTTTATTCAACAATAATTGTATGACTTGGGATGATTCATATTTTTATGAAAGAGCATAATATTCCTATTAATCGTAGTGTTTGTATTCCGGATATCAAGCACTGTCATGCAATAGTTTTCATTGTTTCAGGATAGTCTCTGAGATGGGTTATACGACGTTAGACGGGTCGTGCCGCCCGTTAAGTCCGGTGAGACGACCCGTGCTATGTTGAGATAGCCTTTACGGTGTATGAATCCTGTGAATCCTCTTGACGATTTTCGATAGAGATTGCAAGCCCTAGCGATAATCCAATTTTTCTATGTTGAATAATTACCCTATATTTTATTCGATTATATTGCAAGGGGAAGGTGGAATCGGAACCCTAGTCCATTCTCTCATTTGTTTTTAGACTCTACTCGTTTTCTAGTTAATTTTAGTTTAATCATTAGTTCAATCAAATCCACATCAAATTTCTCTTGCTCTCAGAATTAAATTAGTAATTAATTGAAATTACCGCAACTTAGCTTTTTACTCTCCGTGGACGATCTCGGACTTAACCACTATTCTTCGGAATAATAGTTAATTCCTTGTTTTATAAATTATATTTTTGGTACAAAAACGACATACCATAAGCGTGCTCACCCTGGAGCAATCCAGAGATGGGTGACCTACTGGGAAGTCTTTGGAGCTTGGGCGACCAAAACGGACAATATTGTACAAGGCGGGGGCGGGGCATTACAGTATATAATTTTATGAAATCTCATGCAAAATAAAAAAGCTCCACCTAACCTATTTTTGGCTTCTCCTCTCTAATGTCAAATTTTGAGAATGAGTTTTGGCTTAATAAGTTTTGGGTTTGGGCGCCAAAGACCCAAAACTTGAAAATGAAAAATAGAAAATGTGAAAAATAGTAAGCCAAACAGGCCCTTAATGTGAAAGTTGAGAAATGGACATAAAAGTCGAAGCAAAAAGTGTAATGATAATGTTTCTTTAATAAGTTGGATTTACGAAGCAAAATACTTAAAAAGGGAGGGAGGGAGTATGATTTTAAACTAAGAAGAGGTGCGGATTCTTATGTGCATATTAAAAGCCATCAAAATCCTTAATCCAATTGCAAACAAGAAAACCTCAAATCTACCTTGTTCTTCCTCTCTAATCTAAATAACTGAATTTGAAAGACAATTTAAAGATAAGTATCAAGTGTGAATACCAAATTCACAAGAAGTTTAATGGTACTTCCAAAAATTGAATCCGGGTTAATCTAGAAGGGCATCCATTAATAGTTAGGCAATGCCAAACATTTTTAATAGGTACAAGAAGTTAGTAAAGTGTTGACTTCATATCAGATAAAGAAGATCAATTCTATACAAACTTACGAACTACAAAAAAATTATGCAATCACACCCCACGCATGTAAAGAACTATAGCATATAGAGAAGTTGCAACGGAAAATGGCCATCGATGCAAGTGAACTGAGTAACTGAAGTAAAACGAAAACCACGGACTAGATTGAACTGCTCGTGATTTATGAGTTTCATTTCAGATTCAGCGTTGAAGGTGAGACCTTTAACAAAATGCAAAGGTAGTTTGGAAAAAAAACTGATCCGCCATCCTACAATTGGAGGCATTCCTTCCCCGTAAGAATCAGACGCACTGGTATTCTCTCTTGAAAATACATAAACTAACCACCGTTCGAGCCCAATAGGTTTCTTGCTAAAGAGGTTCGCCTCAATTGACTTAAGGTCTTTGTTTGATGTAAGAAGATGGTGGTGAATTATGCAGAAAAGTTAAAATATGGAGAACCATTACAAAGAACCCAAGCGAAACTCAGGCATGAAATCACCAAGCAGGATTTCTTACCACATTCAAGTCAATCAAGCTTTAAGCTCAAATGGGAAACCTTGAAATTGAATCTTGCCTCGATGAGCCTCAACAACTTCAGGGATCACATTCTGATACTTGCTCACGTACTTCTCCTCAAACTTCTTATGAGTCATTCTGAGTGCAGGGACTAGGTTAAAATCCCCCTCAAGTACACCTTTTGACATCAGTAGTTGTAGGACTGAACACCTTGGAACAATCCTCTTCTCCAAGCTAAGCTGTATAAGACCTGGGGCATTGGAAATCACCAAAGGACTTATCTTCAACTCATTCACAAAGAACCCCATCACTCTCCTAATCTTCTTCTCTGATGACATAATGAACATGGGATGCCTTTTAAATGCCGAAAGAATCTCGTCCTCAGACATCCCAAAACTGCGAAAAACCCCAGATTTTCGTTCCCACAGTGATTTGCTTATCATCCGCAATGAATGGACTGCTAAAAGATAATTCATACTTGTGGGATCAAAACCCAACTTCTCAACTTTCTCTACAACTTCAGTAAATCGATGAGTTTTTAGAAGCAGAAACCTCGGATTCACCTTGAAAAATTTCAAGACCATTGACTTGGGCACCCCATGGTTGATCAAGATTGCAATGTTTGGCTCAAGTAACTTCTCCACATCCTTACCAATAATCACATTACAGGCCTTTATTACTTTTAAGACATTTTCCTTCGTGCCTACAATACGTCTAATAACTTGAACGGAAGGGATAATATAGTTTTCAAGGCTCCTCCAAAAAGCAGAAGGTTTATACAGCAAAATCTGGGCAATTTCTGCATCCGAAAACCCCAAAGATTTGAAGTACTCCAATTTGGGCTTAAAATTTTTGGGTGCATTGTACAGGTACAGCTCTGGGTATTTCCTGGTCAATATAGAAATCTGTTCTGTGGAAAACCCATAAGCCCTAAAGAACTCAACAGTCGAACGTGCGTTGACTTCAAGAACACGCGGTTGTTTGGTGAGCAATTTCATGAGGTTGGTGCCGAAAAATCCCAGAGAACCAAACACTTCCACATTGGGTTTAAGGGTTTTGCTTGCATCGGCTACAAGTATCAGTGGGCGCTTTACTATCAAACTTCTGATTTGGGATTCAACTAGCCCAATGGACTTCAAAAGGGTAAGAGCCGAATCAGGTTGGTCTGTTGTTCCAATGTGAAGCTTCTTGGAAGCTGAAATAGCTGATTCTAAGGACAACCCACATGAGTTTACGAGGTAAGAGACTGTGAGAGATTGTGGGTCAGTTGAATTTGAGAAATCTAAAGTGGGTTTGAGAGAGAATGTGGAGAAAAAAAGGCCATGAGCCCTAATTGAAGCTATAGAACCTGTGTGCTGTAGCCTCTCGTAAATCAAATGGAGCATTGTATATGTTTTATGCAATCGTGCATATAGGGATATATATACTTACCAGGGTTTCAAGAGTTCTTTACATTGATCGTTGGCTTCTCTCTGCATTTGCTAAACCAGCAAAACCCAGGTAACATCTTGAAGAAAGGAGATTCAAAGAGTAAACGACGTCGGTTGCTTTCAAAAGGAATGTGGGGCAACTGGCAAGGTATGTTTGTATATGGTTCCCGACGCCTTGTGACTTGTGAGTGGATGTATGTAATCGGGCGTGGTTTCAGACTTTTTGTTTAATTTTAGATGACGATAGTGTGGTGGTGGCATTCGCACCTCGCGCTTATAACTATGTTAATAATAATTTTCTTAATTTTTACAATAAAAATTGGGTGTGCTACGTCACAAAAATATTTTCAAAATTATGTGATTTGTCTCATAATTATAGTATTCTACAAAAAGACGTGTAATTTTTTAATAAAAAATACAGTAATCATGTTCATAATTTTTTGCATTGAACCACTACATTTGGCAAGTTGGATGATGATATTGCCTTTGAAGACATCTCGAAAGACTGCAAAGCTAGAAAAAAATTAACTTCATCCCAACCAAAATCTCATCGCAAGCGTGGTCATAATATTTACGACGTGGAATCTGATATCAAAATAATATTAGAAAAGCTTGGGCAAGTTGCCGATGCGAATACTAATTTGATATAGGATAGGTTTAATGTGCAAGTTCTTCTCAATGAGGTGATAAAGATGAAAAGGTTTTGATGATGCTTTTCTAGGTTTGGCATCGATTACTTGGTTGAGCTGGAAATGCTTGGGAAGGCATTTATGGCAAAGAGCATTAACATCCGATGATTTAGCTTTAAAACTTTATCAAGAAGTGAATGACTTGTCGGTTCTTCTTTCTAGTAGCACTGCTCTCTGCTTAAGAATCTTAGTTGTTGCAAGGATTAGTTTTGAAGTACTTACTACTCTTTCCTTTGGTCTGATTTCTTTTACTCGTGAAGCACTCATGAAATTTTTACTCTTGTTATGTTTCAAGTTCATATATACAAATGTTAATTTGTTGTTATGTGACTCGATAACTCTTTCATGAGCATTCGTAGAATGGTAAGCGTTCTAGTTTTTCCAATGTTTGAGGTTTCAAAATGCTTGAGAAGTTTTATTTCTAACTTAAGACAGTAGTTTTTTTTTTTTTGTCATTCGTCACTCCTAATCTATTACACGGGGAGTGGGGAATGCGACTCGATCCCGGGATGCAGTGTGGGGCATCCAAGAGCTCTACCGCATGAGCTAGCCACCACTTGCTCAAAATAGTAGGTTAGTACGTAATATTTGTGTTGAAAATTATTTTGGCTGGCAACCAAACAACAGAAAACATTGTTTTGAAAAATATTTTCATGTGCCAACCAAAAACCGAAAAATAAAAGTAGAAAAGTTTGTTTGTTTTCTGCAAAAGCATTTTACATGGAATACATTGTAACATAATTTACCTCGAAACAAACAGAGTATAATTATTGTTTTGCAATTTGAAAAGTTAATGGGAAAAGAGTTAATGAGTTAAAGTGAAGAATAATTTTGGTAAGTGGAGGTCAAAATTAGGGGGTGTTTGAGAGCCTCATTTTCAACTTTTTGATTTGTTGGCTTTTGAAATTATGGTCAGAATGTATTCTGAATAAGAGTGTTTAAGAGAAATGTGCAAAATGAATTTCGCAAATGAGTATTATTTGAAAGATGTGCAGAATGCATTTTATAGATCTTTTTGCTAATTAAAATGGAAAAAAGTGGAAAATGGAATGTAAAAAAAACTCATCCTAACCTACTTTTGGCTTCTCCTCTCTAATGCCAAATTTTGAGAATGAGTTTTGGCTTAATAAGTTTTGGGTTTGGGCAGCCAAACACCCAAAACTTAAAAATGAAAAATAGAAAATGTGAAAAATAGTCAGCCAAACAGGCCCTTAATGTGAAAGTTGTGAAATGGGCGTAAAAGTTGATGCAAAAAGTGTAACGATGATGTTTCTTTAATAAGTTGGATTTACGAACCAACACACATAAAATAGGAAACTAAGTGTGAATTTAAAAGACAATTTAAAGATAAGTATCAAGTGTGCACCAAATTCACAAGAAGTTTAATGGTACTTCCAGAGATGGAATCAGAGTTAATCTAGAAGGGCATCCATCAATAGTTAGGCAATGCCAGACATTTTTTATAGGTACAAGAAGTTAGTGAAGTGTTGACTTCATATCAGATGAAGAAGATCAATTCTATACAAACTTATGAACTACAAAAAAATTATGCAATCACACCCCGCTCATGTTAAGAACTGTAGCATATAGAGAAGTTGCAACTGAAAATGGCCAATTCAAGTGAACTGAGTAACTGAAGTAGAACGAAAACCACGGACTAGTGATTGAACTGCTCATGATTTGAGTTTCATTTCAGGTTCAGTGTTGAAGGTGAGACCTTTAACAAAATGCAAAGGTTGTTTGGAGAAAAAAAAAAATGATCTGCCATCCTACAATTTGAGGCATTCCTGCCCCGTAAGAATCAGACACACTGGTTTTCTCTCTTGAAATTACATAAACCAACCACCGTATGAGCCCAATAGGTTTCTTGATAAAGAGGTACACGCCCCAATTGACTTAAGGTCTTTGTTGGATGTAACAAAATGGTGAATTATGCAGAAAAGGTAAAAATATGGAGAACCATCATAAAGAACCCAAGCAAAACTCAGGCATGAAATCACCAAGCTGGACTTCTTACCACATTGAAGTCAATCAAGCTTTAAGCTCAAATGGGAAACCTTGAAATTGAATCTTGCCTCGATGAGCCTCAACAACTTCAGGGATCACATTCTGATACTTGCTCACGTACTTCTCCTCAAACTTCTTATGAGTCATTTTGAGTGCAGCGACTAGGTTAAAATCCCCATCAAGTACACCTTTTGACATCACTAGTTGTAGGACCGAACACCTTGGGACAATCCTCTTCTCCAAGCTATATAGCATAAGTACTGGGGCCTTGGAAATCGCCAAAGGACTTACCTTCAACTCATTCACAAGGAACCCCATCACTTTCCTAATCTTGTTCTCTGATGACAAGAGGTACCTGGGTTTCGTTTTCAATGCTGAAAGAATCTGATCCTCAGAAATCCCAAAACTGCGAAAAACTCCTGATTTCCGTTCCCACAATGATTTGCTCATCGTCCCCAATGAATGGACAGCTAAAAGATAATTCATAGTTGTAGGATCAAAACCCAGCTTCTCAACTTGTTCTACAACTTCAGTAAATCGATGAGTTGGTAAAAGCAGAGACCTTGATTGCGACATGAAAAATTTCATGACCATTGACTTAGACACCCCATGGTTGATCAAGATTGCAATTTTTGGCTCTAGTAACTTCTACAAATCATGACCAAATAACATAACATACGCCATTATTGCTTTTAAGGCATTTTCATTCGTGCCTACAATACGTCTAATAACTTGAACGGAAGGGATAATCTGATTTTTAAGGCTCCTACGCAAAGCAGTAGGTACATATACCAAAATCTGGGCAATTTCCGCATCTGAAAACCCCAAAGATTTGAAGTACTCTAATTTGGGCTTAAAATTTTTGGGTGCATTGTACAGGTACAACTCCGGCAATTTCCTGGTCAATATAGAAATCTGTTCTGTAGAAAACCCATGAGCCCTAAAGAACCCAACAGTCGAACGTGCGTCGACTTCAAGAAAACGTGGGTATTTGGTGAGCTTTTTCAGGAGGTTAGTGCCGAAAAATCCCAGAGAACCAAACAATTCCACATTGGGTTTTAGGGTTTTATTTGCATCGGCTACAAGTATCAGTGGGCGCTTTACTATCAAACTTCTGATTTGGGATTCAACTAGCCCAATGGACTTTAAAAGGGTAAGGACCGAATCCGGTTGGTCTGTTGTTCCAATATGAAGCTTCTTAGAAGCTGAAATAGCTGATTCTAAGGACAATCCACATGAGTTTAAGAGGTACGAGACTGTGAGAGATTGTGGGTCGGTTGAATTTGAGAAATCTAAGGTGGGTTTGAGAGAGGATGTGGAGAAAAAAATGCCATGAGCCCTAGTTGAAGCTATAGAACCTGTGTGCTGTAGCCTCTTGCAAATCAAATGGAGCATTGTATATGTTTTATGAAATCGTATGCAATCGTGCATATAGGGATATATATACTTACCAGGGTTTCAAGAGTTCTTTACATTGATCGTTGGCTTCTCTCTGCATTTGCTAAACCAGCAAAGCCATAGGAAATTTAGTGAACATCTTGAAGAAAGGAGATTCAAAGAATAAACGACGTCGGTTGCTTTCAAAGATCAGCCAAAGTGCCAAACACGCTCAGAATTTTGTTTCATTTTAGATGACGAGATAGTGTGGTGGTGGCATCCACATCACGCGCTAATAATTATGTTAATAATAATTTCCTTAATTTTTATAATAAAAAAATTGGGTGTGCTACGGTAAAAAAAATATTTTCAAAATTATGTGATTTGTCTCATGATAGTATCCAACAAAAAGGTGTGTAATTTTTTAATAAAAAATAAAGTAAACACGTTCATGATTTTTTAATTGAACCGCTACATTTGCCTTTGAAGACATCTTTAAAGACTATAATGCTAGAAAAAAAAAAAAAACTTTATCCCAACCAAAATCTCATCGCAAGCGTGGTCGTAATATTTATGACGAGGAGTCCGATATCAAAATAATATCATAAGGCCTCGTTTGATTCGGGTATTGGGCGCCTGGGATAGGATTAAATGTGTCCATGAAATAGGCTTAATGTGCAAGCTCTTCATGATGAGGTGATGAAGATGATAAGTTCTTGATGATGCTTTTTGAGGCTCAACATTGATTACTTGGTTTAACAAGAAATGCTTGGGAAGACATTTATAGCAAAAAGCATTAAGATCCGTGTGATTTGACTTTAAAACTTTAGCAAGAAGTGAATGACTTTGTCGGTTCTTGTTTCTAGTAGCACTTCTCTCTGCTTAAGAATCTTAGTTGTTGCAAGGATTAGTTTTGAAGTATTTACGTACTACTCTTTCCTTTGGTCTGATTTCTTTTACTCGTGAAGCACTCATGAAATCTTTATGTACTTCTTGATCTTAATACTCTTGTTATGATTCGAGTTCATATATACAAATGTTAATTTGTTGTTATGTGACTGGATAACTCTTTGATGAGCTTTCATAGAATGGTAAGCGTTCTAGTTTTTCCGATGTTTGAGGTTTTAAAATGCTTGAGAGGTTTTATTTCTAACTTAAAACAGTAGGTTTTTTATTTGTCATTCCTAATCTATTAGATGGGGAGGGGGAATGAGACTCGATCACGGGATGCAGTGTGGGGCATCTAAGAGCTCTACCACCACTTGCTTAAAATAGTATGTTAGTACGTAATACTTGTGTTGAAAATTATTTTGGCAACCAAACAGTGGAAAACATTGTTTTGAAAAATACTTTCACGTGCCAAACAAACACCGGAAAATAAAAGTAGAAAGTTTGTTTTTTGTAAAAGCATTTTACATGGAAAATATTTTACATTGTAACATAATTTACCTCGAAACAAACATAATATAACTATTGTTTTGCCCTTTTGACAAGTTAATGAGAAAAGAGTTAATGATAAAAGTGGAGAATAATTTTGGAAAGTGGAGGTCAAAATTAAGGAGTGTTTGGGAGCCTCATTTTCAACTTTTTAATTTTTTGGCCTTTAGAATTATTGTCAGAATGTATTTTGAATAACAGTGTTTAAGAGAAAATGTGCAAAATGAATTTCGCAACAGGAGTAGTGTTTGAGAGATATGTGCAGAATACATTTTCTAGATCTTTTTGTTAATTAAAATGGAAAAAGTGGAAAATGGAAAGTAAAAAAAGCTCATCCTAACCTATTAAAAAAGCTCATCCTAACCTATTTTTGGCTTCTCCTCTCTAATGTCAAATTTTGAGAATGAGTTTTGGCTTAATAAGTTTTGGGCAGCCAAACACCCAAAACTTAAAAATGAAACATAGAAAATGTGAAAAATAGTCAGCCAAACAGGCCTTTAATGTGAAAGTTGTGAAATGGGCGTAAAAGTTGATGCAAAAAGAGTAATGATGATGTTTCTTTAATAAATTGGATTTAAGAAGCAAAATACTTAAAAAGGGACGGAAGGATTATGATTTTAAACTGGATTATGATTTTAAACTAAGAAGAGGTGCGGATTCTTATGTGCATAACAGAGGGGGGTGTTGTGCATCCCATGCACAACACTGTGTTGTGCATCCATGACGCGGCTGCGCTGGCACCTTTCCGATGATCGGAGATGTTCACTGTGTAGACCTCGTCGAGTATTACAAGTTCACAAAAAATCAACTCGATCGGATATCTTAAAGTACGTCATCGGAACACAAATACTTTGAAAACAAATGGAACACAAATGGACACAAACACTAGATCAAAACCACTTTTTCATGTTGTTTGTGTTCCGATGAGGCATTAAAAGATATCCGATCAAGTTGATTTTTGGCACACTTGTAGTACTCGACGAGGTCTACACAGTGAACGTCTCCGATTGTCAAAAAAATGCCGGCGCGGCGCCGCCGTGGGGCTGCACAGCACCCCCCAGGTTCCTATTAAAAGCCATCAAACTCCTTAATCCAATTGCAAACAAGAAAACCTCAAATCTATCTTGTTCTTCCTCTCTAATCTAAATAACTGAATTTAAAAGACAATTTAAAGATAAGTATCAAGTGTGAATACCAAATTCACAAGAAGTTTAATCGTACTTCCAAAAATTGAATCAGGGTTAATCTAGAAGGGCATCCATCAATAGTAAGGCAATGCCAGACATTTTTAATAGGTACAAGAAGTTAGTGAAGTGTTGACTTCATATCAGATAAAGAAGATCAATTCTATACAAACTTATGAACTACAAAAAAATTATGCAATCACACTCCGTGCATGTAAAGAACTATAGCATATAGAGAAGTTGCAATTGAAAATGGCCCTCGATGCAAGTGAACTGAGTAACTGAAGTAAAACGAAAACCACGGACTAGATTGAACTGCTCATGATTTGAGTTTCATTTCAGATTCAGTGTTGAAGGTGAGACCTTTAACAAAATGCAAAGGTTGTTTAGAAAAAAAAACTGATCCGCCATCCTACAATTGGAGGCATTCCTGCCGCGTAAGAATCAGACACACTGGTATTCTCTCTTGAAGATACATAAACTAACCACCGTACGAGCCCAATAGGTTTCTTGCTAAAGAGATTCGCCCCAATTGACTTAAGGCCTTTGTTTGATGTAACAAGATGGTGAATTATGCAGAAAAGGTAAAATATGGAGAGCCACTACAAAGAAACCAAGCAAAACTCAGGCATGAAATCACCAAGCTGGAATTCTTACAACATTGAAGTCAATCACGCTTTAAGCTCAAATGGGAAACCTTGAAATTGAATCTTGCCTTGATGAGCCTCAACAACTTCAGGGATCACATCCTGGTACTTGCTCACGTATTTCTCCTCAAACTTCTTATGAGTCATTCTGATTGCAGGGACTAGGTTAAACCCCTCAAGCACACCTTTTGACATCAGTAGTTGTAGGACTGAACACCTTGGGACAATCCTCTTCTCCAAGCTAAGAAGTATAAGACCTGGGGCCTTGGAAATCACCAAAGGACTTATCTTCAACTCGTTCACAAAGAACCCCATCAGTTTCCTAATCTTCTTCTCTGATGACATAATGTACATGGGTTGCCTTTTAAATGCCGAAAGAATCTCGTCCTCAGACATCCCAAAACTGCGAAAAACCCCAGATTTTCGTTCCCACAGTGATTTGCTTATCATCCCCAATGAATGGACTGCTAAAAGATAAAGCATCCTTGTAGGATCAAAACCCAACTTCTCAACTTCCTCTACAACTTCAGTAAATCGATGAGTTTTCAAAAGAAGAAACCTCGGATGCGCCATGAAAATTTTCAAGACCATTGACTTGGGCACTCCATGGCTGATCAAGATTGCAATGTTTGGCTCAATTAACTTCTCCATATCCCTGCCAATCATCACATTACAGGCCTTTATTACTTTTAAGACATTTTCATTCGTACCTACAATACGTCTAATAACTTGAACGCACGGGATAATATAGTTTTTAAGGCTCCTCCAAAAAGCAGCAGGTTTATTTAGCAAAATCTGGGCAATTTCTGCATCCGAAAACCCCAAAGATTTGAAGTACTCCAATTTGGGCTTAAAATTTTTGGGTGCATTGTACAGGTACAACTCTGGTTTTTTCCTGGTCAATATAGAAATCTGTTCTGTAGAAAACCCATGAGCCCTAAACAACTTGACAGTCGAATGTGCGTCGACTTCAAGAAAACGCGGATGTTTGGCGAGCATTTTCAGGAGGTTAGTGCCGAAAAATCACAGAGAACCAAACACTTCCACATTGGGTTTAAGGGTTTTGCTTGCATCGGCTACAAGTATCAGTGGGCGCTTTACTATCAAACTTCTGATTTGGGATTCGCCTAGCCCAATGGACTTCAAAAGGGTAAGAACCGAATCAGGTTGGTCTGTTGTTCCAATGTGAAGCTTCTTGGAAGCTGAAATAGCTGATTCTAAGGACAACCCACATGAGTTTACGAGGTAAGAGACTGTGAGAGATTGTGGGTCAGTTGAATTTGAGATATCTAAGGTGGGTTTGAGAGAGGCTGTGGAGAAAAAAAGGCCATGAGCCCTAGTTGAAGCTAACGACCTTGTGAGCTGTAGCCTCTTGCAAATCAAAGGGAGCATTGTATATGATTTTAGGAAATCTCATGCAATATAAACTTACCAGGTTTTCGAGAGTTCTTTACATTGATCGTTGCTTCTCTCTGCATCTGCTAAACCAGCAAAACCCTAGGAAATTGAGTGAACATCCTGAAGAAAGGAGATTCAAAGAATAAAACGACGTCGGTCGCTTTCAAAGATCAGCACCCAAACGCACCAACTCAAAACGAATTGGGATTTTTCGGCTAATAGTCTCTTTTTCCGGACTAAAAGGGTGTGTCATTCAACATATTTTTGGGACATAAAATTTCACATTTTATGACACTCAAATCTCAACACATAAAATGTAAAAGTGATTTTATGAGATTTTCATAAAATCCTCCTAAAATCTTTAGGAAAACCACTACATTTTATCAGTTGAGAAAACAATTCTATTTTATCACCCCTCCATAAAATGTTTATTTTATTAGATTTTCATAAAATGCACCTAAAATCTATAGGAGAACAAGGTGCGAATGTACTTTATTTTTCAAACTATTTGTAAAAATACTCTTTAGTGCAATTTAAAATTTGCGCTACCCTTATAAAACGTGAATCGAAATTGCGCTAAGTGTGCCACGCTGACACACCGCCCCGTAATATGCCACGCAAGCAGAAAGTGAGATTTGGAATCGAGCGTTCTCACTTTTTTTAATTTGCGTTTTTTTTGGTGTGATTCACACACTTATTTTTGCCCTGGATGAATTTGATCGATATTGGTTTTGAATTACCCCTATTTTTTTGGCTCTACTTGTCTTGGGCAAAAATTAAGTGTGTTAATCACACAAAAAAAATGCAATGAAAAAAAAAAAGTGTGAAAGCTCGATTCCAAATCGCCAAAGTGCCAAACACGCTCAGAATTTTTGTTTCATTTTAGATGACGAGATAGTGTGGTGGTGGCATCCACATCACGCGCTTATAATTATGTTAATAATAATTTCCTTAATTTTTATAATAAAAAAATTGGGTGTGCTACGGTACAAAAATATTTTCAAAATTATGTGATTTGTCTCATGATAGTATCCTACAAAAAGGTATGTAATTTTTTAATAAAAAATAAAGTAAACACGTTCATGATTTTTTAATTGAACCGCTACATTTTCCTTTGAAGACATCTTTAAAGACTATAACGCTAGGGAAAAAAAAAAAAAAAACTTTATCTCAACCAAAATCTCATCGCAAGCGTGGTCGTAATATTTATGACGAGGAGTCCGATATCAAAATAATATCATAAAAGTTTGGGCAAGTTGCCGATGCGAATACTAATTTGACATGAAATAGGCTTAATGTGCAAGCTCTTCATGATGAGGTGATGAAGATGATAAGTTCTTGATGATGCTTTTTGACGCTCAGCATTGATTACTTGGTTGAACAGGAAATGCTTGGAAAGGCATTTATGACAAAGAGCATTAAGATCCGTATGATTTGGCTTTAAAACTTTAGCAAGAAGTGAATGACTTGTCGGTTCTTGTTTCTAGTAGCACTTCTCTCTGCTTAAGAATCTTACTTGTTGCAAGGATTAGTTTTGAAGTATTTACGACTCTTTCCTTTGGTCTGATTTCTTTTACTCGTGAAGCACTCATGAAATCTTTATGTACTTCTTGATCTTTAATACTCTTGTTATGATTCGAGTTCATATATACAAATGTTAATTTGTTGTTATGTGACTGGATAACTCTTTGATGAGCTTTCATAGAATGGTAAGCGTTCTAGTTTTTCCGATGTTTGAGGTTTTAAAATGCTTGAGAGGTTTTATTTCTAACTTAAAACAATAGGTTTTTTATTTGTCATTGGTCATTCCTAATCTATTAGATGAGGAGGGGGAATGAGACTCGATCCCGGGATGCAGTGTGGGGCATCTAAGAGCTCTGTCACCACTTGCTTAAAATAGTATGTTAGTACGTAATACTTGTGTTGAAAATTATTTTGGCAACCAAACAGTGGAAAACATTGTTTTGAAAAATATTTTCACGTGCCAAACAAACACCGGAAAATAAAAGTAGAAAGTTTGTTTTTTGTAAAAGCATTTCACATGGAAAATATTTTACATTGTAACGTAATTTAGCTCGAAACAAACATAATATAATTATTGTTTTGCCCTTTTGACAAGTTAATGAGAAAAGAGTTAATGATAAAAGTGGAGAATAATTTTGGAAAGTGGAGGTCAAAATTAAGGAGTGTTTGAGAGCCTCATTTTCAACTTTTCAATTTCAACTTTTTGATTTTTTGGCCTTTTGAATTATTGTCAGAATGTATTTTGAATAATAAGAGTGTTTAAGAGAAATGTGCAAAATGAATTTCGCAACAGGAGTAGTGTTTGAGAGATATGTGCAGAATACATTTTATAATCTTTTTGTTAATTAAAATGGAAAAAGTGGAAAATAGAAAGTCAAAAAAGCTCCTCCTAACCTATTTTTGGCTTCTCCTCTCTAATGTCAAATTTTGAGAATGAGTTTTGGCTTAATAAGTTTTGGGTTTGGGCAGCCAAACACCCAAAACTTAAAAATGAAAAATAGAAAATGTGAAAAATAGTCAGCCAAACAGGCCCTTAATGTGAAAGTTGTGAATGGGCGTAAAAGTTGATGCAAAAAGTGTAATGATGATGTTTCTTTAATAAATTGGATTTACGAAGCAAAATACTTAAAAAGGGACGGAAGGATTATGATTTTAAACTAAGAAGGATTATCCCATGCACAACACCGTGCTGTGCATCCATGACGCGGCTGCGCTGCCACCTTTCCGATGATCGGAGAGGTTCACTGTGTAGACCTCGTCGAGTATTACAAGTTCACATAAAATCAACTCGATCGGATATCTTTAAGTACGTCATCGGAACACAAATACTTTGAAAACAAATGGAACACAAATGGACACAAACACAGGATCAAAACCACTTTTTCATGTTGTTTGTGTTCCGATGAGGCATTAAAAGATATCCGATCAAGTTGATTTTTGGCACACTTGTAGTACTCGACGAGATCTACACAGTGAACGTCTTCGATTGTCAAAAAAATGCCGGCGCGGCGCCGCCGTGGGGCTGCACAGCACCCCCCCAGGTTCCTATTAAAAGCCATCAAACTCCTTAATCCAATTGCAAACAAGAAAACCTCAAATCTATCTTGTTCTTCCTCTCTAATCTAAATAACTGAATTGAAAAGACAATTTAAAGATAAGTATCAAGTGTGAATACCAAATTCACAAGAAGTTTAATGGTACTTCCAAAAATTGAATCCGGGTTAATCTAGAAGGGCATCCATCAATAGTCAGGCAATGCCAGAAATTTTTAATAGCTACAAGAAGTTGGTAAAGTGTGGACTTCATATCAGATGAAGAAGATCAATTCTATACAAACTTATGAACTACAAAAAAAACTATGCAATCACACCCCGCTCATGTAAAGAACTATAACATATAGAGAAGTTGCAACTGAAAATGGCCCTCAATTCAAGTGAACTGAGTAACTGAAGTAGAACGAAAACCACGGACTAGATTGAACTGCTCATGATTTGAGTTTCATTTCAGGTTCAGTGTTGAAGGTGAGACCTTTAACAAAATGCAAAGGTTGTTTGGGAAAAAAAAAAAAACTAATCTGCCATCCTACAATTTGAGGCATTCCTGCCCCGTAAGAATCAGACACACTGGTATTCTCTCTTGAAAATACATAAACTAACCACCGTACGAGCCCAATAGGTTTCTTGCTAAAGAGGTTCGCCCCAATTGACTTAAGGTCTTTGTTTGATGTAACAAGATGGTGAATTATGCAGAAAAGGTAAAATATGGAGAACCATTACAAAGAAGCCAAGCAAAACTCAGGCATGAAATCACCAAGCTGGACGTCTTACCACATTGAAGTCAATCAAGCTTTAAGCTCAAATGGGAAACCTTGAAATTGAATCTTGCCTCGATGAGCCTCAACAACTTCAGGGATCACATTCTGATACTCGCTCACGTATTTCTCCTCAAACTTCTTATGAGTCATTTTGAGTGTAGTGACCAGGTTTAAATCACCCTCAATTACACCTTTTGACATCAGTAGTTGTAGGACCGAACACCTTGGAACAATCCTCTTCTCCAAGCTAAGTAGCATAAGACTTGGGGCATTGGAAATCGCCAAAGGACTTATCTTCAGCTCATTCACAAGGAACCCCATCAGTCTCCTAATCTTCTTCTCTGATGACATAATGTACATGGGTTGCCTTTTAAATGCCGAAAGAATCTCGTCCTCAGACATCCCAAAACTGCGAAAAACACCAGATTTTCGTTCCCACAGTGATTTGCTTATCGTCCCCAATGAATGGACTGCTAAAAGATAAACCATCCTTGTAGGATCAAAACCCAACTTCTCAACTTCCTCTACAACTTCAGTAAATCGATGAGTTTTTAAAAGCAGAAACCTTGGTTGCACCATGAAAAATTTCAAGACCATTGACTTGGGCACCCCATGGTTGATCAAGATTGCAATGTTTGGCTCAAGTAACTTCTCCACATCCTTACCAATCATCATCACATGACAGGCCTTTATTGCTTTTAAGACATTTTCATCCGTGCCTACAATACGTCTAATTACTTCAACAGAAGGGATAATATGGTTTTCAAGGCTCCTCCACAAACTACAGGGTCTATATAACAAAATCTGGGCAATTTCTGCATCCGAAAACCCCAAAGATTTGAAGTACTCCAATTTGGGCTTAAAATTTTTGGGTGCATTGTACAGGTACAACTCTGGGTATTTCCTGGTCAATACAGAAATCTGTTCTGTAGAAAACCCATAAGCCCTAAAGAACTGAACAGTCGAACTTGCGTCGACTTCAAGAAAACACGGGTGTTTGGTGAGCATTTTCACGAGGTTAGTGCCAAAAAATCCCACAGAACCAAACACTTCCACATTGGGTTTAAGGGTTTTGTTTGCATCGGCTACAAGTATCAGTGGGCGCTTTACTATCAAACTTCTGATTTGGGATTCAACTAGCCCAATGGACTTTAAAAGGGTAAGGACCGAATCAGGTTGGTCTGTTGTTCCAATGTGAAGCTTGTTGGAAGCTGAAATAGCTGATTCTAAGGACAACCCACATGAGTTTACGAGGTAAGAGACTGTGAGAGATTGTGGGTCAGTTGAATTTGAGAATTGTAAGGTGGGTTTGAGAGAGGATGTGGAGGAAAAAAGGCCATGAACCCTATTTGAAGCTAACGACCTTGTGAGCTGTAGCCTCTTGCAAATCAAATGGAGCATTGTATATGATTTTATGAAATCTCATGCAATATAAACTTACCAGGTTTTCGAAAGTTCTTTACATTGATCGTTGGCTTCTCTCTGCATCTGCTAAACCCTAGGAAATTGAGTGAACATCCTGAAGAAAGGAGATTCAAAGAATAAAACGACGTCGGTCGCTTTCAAAGATCAGCACACAAACGCACCCACTCAAAACGAATGGGATTTTTCGGCTAATAGTCTCTTTTTCCCGACTAATTGCGAATGTACTTTATTTTTCAAACTATTAGTGCAATTTCAAATTTGCGCTACCCTCATAAAACGTGAATCGAAATTGCGCTAAGTGTGCCACGCTGACACATCGCCCCGTAATATGCCACGCAAGCAGAAAGCGCGATTTGAAATTGCTCTTTCTTATTGAAAGCGCGATTTGGAATCGAGCTTTCTCACTTTTTTTTTAACGGGAGAGTTGGTTTAGGGTCCACTATAGCAATTTCTTATAGTGTAAGGTCCACCCAAATATTGTCTAAGACATAAGATCCACTAGAATAACAAAAAGACCCAACTACCCCCAATTCAGAGGAAGAGAGAGAGAGAGAGACATTTGCTCAGCTGTGGGCTTCGCCGCAGGAGAAGCGCCGATAGTGGGTAGCGCCGAAGATGGGGTCACGCTTCACTCATGTTTCTCCCCTCTCCGACAACCAAATTTAGTTCTCTCTCCGACGAAATTGACGGCGAAATGGATCTCTGGCAAAATGGACCTCAGGCAACTGCTCCTCTCTGATCTCAAAACGTAAAAACCCATAATATGATGACAATGAGAGGCGACGAGGACGGCGAGAGAGCCAACAATAACAAAGACAGCCTGCGATGGCGAGGGACAGTCTCTCTCTCTCTCTCCTTTTCTAGGCGGCGCTGGTGTAGAACCCTTCTTTAAGGTACAGATTCAAAGTTGGAATGTTCCAACAATGGCTCCAATTATTGGAAGGTGCCCAATGTTTTCACTCTTAAATGTCGTGAAATTTGTTTGATTCTGGTCCGTTTTTAAAAAATTTAAAGATATGAGCTTATAATTTTCGGTTATTGGAAGGTACTCAAGGTATCCATGATCTTTATGCATTCTAGGTGTTTGATGAAATGTGTCAATGAATAACAAGGGAATCCAGTTAGGCTCATAAAGTGATTTTGTTGTGCATTGTGATTGCTTCATTACCTTTCTACTAGGGATGGCAATCGCGACCGAACCGATGGGTACCCGAACCGAAACCGCTATTTTTACCCGAACCATAACCGAAATATTCCCCGTGGGTATGGGTATGGTATGGGATATGGCCGAACCGAATGGGTATGGTTCGGGTATGGTTTGAGGTCATAACCGAACCGTGACCCAAACCGAACCGTGACCCGAAACGAACCGAAATATGAAATTACATATTTACCCCTAAAATTTATAGTAATTGTGTATGTACCCCTGGCTATATATATACCCTTATTTTATATATACATATTACATAAACCCCTTAGGTATATTTTAAAATTACACTTTACCTCTCGTATATATATGTAAGATATTCACAGGTTAGGTTTTGGTCTAACATTCTGTACATTTTGAGACTCTCTCGACCGATATTTTATATATTATAGTCTTGAGTCTCTTGACTGATATTTGTAGCCTCCTTTTGTTATTTTTTTTCATGTTTTTTCAATTTTTTTGAGATAATAAAATATCCTAAACTCAATTTATTCATGTTTTAGTACGGTTTGGGGAGGGGCGGGATGGGTACAATTCGGTTACCCAAAAGGGTAGCTATTTTTTCCTTCACAAAATCGGTTACCCGAAATTACCCGAACCCCGAATGGTTAGGTTATGGTTCATCCTCTCCCTTTTCCGAACCGAACCCGAACCGAACCGAAACCCTTTGGGTTTGGGTGCGGATCGGCCAAAACCCGAACCGATCCGCCCCATTGCCATCCCTACTTTCTACTTCCCTCCAGCTCCGTATTAATCATAGAAGTAAATATTGGAAAAAAATCATGTGATTTTAGTAGCCTTTTTGTATTATTGTACTACTAATATGAAGAAAAACAGTTGTTGACATGAATCTCAAAGGAACTGCCGTAATGATTTTATTTTTTTATCTTATCACTCTATCTCCCTTTTTCATGTTACTTTCAAAACTTAAGGAGTTCAGGGGAGGTTGTGAAGTACTACAGTAGATTAGCCTTTTCGAAATGCTGTTATCTTAAATAGAGTCCAGATAATCACATCTTATGAGTTTAGATAACCATCTCTTTTGAATCCAGATAACCACCTCCATTTTGAAAAAGTGATTTTTTTTGTTTTATTCAATTTTCAGTAAAATTTCTAGTAAAATTTTATGTTAAAAGTAGAGGGTTTGTGCTGCTACCTTGTAGTGTTTGGGTGGTTGAGGACTTGATCCCAAGTAAGTTTTTTAAACAAAAATATGCCCAGATAACCACATCTTATGAGTATAGATAACCACCTCTTGCGAGTTAAGATAACCACATCTGATCCTAAGTAGGTTTTTTTTAAAAATGACATAGTTCAGATAACCACATCTGCGCCGGTCAATTTTCCAGCGAAGTCCAATTTTCCGGTGACTCTTCCGGCGCCGGCAGGATTTTCCGGTGAACTTTCCCGGCGAACTTTTCCCGTCAGACTTTCCAGCACCGGCGACTTTTCCGGCAAATATATATTATGTATTAAATTTAATGTAAGGGTACATTTGTCTAGTAAAAAAATAGAATGGACCTAAGAGAATAAAAAAAGTGGTTTGGTGGATTAGAGATGTTATGAAAACATTAGGTGGACTAGAGGTGTTATAAAAAGCTATAATGGACCCTATAACAATTCTTTATTTTTTTATTTGCGTTTTTTGTGTGATTAACACACTTATTTTTGCCCGGGATGAATTTGATCGATATTGGTTTTGAATTACCCCTATTTTTTTGGCTCTACTTGTCCTGGGCAAAAATTAAGTGTGTTAATCACACAAAAAAATGCAAATGAAAAAAAAAAGTGAGAAAGCTCGAATCCAAATCGCGTTTTCAGTGAGAAAGCTCGATTTCAAATCGCACTTTTTGCTTGGGTGGCATATTATAGGGCGGTGTGCCAGCGCGGCACACTTAGCGCAATTTCGATTGACGTTTTTGTGAGGGTAGCGCAATTTAAAATTACGCTAAAAGGTATTTTTACAAATAGTTTAAAAAGTAAAGTACTTTCGTAATTAGTTTGGAAAAAGAGACTACTTAACCGAAAAGCTCAAAGGAGTGTGTGTGGCAAATGACAATGTATATGGTTCTATGCCTCGTGAGTGAACATGAGTATTTGGATGTGGTTTTAGAATTTTTGTTTTATTTTAGATGAGGACACTGTGATGGCATCCGCATCTTCCGCTTATAATTATGTTACCAGTAATTTTCTTAATTTTCATAATAGTAATTGGGTGTATCACGTTACAGAACATATCTTTAAAATTAAAGTGTGTAATTTTGGATAAAAAATAAAGTATTTGTGTTCATAATATTTTGGATTGGACCAATACATTTGAGCAAGTTGGATGATGACGTTGCCTTGGAAAACATTTCTAGACACAAGAATGCTGGAAAGCAATCAGCATCCTCGAGTGGAACTCCTTCCCAACCAAGATCTCATCGCAATCGTGGTCGTAATACTTGAGGCGAGGAGTCTGATATCATAATAATATCCGAAAAGCTTGGGCAAATTGCAATGCGATTGCTAGCTTGACATGGGATAGACTCAATGTGCAAGCTCTTCACGATGAGGTGATAAAAATGGAAGGTTTTGATGATGCTTTTTTGGGCTTGGCATTTGATTATTTGGATGAGCATAAAATGCTTGAGAAGGCATTTATGGTAAAGAGTATTAACCTCCGTAGGTTTTGGCTTGAAAACATTAGCAGGAAGTGAATGACTTGCCAATTCTTGGTGCTAGTAGCACATCTCTCTGCTTAAGAATCTTCTTGTTGCAAGGGTTAGTTTTTAAGAATTTACTGTTTCCTTGGGTCTGATTTCTTTTACTCGTGAAATCTTTATGTATTTCTTGACCTTAATACTATTGTTAAGTTTCAAATTCATAATTACAGATGTTAATTTGTTGTTATATGACTGGATAATTGTTTGATGAGCTTTTATAGAATGGTAAGCCTTCTAGTTTTTCCAATGTTTTTGGTTTTATAATGCTTGAGAGGTTCTATTTCTAACTTAAATAGTAGGTTAGTAAATAATATTTGTGTTGAAAATTATTTGGACACCCAGACAACGGAAGATATTGTTCTGGAAAATATTTTCATGTACCAACCAAACACCGGAAAATAAAAGTAGATTTTTTTTTTGGCAAAAACATTTTACATTAAAAAAAAGGAGCGTAAAAGGAATGATAATGTACTAACCTAAAATACCTAACTAAATAGTAAATTCAACTTATGGTGAGTTTTTACTAAGGTATTTTCTTGGTATTTTTGGACTATAAATTGTCAAATCAGTTGATGTATGTGAGAAGAATAACTTGTGCAAGAATATAAAAAATACTGAAGATATGGACTAGGGGGAGGTGTTGTACAGCATGGTGCTGCACAGCGTGATGTGCATCCGTGGTGGCGGAGCTCTGGCGGCACTCCGATGATCGGAAACGTTCACTATGTAGAGCTCGTCAAGTAGAATAAGTGTGCCAAAAATTAGTTCGTTCGGATATCATTAAGTACCTCATCAGAATAGTATTATCTTAAAAAGAATGGATCCCAAAATGGATCCGAAACACTAGATCAAACCACTAGAACCCATTATTACTAAGTTAAATGTGTTCTGATAAAATAGTAAATGATATCCGATTGAGTTGATTTTTGGCACAATTATTCTACTCGACGAGCTCTACGTAGTGAATGTTTCCGATCATCGGAGTACCGCTGCCACCTGTGCACAGCACGTTGTGTGGAAATAAAAAAATAGTCAATTATATCCAATTTTTGTGCTTTTACAATGAGCACAAAAAAAAAAAAAAATTCTTGAACTTTAACACATCCCGCCAAAAATAGATATCTTCTAGTGCACATCTGGATCGTTCAAAACACTAAAAAAAAAATATTCTAAGGAAGCTCTTCCATGGAGCATTTTTTTAAAAAAAATTCAAATTATCGATTGCGGAGATGGACGAACTGGATGTGCACTATAGGGTGCCCTACAGAACCCTCGTGTTAACTATAAAAGCAGATCTAATTGCTCAACAAAGTTTAAACAACCGAAATGTTATACCACCTTCATGTGAATTATGTTTGTCTTAGTCGTAGTCACGTGATACTTTAAGTAGAATTCTCGACTTTGCTCTCTTAATGCTCATTCTCGCAAATTTTTATTTGTTTATACGTTTTTTAAAGACGTTTTCATCCTCGCGCTCTCACTCATGTAAATGCATGTACATTTTATGACTCTTGTCTTGAACCAACAGCTAATTCTAATGAATAATGATACAGATGCACTCTTTCAGCCACACTCTACTACACCTTCACTCACATGTGGGTGGTCCCCACATGTGACCCCCACACCCACATGTGAGTGAGGGTGCGATAGAGTGTGACTGAAAGAGTGTGTCTGTATCATTTTTGAATTCTAATTTGCAATGCATAGATTGCTCTGAAATCATAAGATTACCTAAATGAAATTATCAAATACATACTGCCTTAGTTGATTAATTCTTTTTTTATCCCCAAATTATTTATATATTTTTTTCATGTCGTCCCTAAATTAACAAAATCCGCCTATTTAGTCCCCAAACTATTTTGATTGCGACTCATTTAGTCCAAATTACAGAAATCTTAGGGTGAGTTATTGAATGGATTTTATCAAAATCTGATAAAATCATTCGTGGAGAGAGTTGATAAAATCTTAGATTTTTGCATTAAAAAATCTAAGATTTTATCAAATCTTGATAAAATCTATTCTAATATAGAAAGGGGGAGCACAAGTTTGGTGTAACCCAATTTTGAAGCCCTATCACAAAAGTGTTTTCCACTTTTGTCCCAAAAAAAAAACATAAATGCCCTTTCCTGGAAGTCCCATGTAGTAACTGCCGGGGTAAGATCATAACTCCCCCACTTCAACTGCCACTCCCCACCCCACACGTCCCCACAAACCCACAGAAAAAATCCTACCATTCCAGCCTTGCAGTTCGTCTGTTTCTTACGCAGGTATGAAAATACTCTCTCTCTCTCTCTCCCTCATTTGTTTTTACAGAGACTAAAGAGAAAAGGACAAGAATCCCAAAGCTAATTCACTGTCCACATGGCCTACTCCATGCTTTAAACTCTGTACCTATTTTCCCCCCCTCTATTCCATGCTTTTATACTCTCAGTACCTCTTGACTACTTTTTTATACACACATACTGATTATTCAATAATGATACAGCCACACATTGCCAACCACACTCAGCCACACACAGAGCACTGTTCACGTGGGCCCCACCCATTTTACCCAGCCCAAAAAAAAAAAAAAAAAAAAAAAAAAAAAAAAAAAAACGAAAATTTTGAAAATCCCAAATCCTCTTCGTCTGGGTTTTATTTTGGCGGGCATCTGAGAGAGAGACAAAGAGAGAGAGGGAGAGAGCCATCAACGAAGAAGAAGAAACAAGAAGATCAAACATCTGAGACCACCAAACATCTGAGATCCATTATTCGAAGCTGAGTACGGGAGAAGAAGATCAAACATTTGAGATCCATTATTGCTACTGCAGCTGAGTACGGGAGAAGAAGATAAAATTTGAAGGGTGTACGTGTTTTGTAGCCATCAACGAAGAAGAAGACGATAAACACGACCAAATTCATAGGCACAACAATTGAGTTACAATCTGTGCCAACACAATTTGGAAACAGCAAAATTTTGAGTTTTAGTCACAGTTACAGTGACCAACCAGGATGTGGCACAAAACACCCACGAAAAGAATGCAGTTCGGCATGGAGGAATCAGGATTTGCCCACTTCTATACCATCAAAATCAACAAATCTGGAACGCTGCGTACGAATTTGGAATTCAAAAAAATTAGGGTTTTCGAATTTGGAACCCTAAATTTTGGGAAATAATCCCTAATCTCTACAGATCTACAAATCGAGAGAGAGAGAGAGAGAGAGAGAGAGAGAGAGAGAGAGAGAGAGAGAGAGAGAGAGAGAGAGAGAGAGAGAGAGAGAGAGTCATACGTCTGTCGAATGGTTGAGTTGTAGGTCTTCTTCGATTGGCCGTCGTCGTGGTGGAGTCGCTGGTAGTGGACGGCGTTGGGTCGCTGGTGGTCGTGGTCGACGGCGTTGGGTGATTCGTCTTCGTCCCTTCTCTCTCTCTCTCTCTCTCTCTCTCTCTCTCTCTCACGCTTTTCTCATCTGGAATAGGAGAGAGCGAAAATATGAACCCCAGAGGATTTGGGGATTTCAAAAAATTTTTTTTTTTTTTTTTGGGCTGGGTAAAATGGGTGGGGCCCACGTGAACAGTGCGCTGTGTGTGGCTGAGTGTGGTTGGCAATGTGTGGCTGTATCATTATTGCTGATTATTTACGTTAAGTAGGTTGTGCGGAAATCAAATCGAAGAGAGAAAACAGGAGAAAATACATCAGGGGTGATTCAAGGTCTTCCACTCTTTGACTTCTTTATCTTCTCCCTCTATTAGCTTCCTATATTAATGTGCTTCCAACTACAGAGAAAGACTCTTACCAAAAAAAAAAAAAACAGAGAGAAAGTCTGGTAATTTTTTAAATTTTCAGAAACTTCAAAATTTGTGTAAAGGCAGTGATTGAGGATGGTCCCCTTGCATTAGAAAGAAAAAACAAAAAAAATTGATTTGTTCGGTCTGAAATTCTACTTTTTCCACGTTATATTGATTTGCTCGGTCTGAAATTCTACTCTTCAAAATTTGTTTTATAAATGCTAATGTGTGGGTTAACTTCATCGTTAAATAAAAAATGAATTAAAAAAATTCCACATTCATTGGATTTGTTATTAAGGAAAATCAGAATTCAAATGTTACTACTTTTTTTGTTACTCTGTAAAACAACTTTTCAATTGACCAAATTTTTTTTGATGTCATGTTACTTCTTTTTTTGTCATTACTTTGTAAATTTTTTTCCTGTGCTACTCCCAAATAATATATAGGTTACTTTTTTTTTTTTTTTTTTTAAACTGGCCTTTTTGGAAGCTTTTTTTGGTTCAACCTTATGTCTGTTCTAGGTTATAGATTCACTGGTTTCTTATTTAAGGGTTGTAAATCAACTTGCTGATATAATTTCTCTCTCATGAATCCTTCAGGTTCACGCAATTTCCAGTATACATCACCAACACATTTTGCATACTTTTTGGTTACAGTCTAACTTGCACACGCATTGCATGTGCCCCGGCTTCTAGTCTAGATAAAATCCATTCAACGACTCACCGTTAGTATACAGGGGTACAATTGTCACTCGAACTCTCGAAGTAACCGATAAACTCACGTCGACGGCCGCTCGAGCCCTGGAGTTAGAGAGAGAAAACCTCGGAAGATACATATACAACCTCAGAGTCGTGGAGTAACGGTCTCTCTCTCTCTCTAGACATATACAACCTCAGAGTCGTGGAGTTAGAGAGAGAAAACCTCGGAAGACCGACAATGGCGGGTCCTGCATCTCTATCAGTGAGTTTGGAGGATATTCCTTCACTAGATCTCATGACCGAGTTCATGCGCCGCATGAAGTGTTCAACCAAACCAGACAAACGCCTCATTCTCATTGGTAACTCTCGATTTCAAATGATATGTCTATTTATTGGATATACACGAGCACATGAATATGATATGTCTCTCGAATTTGATTTTGTGGACGAGGATTTTTGTGGGTTTTGTGCTAATTCTTATGGGATAGCTGTTGTGGTTGGGAAAAAAAAAAAAAAAACTTGTTTCAGTAGTGTCTTGGGGTTACATTTTACGTATGTTTTTCAATATTTGCTAGTGGAAGTTAAATTTTATATAGTGGTGACTAGTGAGTTTATTTTGAGCTAGTGTAAAAGTAGGAGTTAAAGTAAGTGAAAAGTTGGAAAATCTCTAGTTATAATGAATCGGGGATCATGGTTATAGTGCATTGATACAACCTCTGTCACGAACCAAAATCGGCCTTAAATGTCGTGAACGGCCAAATGGGTATTAAGCCGCCAAAGGCCTACTGATAAACTAGTTTAGGGATCTCTAACGTCATTCAAACTTTAAATTACAAAATCTAAAGTAAACGGAAGCCTAAGATAATTAACATATTTCCCAGAGCTCCTAAGTGTAGAGTCAAAATAATTACAAACCATTAGAAACTTATGGCAGTTATATTTTGTTTGTTTTGTAAAAGTGCATAGAATCAAGACTTTTGAAGTATGAGTCAAATAAAATTGTTCTACGTCTTCTCCTATATCCTTTTATTCTTCTAAGTTTTTGAGTGTGTGAAATACACATATAAGCACTTGCCTATTTCACATATAAGCACTTGCCTCCAACAATTGTACTTGCTGCTTGTCGTTATCGAACAGGCTATTTAATTGGGGTATGTTAGCCATTTGCTCTGATAACTATGGAAGTATGGATATGATCAATGTTGTTCCCCAGCTTCACAGCTGAACGCACACTACATTATTGGAGCCTCTTTCTGTTAATATTAAAATAGCCAATAACTTAAAAACATCTAGAAGAAGCTTATCTCTATCATGAAGCCCACTTTGCTGTTGTATAGCTAGTAGCACGCAAACTGATGAGTCACGCAGAAAAATGTAGGATTCAGCTTATAATGTCTTATATTGAGGAACTTTCAATGTTATAAATAGAAGGAAATTGAGAGAAATCTCATCTTGATATTTATTTTAATTATTTTGGCTGTGGTGTTGTGTGTGTAGGCTGGGTGCACAGGAAGGGGTGTTGTGATAAGGATTTGGTTTGTTTATTTAGAAATACTTCAAGATTCGGACTGCAAGAAAAGGAAACAAATATCTTCTGGTTAATTTATGTTTCTGAATACCATATGGACAACCATTGATTGAGCTTTATTTGGAGAAAAGTAATATAAACATTAATATTCTGCGAAGTTTTACTCCAATTGTTTGTTTAAAGTTTAAGGAAGCTTTTATAGCAAATGAGGGAGCTTCTTAGTAGTGATTTTTTCTGTTACTATCCTTGCTTCGGGTGGAATCGCAACAAGTATCAGCAGACTGTTCTTATGTTGTGTTTGATTTGAGAGTCAAATTATCTTGAAGCTGCCTGGGAATCCCTGATTGCAGAAACTTTGTTTTTGCTTGCTACTCCAGTGTTTGATTTCATTGAGCTTTTAATTAGGACAGGTCCACCTGGATCTGGAAAAGGTACTCAATCTCCAATTATAAAGGAGGAGTACTGCTTATGTCACTTGGCTACTGGTGATATGCTGAGGGCTGCTGTTGCTGCCAAAACCCCTCTTGGAACTAAGGCCAAAGAGGCTATGGACAAGGTAAGTTTAATGTTCGCTCGTGAAGGTAAAATTTGTAACACTGCTCATCGCTACCCCCTTTTTTATTTTTCCTTATTTCCTAATTTTTCCTGCACATTATTTAGGGAGAACTTGTTTCTGATGACTTGGTTGTTGGCATAATCGACGAAGCTTTGAAAAAGCCGTCATGTCAAAAAGGTTTCATCCTTGATGGATTTCCTAGGACTGTGGTCCAAGCACAAAAGGTATTGTCTTAGTTGGAGATATGATATGGGTACTCGAGTGCGTGCCAAAAGAACTTTGCTCATCAGTTTTTGTTTCTTTCCAAATCATGCCTTTTTGTTCTATGCAGCTCGATGAGATGCTTGAAAAGCATGGCGTAAAGGTCGACAAGGTTCTCAACTTTGCAATTGATGACGCGATATTGGAGGAGAGGATTACTGGTCGCTGGATCCACCCTGCTAGTGGTAGGACTTACCACACAAAGTTTGCACCTCCTAAAGTTCCTGGTGTGGATGATGTAAGACTCTGAATGTTCACCATTTCCTAAAATGTTAATAGTACTTCAGCTTGGTGCCTATATGATGCAGTCAGCATACATCACTATATAATTCTCGAATGCAGCCTTAACTGAGTACTTCTTGTGGTGATAAGCTTATGTGCGTATTCAGTGGCGTTAAGTTTATGTTTAGTTGTTTTAGTTCAGGGCTTATAGTTTGGTCACTGTTTTACCGCTTGGTTAATGTAATCCACAGCTCTTTCTGAGTTGCACCTTCTGTTTCATGCTCTATCAAAGTGTCAATAAATTATTATAATGAACTTGCCTTTTTATTTAAATTTACCATTGTAGGTCACGGCCGAACCTTTGATTCAACGTAAAGATGACACTGCAGCTGTTCTCAAGTCAAGGCTGGAGGCATTTCACAGACAAACTGAACCGGTACGTTCTGTTGATCCATTCTTTTCGTTTGCTTGGAGCTTGTAAATGTTTCTTTCTTTCAGACAAATAAGAGAATGGAAGATAATTTTTGAAGAATGTTTAAAGTTGTTACTATATTTTTAGATAGTGTGCATAATTATCCACAAGTAGTTTTTTTCTGCACAAGCTTTAGATGTGGAAGTTCCACGGAAGTTATTCTACTTGCCTAAACCGGATTCAAAAGGCTTATGAAGTGGCAGCACAGAACTGATATTTTTGGTTTCTTATCCTATTGTCCTCTGTAAGATGAGATAATGAGGTTGTGTTTTTTCCTTTTCTGCAAGGGATCTCGAGAGCTGTATTCTATAGGTTAGGTAGCGTAATTTTCCATCTGGTCAGCCTTTTCGAAGTCCACGTCTAACCATGTACCAAATTCTGTTTATAGGGATTTCAAAGCTTTGTGCTATGTTAATCATCAAACTAGAAAAATCACATGGTCTATGGGTGGTAAGGCATCTCATTCGATTATTACACGGAGTCAAGTTTCAGTAGCTTTGACCGTGTTGGTGTGTATTGGAATCTCACGATTACCCTTTATGTTGGCAGTTGGATGATTAGATTGTCCCGTGGATTGTCTTTTCTAGTGAGGGTTGAAAACACTTCAATACAATGCGGAGAGACTTCAGTCCATACTGAGAAAAACGAATTATCAAACCTGAGAGACCTTTATATTTAAAAAGTTGAAGCCCATATAGGATTAGAAAGCTTCTTAGTTGCTTGTCACCTAGATTAACATAGAATACGTAAGTGCCTTATCATGTGGGGTGGGATGAAATCATACCTCTACTCCCACGCACTTGTAGCAGACTTAATAGTTTGTACCCTATCCCAGCTAGAGGTTGTTCCATACCCATCTTAATTAGGTGGGGCAGACAGATTACTCGATCATTCCATACTTCATCACACCACCGGACATAAACTCTTCATCGTAAAAACTTACTCCATCTGTGCAGGCAAACAAATTTGCACACAATCCAAGCAAACAGTTGTAGGAGACTAGGAAATGTTTTAACGTTTATATTTGAATGCCTAGCAGATTAGCTTATGTCCTCATTTTACAGTTTAACGGAGTCTGCCACTGAATGTTTACCAATGCTCACAGCTTCCATAATTTTCAATGCAGGTAATTGATTACTATGCCAAGCAGAGTAACGTTGCACACCTTCATGCGGAGAAACCCCCAAAGGATGTCACTGCCGAGGTTCAGAAGGTGCTCTCATCGTGAAGAAAAATGTTTTTTCTGAACTTAGGTAGTAGATATAATACTTCGAGACTTGAAAGGATTTTGCTCACTTGTATTTCGCATGTTGTTCAATCACTGAACCACCGGCCTTTTCTTTTGAGTTTTACCTAACTGAGGTAACTGGCTTTTTGTCTGCTCTGAGTCTAACTGGGTTATGAAATACAAGTTCAAAGATGTTACTGTAGCTGGGGAGATGGCTTTTGGCAGATCGAATTTTTACCCGTGAAAAAAAATTCAGGTTCAGAGTTCACAGGAGTTTCGGCGAATGATAACTACATAATGCCCGCTGAACTTGTATCCTCGGTCTAGTGTCCCTATGAAATGGTTTGACAATTTCTTTCCGTGAGTAATTAACGTGGCTGCAAAATCCATGGCCCGCCCCCTCTCTCTCTCTCTCTCTCTCTCTTTGTGTGTGTGTTTGTGTGTACCCGTGTGGATTTGGGTATTTATTTGGATAAAAGAACCGAGTTTGTTTCAGTTCATTTTACAGCCACAATTTAAACAGCTCACTCTCACTGGACTTACAGGTTCGAGGCATGTGACCGACGATTTCTCATATCTTGCAACCCTACTGGCACGGTTGTGAATCAACCAGGTCTGGTTGGGATGATAGAAACCTATGGTTATTAGTCTGAAACTCTGTCGAGGTACAGAATTCTATGATCGCGGCAAGAGAAATTTAACTGATTGCCCCCTCCAACCACTTAGACACCCAAGAACAAATTTCATAATTCATTTGAAGAGCATCACAAGACATGACAAGCTTAAGAAATTTCCAGGCAATGTGTTTGTGTAACAAATGACGACATGGGAGAAATATGCAGATTCTGAGATGTGCAAAATTCGTTGAGCTAAAATTTGAACTCAGAATTGGTTGGGGCTCCCCTTTTACGGGGAAACCGTCCAAAAAATGGCGTATGCCGCTGTTTGCGGCGAGCACACGGTATTCTTTAGTAAAAGGCGAAAGAATAGTTCGCTTTGTGCTCACTGCGCGGCTGCGTGATTTGACAAGGGTTGTGTACAACTCACTTTATACGCCTCTTTCTCTCTCCTCATGTATATCATTTGTCAATGTGGGACAAACAAACTGTCTCTCTCCTCTTACTCCAAAACCCCCACACTGAACCCCCCACACTGAACGCCTTTTTTTTTTATAAGAGCGGAGTTTTGTCCACCCTCTTTTGTTCACCCTCCTTAAAAGAGGGTGAACAAAACTCTCCCTCCTATTAGTTGAAATGGTGCGAAATCCACGTAAAAGTGATGTCATGCTTACCTCCTTAAGTACTTGTCTATATAAGTATTTGAATCGGCACATTGAATATGTGGCCGCGAACTTGAACACTTGGCCGCGAATTCTATGCTTGTGGCCGCAAATTCGATCATTGGAATGCTGGTAATTGTGTGTTTATTGGATAATCGAACGGAGTTTAATTCTGTTCATTTTACAGCCCTTAATCAATTTGTCACACCGGGTAAACCATAGACATGTTGGAGTTCAATGGGTAAGTTCAAGTTTCATGTCAAATGGATTACCTTTCTGAATTTTTTTTTCCCTTTTTCTTTTCATTTTTTTCCATGATAATTATTGAAATGAAAAACCAACTCCGAAAGTTATACTACTCACGAACACAATAACCACAAACCCAATACAAATAAGAGCCGATACGGTTATTTACTTGCATATCAACCAATATTGGCCTGTATTATATAGTTGTATCACCGATACCAAACCAATATCGGCCTGTATATATAGCTTGCTTGTGTATCAACCAATAGCTTGCTTGTGTATCAACCAATATCGACCTGTATTATATAGCTATATGACCGATATCGTAATTTATAACCATGGTTAGTCCCACAATGCGGAAGAAATAAAGAGAGCAGGCTTCCAAGGTGAAATTAAAAAACCGCACCAGAACTTAAGGTTTATTCATGGAGATAATGTTTCAACTGAGAATTGGTTGGGGTTCCCCTTAACGAAGACACCCTCCAAAAAATGGCGTATGCCACTGTTTGCGGCGAGCACACGGTATTCTTTAGTAAAAGGCGAAAGAATAGTTCGCTCTGTGCTCACCGCGCGGCTGCGTGAATTTTTTGAGGCTGTGTACAGCTCATTATGTACACCTCTTTCTCTCTTAAATGTCCAGAATTAGGCGATGTGGGATAAAACAAAGTGTTTCTCTCTAAAGCCTTTCTTCCCATCTCACTTTCAAGCCCCATAATGTCTTCACTCTTTGTGCTCACTAGAATTGTTTTTTTTTTTTTTGTTTGACCACATTACAAATGCCAAAAGGCATCACAGGAATTACATTTTTCTTATCACAAATGATAGGTACACACCCTCTCAACCATTCCCCACCACACCCTCTCTCACATGTGTGGTGGGGCTCACCCGGTGGGTCCCAGTGGGCCCCACCGCACATGTGAGAGAGGGTGTGGTGGGGAATGGTTGAGAGGGTGTGTACCTATCATTGTTCTTTTCTTATTTAGATTGTGTTAAGGCCAACTTACGCGCACCTCGATTAATTCCTCTTCGGTCCGGTCAAAGGCAGACCATCTAAGCTGGGACAATGGGATTCACAGAAAATTACTCACTTTCTTACGGAATGATCCCAAGAATAAAACACACCAATCAACCGGAGTAACCCTTAGTACTGTCATGGGATTTACTTCAAACTTCACAATAAACCATGAAAGTTCAACAAATGTCTGCAAAAATACAAAATCACTACAAGAGTCTCACAATATGAAATAAGCAAATCACTAGAGAAAGAAACAAAGTGCTCATGCAAGTTCAAGAAATACTAGTAATAAATTTTTGCCGTCCACAAAGATTTTATCCCACCCGGGAAATGATAATGCCAAAATCATTTTTTTGGGTGCCAAAACTGTAGTGCATAAAAAACTTGTAACTTGCACATGGTACAAGGTTTTTAAGCACTACAATTTTGGCACAAACAAAAACGGTTTTGGCATTAGCACCACCCTTCTATAAATTGTTGTTTCATTGATAATAAAAATTACAACCCACCGTGTGAACCTAATTCAACTCGTTTTCTTTGAATCCATGGTTTTATTGTTATTTTGATTAAAACCAATAAAATGGGAAATTTGCTTGCCTGTTCATCAAATTCACTCAAAATTTTCCAAGCTGTATGCCTGGATGTGACGATTCTATACCAAATTGTCAATCTTAGGCAAAGAGCAGGCTTCCAGTTGAGTGTTGTATCCACTGAGATTTGAATTGAGAATTGTTTGGGGTTCCCCTTAAATGAAGAAACCCTCCAAAAAAATGGCGTATCCCACTATTTGCGGCAAACACACGGTATTCTTTAGTAAAAGGCGAAAGAATAGTTCGCTATGTGTTCACCATGTGGCTGCGTAACTTTACCGGTGCTGTGTACAACAAATTATATAGGCCTCTTTCCCTCTCCACAATGTCTACCTTTAGTTCATGTGGGATAAACAAACTGTTTCTCTCTCCAAACACCTTTTCTTCACATCTCACCTTGAAGCCCATAAACGCCTCTTTACCATTAATACATAGTTATATAGGCTTTTACTTTCTGATTATTTTTTTCTGGGTAAGCTTGCAACTAGTGACTCTCATCAGTCATCAGCACTTATTCTTTTAACTCTGACGAAGTATGGTATTCTTTGCTCCTGAAATGTTCGATTCAAAGCGGTGCTGGTAACTGGATATTTGAATTGACTTGGGTCATCTCCTTCTGCAAAAAAATTATATCATTTCAACCAAAGGTGTATAAATTGGGAACCGGGGCCTTGTAGTGAGAGGACTTAGGGTATGTGAGCATCTGAGCCGTCTATTGCGACAATCAACGGTTCAGATATGTTTTTATATTTTGACCGGTAAGAATTTTTAGCAAATTTAAAATATCGATTGCGAAGATCAACAGTCATCACTGCTACTCCCAGGGCTGGCCCTGGGGTAAGCCCCGCAAGCCTCCGGGCTTGGGCAACCCCCCGGGCAGGGGCAACCAAAACAAAAAAAAAAAAATTGTTATATGTAATAAGTATAATAAAGTTACTAATGCATAATCAAAGAACCAGTTTGGTTCCGTGGCCTGCGTTGTTGCTAAAAATCCGTGAGAGTGGGAGTTCGAATCCTACGCCTTCTCTTGCAGTACTTTCAGTTTTAGTCTTTTGTTTCACTTTTTCCTGGATAATGATACACGTACAGAAAAAATAGGACCGAAATTGTACCGATCGCGTTCGGGGACCCACTTTTGGGTCCCACACGAGTGATCCGAACCGTTCATTATTCTTAAAACATTTTTCCGAGGGGCCCCACAAAATTTCAACTCAATCGGACGGTTGGACTCGAACCAAAGTCTCACCGTTTGAATCATTTTTTCTGTACGCGTATCATTATCCCTTTTTCCTCTATTTACTGAACTTGGCCACTTTAATTCTTTGTTTCCCCTCTTTTCTCTATTTACTAAACTTTGGCATTTTTCAGACTTCTATTTCACTTTTTCCCTCTATTTTTGTTATTTGCTCCTTTTTTCCCCTTCCAGTCCATGATTATATGAAAACCACGTTACAATTACTACTCCTACTTTGTTAGAGATTTTGCATTTAACACAACAATAATGTAGTGATATTTTCTTACATTAGCTTTAAAAAAAACAATGGTAAAAATATGGAAAAAAAGTAAGCGAACTAACACGGTTTATTACATTACTTTCACACAAATCATAGATAAAAACACATATGGTACTTTTTGTAGTATCCTGCCACAAGAGAGATTAAGTGAATTGGCTACAATCTCAATTGAAAACGAGTTATTGGATAAATTAGTACGATGACTCAATTGGAGAATTTGCTTAAGAAAATATAATAAGAAGTTTTCTTTGAGTCACATCGTGCTAATTATAAAACACAATAACTAGAGTTACATTTTGATCGTGATTTTTCTTTTCTTATGTTCAAGCAAAAAAATACAATGTAACCTTGATATTTATTTTAAATTGCAAGTCATTTTTTTTTACCTTAATAATAAGTGGCAAGCAAGATTGAAGCCGGGCTTGGGCAACCCAAACGTCGGGGCCGGCACTGGCTACTCCCTACACACCTGTAGTGAGAAATGCTCACTACAGAGTACAGACCCCATTCCGAGCGGGTTCGTATCACATTTAGCAGGAAAGGAATGTAAGTTGGTAGAGGGGTGAAGGAAGTGACTGAATCCATTGCAACAAGTGTAAGAGCTAGAGTTGGCTCATGGAAAGGTGTTTCCAAGCTCAAAGGCCTGTGTCTGAATTGGCGGTTTCCCCTGAAACTGTTAAGGATTGTTTAGAGAATTTTTATTTTATTTTTTGTCAACCGATATAGGTCAGCGGGTGTTAGAAGGTAGTTGGTAAGTTAGTCCACAAGGAATTCAAAAGCTGTCGATAACCCTGAACCACAAACTCCACTTACGGGGCTCGAACCCAGCCTCCGACAAGGACGGACCAGGAAATGCCACGGGCTACGAGCCCGTTGGGTAGTGCAATGTGAGGCATTTTTGGTTTGCAGAAGAACTCATTCGAGTTTCGTGAAGACAACCAATGTTCTACCTAACCTTTAAAAGAAATGCTAGAGGTACTAATGTGCTAACGAATGTACTAAATGTACATGTGACATTCTTTTTAGTGGATGAGTGCATCCATTATTTCATCATGTTTAATAACATTTTGCATTCTTTTAGTGGTTAATGGATAAGGGCATCTATGTATTTCATCATGCATTAATGTGATAACAATTTACAATTTTTTTTTTAGTGTCTCTAACATTCCTCAATTTTAGTTGGGGCCACCCTACAAAGGGTTCAAAAAAAATGGGGTATGCCGCTGTTTGCGGCAAGCATAATGCTGTAGTTTATGACTTACAAGTGTCTAACATTCCAAATTTCGACTGTGAATTGGTTGGGGCCACCCTACAAAGGGGGAACCCTCCAAAAAATGGCGTATGCCGCTGTTTGCGGCGAGCACACGGTATTCTTTAGTAAAAGGCGAAAGAATAGTTCGCTTTGTGCTCACCGCGCGGCTGCGTGATTTGTGCAAGGCTGTGTACACCGCTCTATGTACTCCTCTTTCTCTCTCCTCATATCTGCCTTTGGTCGATGTGGGACTAACAAGCAGTTTCTCTCTCCTCAGTAAAACTCCGCAAAACGGTTTTTATATGATCCGTCGTCGATTTGGAGCTTGAAAAGCCCGAAATCTTCTGGTACTCTCTCTCTCTCTCTCTGTGGATCTATATCTTGTTCATATGCGTCTGTATTTGCGTGCCTATATATATACATATATGTTCATGGTACTTATATATACAACTAGTTAAACACGTGAAATCAGGTTGAATTTTTAAAGAGGTTGACTCCTTGATTTGGACAATCAATGCAATGAAATCTTGTTGATTGAGTTTGTCGGTGCAGATTTTGTTGAAGCCTGGGATTGGACTCTAATTTTAACTACAGTTTAGGGGATTAAATGGTGTGATCAGTGATGCTAAGAGCAAGGAAACTTACAGCGAATTATACATAGAATGTGAGTAATGTGAGAACATGAAAGTCGTGTTTTGCATACACATTTTTTAAAAAACACTCACATTCCGTGTATGGTTCGGTGTAAGCTTCTTTGCGCATAGCGAAAATTGGGATCCAGGATTAAATCTTCAATATGTTCCTTTGTTGCATCACATTTGTCAAATTTGTCGGTGTTGTATGCCAGTTTTTTCTACGCCCTCGATTAGAACTTGTTTTCGTATGAAGTACATTAGCATTAGTACAAATAAGAATGTTTACTCTTTCAATGTATTTGTGGTATGTGAGAGTCTTCTTTTGATTCGTTGATAATGTATTGGACATAGGTCAATGTCTTCTTTCAATGACTTTTCATGATAATGTCTTCTTTCAATGAATTTTCATTGTTCATTTTTAAATCTGTCTCGTTTTCGTTAGCCTAGGTTAGAAATTCAGTTTTTCATGGAAGTTGTAGATTACGAATACGGGAAAGGGGAAATGATTGATGAAAATTACTTGCTTTGTTGAGCTTGGTAATTTTACGGAATGGCGAATTCATAGTTGAACTTGCTTGTTTTACTGAGTTGGCAATTTATCTGGTCTTTTTTTTTGTAAGAAACGAGAATGTAGGGGGTGCCCAAATTCGTTGACCTTCATTCTACCAAATATGTTTCTTTTCACGCTTTGTTTTAGGGGTTTAAACTTTGATATCGTTTCTGTTACACATTAATATATGGTACTTATGCTCATCACTTTTAACAATTCTGCTGCTTTGTCCTCGTCAATTTCTAAAAAAGTGTACTCAAAACATCTTCGATGGTCCATTTTTCTAAATTCTTGCATAAATGTGCTTGTTTTTACGCGCGCATACACACACAAACCCAGATCCCCCCATCGTTTTTATGCAGAGCAATGCTATGAACACGAGTCCAGACACAACCTTGTCATAAAGTTTTGTTCCCAAACTTTTTGCTTTCTGCAATGGTCAAAATTCAGCCTTTCACCATGCATTCTTACGTTTGTTTACAAGGTTTTGGTTTCTTAATGTTGTATATTGCAATGTTCTTACTACATTTGACATGATGTTAGTACCTGACTCACCGATTTATACCCTTCAGAGCTATTGAGTAGCAGTTGTCCAATATGGCTTCCTTTCGATCGTTCTTGAACAGTCCAGTTGGCCCTAAAACAACTCATTTTTGGGGTCCCGTTGCTAACTGGGGAGTTGTAATCGCTGTATGTCACATGACCGTTTAACTTATATTTGGATGGCTTTACGGCTTGATTTGCTTTATAGAAGTTGTAATTGCTGGTATTGGCAGGGGCTGATGGACATGAAGAAACCCCATGACATGATCTCTGGCAACATGACTGGAGGTTAGAAACTACCTGTTTCCAAAAAAAATGTACAAATACTGAAAGAGATTGCAACTTTGGTTAACATCGATTATGTGTTGCAGTAATGTGCATATACTCTGTATTGTTCATGAGGTTTGCATGGATGGTACAACCTCGCAACTATCTGCTTCTATCATGCCATGCCTCAAATGAGGCGGTGCAGCTCACTCAACTCTCTCGGTGGGCCAAGGGCAATGGGTGAGTTATTTATCTTTGCCTGTTTGTTGGTTTAGGAGAGGTAATATGAATTGACAATCGAGCCTTATTCCACCTGGGCTCAATCTCCACTGCCTGCAATGTGCCAAACTAGACCTCGTTTATTTGCAAAACTTTCTTGACAGTGTTGTGAGTTGCACATAACCAAAACTGTGTGGCGTGCATGTGTGTTTTTGTACTAGTTAAAAACTGTGCCAGTTGATGGGTACGCTTGGCAAGTAGTACGTGGGAGCAAGTATTATTGTCCAGCCCAACTTTTATTTGCTGAACCTATTATAATGAACTGGAGTAATGGATCTATGCGAAAGCTCTGATATGAGTAATATGACTATATACCAAAGCATTGTGGGTAATTCTGCAGAGTTTTGAATAATTCTGGAGAAAACTTGGATAACGGGGTAAGCTGATCCAACGAACGGAATTAGCATATTATGTAGATACTCATATATTTATACTGTTCCTTATTCGTAGTTTTGTGACTTTCGTCCTACTTTTTCAACTGTGACATAGTATTCATATTAAGTTGCCTCAAAGTTTCTTCAAAGTTTCTTCAAGTGTTGCTCCTTTCATTCCTTCTGTGTTTGAAAATCAGTCATTTGGGATAATGGTATCCTTCTTCAACTACCTATTTTCTTCTGTGTATGACACGCTTATAATTGATTTTGATACCTTGTGGCTTTGCCATATTAATGAACAGGTACTTGGGGCAAAAGAAGGATGAAGCTGCACCTCAATAACTTGGTTCTGCTTTTCTTCCCTATTATTGGGCTTGCGAACCGTTTGGTGGTTCCTGCAGAAACAACTTATGTGAAATTTAAATGTTTTTGTGAGATTAGGTACCAAGTAAATAATTGGAGTATATGAAAGCCATGTCTGCTGTTATTTTGATGTTAATATTGCAATGGTACTGTCAAATATTACTTCCTTTCAGTAACTTTGTTCGGTAATACCTTGACTTTTGTTTTATTTGCCCCATGAGTAGAGCATTCTTATGGGCAGTCAGTAGTGCACAATTTAGGCTTGTGAATGGGTCGGATTGGATTCCACTCTGAAATTGCTCAAATCCGAGTATCCGACTTGTGCCACAACTCTATTGTTTGTCTTTTGCTAAGCATAAGTTTGGGGCTAACTCAAACCAGTGTAAGAGCTAGAGTTAGCTCATGGATGGTGTTTCCAAAGCTCAAAGGCCTGTGTCTGAATTGGTGGTTACCCCTGAAACTGTTGAGGAGTGTTTAGAGTAGTGTTTTTTTTTTTTTTTTTGGGTCAAGCGAGATAAACGTTAGGTAGTCCACAAGGAATCCAAAAGCTGTTCATAGCTCTGAACCATAAACTCCACTAACAGGGCTCGGACCCTAGCCTTCAACAAGGGAAGAACCAGAAAATGCCATTCGGCTACAAGTCGGTTGGCTTTTAGAGTAGATTGAGGTGTGCAACGTGAGACATCTTTGGTTGCAGAAGAAGTGAAGAACTCATCAGAGTTTTGTGAAGGCAACTAATGTTCTGACATCATCTAACCTTTAATTATGCAAATATGCCGAGAAAGAAATTTGGACTGGTAATTGGTTGGGGCCACCCTGCAAAGGGTGAACCCTCCCAAAAAAATGGCATACGCCACTGTTTGCAGCGAGCACACGGTATCCTTTCCTTACGTATGTTAGGGGTTTTTCTACAGACAAAAAAAACACACATCTCCATACTTCTCACACTTTTTTAATACACTTTCACACATTTTAATACACATTTTAAACTTTAATGTTAGCCCAATGGTCTAACTTGAGAATTTGCTTTTTTTTTTTATAAATGTTCTCTGAAATTTACTCCCTCCGTAATGCATAGTGTTTGCTATGTACTCTCTCCGTCCCATTTTATTTATGCTCTACAATTATACGTACCTTTTATGAACCTCTTATAATTTTTAATCTACAATGTATTTTATGTACAATATGAATCTTATTTGATAGATCTAAATTAATTCTATTAGAATTTTTTTAGAAAAAACTTTGAAAACATTATAAATAAAAGGATATAGACGTTTGAAAATGACACGAATATTCGTACGGAGCAAATAAAATGGGATAGGGGAGTATGAAATTTCCAACATTGTCCCTTATTCTTTATTCCGTTTAAAGCTATTTTTAGTCATTTATGAATGTTAGTTTGTACAAATATTATATACTCCCCCATCCCAATTTATTGGTCCATTTTGGAGATTCCACCTTATTAGGGGAACATTATCATTGCTCTTGTTCTTCTCTCCTTTTTACCTTTCAAAATATCATTATCGCATATACTTAGATTCCAAAAATAAAGGTAAAAATGTTAACTCACCACTTTTTACCCATTATTGGAATTGGGACAATAATTTTAGGACAACAAAAAGTCATATTTGAGACCAAAATTTGGGGACGAGGGAGTATATTTCATTCTTTGATTTTCAAACAAAGAAACAATTTGAGGCATTCCAAAATAAAATACCAAGCAAACAAAATGGAACAGAGGGAGTGTCTTTTAGTGCTTAAAATTACGCACGACATAAGCTAAAATACAAATGTTAGAGTATATTTATACGAAAATTGAGTGAAAAAATAATTTCCAATCACAATTCTAATTTTTTTTGGTTGATCGAGCCATCTTCGCCTGTTCATCTTTATTTTCCTGTTTTTTCTTCATGTATTTACATGCTTCATATCGTCATCTCATTATTCTCCTACCACTTTTTCTTTCAAACAAAAGAATATTTGCTTTGTGCTTTTTTTACTTTGTAACAAAAAAAGAGGATCTAACTTGTTCTTTTATACCTAACTGTTAATTGATTTCTCAATCCTTATTCCTCGCCTAAATTTTTAGTTATTTCTTAATTTTTCAAAATGCAAAAAGTAAAAAAGCCACTGGTTGCCACTGTTAGAAAAAAAAATGCAAAAAAAAAATACATTGATCATGGTTTCCACTGTGATGGACAAGTATGGCCAATTTTTCTGTTAGAAATGAGAATGTTCTCGAGTGTCTTGCTAACTTCACCAATAATGGTGATAAAAGCATAGTTTCATACAGTAATTCTGATCACTTTGTTATTCTCTGTCTTTTGTTTCATCGCTTTTGGTAAGCCATTGGGTAAACAATATTGAACATTGTGGTACGAGTACTGATTGATCGCAGTGGTTGTTGGTATGAGATAAAAATAAAAAATAAAAAGTAATGCTAGAGACACTAAAAATGTTAAATTCTTACATTGGCACTTGGTTTAGATATTGCGTAAGAAATTATAAAATCATTAGGATTCTTACATTGACCTTTGGTTTAGATGAGGTTAAATTACGTCACGCCGTGCCTTTAGGCACGGGCAATCCCTAGTTAAGTTATAAGATAAAAAGCTATGATGTATCTAGAATATAATCTATACCTTCTATAAAAATATCCACTCATTCACTTTTGAATTTTTTTTAATGAAAAGACGAGTAATTTTCGGATAAATAAGTGCTTACGTGCATAAATTTTTTGAATTTTTTTGCACCAAATTAAAGAACTCAAACAAATCTTTAATTTGGTACCAAGAAATTGAAAAAAGGGACACTAAAAAACTCAAATTTTTTATCTCTATATCAAAAATCAAAACAATATATGAAAAGATAATATTATATATTTACATGAGTAAAGGCTGAAAAATGCCCCCCCCCCCCCCCCAAAAAAAAAGTGCAAAAAATAGATGTAAGGTATAATGGATTTATCACGTATGGGAGCTTTAATGCTGTGTGAATTATTATGTTGAGGTTGTCTTATTTACGGATGAGGCGAAAACCCACTGGCTTTTGTAGGTCTCACCGAGTGTACGTTGCAATAATCTGAACCATTCATCTCATAGGGCTCGCAAAATAATGAATCCACGCAAAAAATCAGCTGGATCGGACACCGATAGGTATGTCAAAAGTTGAACTTAGGTTTAAAAAATGGATGGTTTGGATTCTGACAATAGTCTTTAAGTTAAAATATCCATGACCGTCTATTTTTTAAACCAAAATTCAACTTTTGACATACTTATCGATGTTCGATCAAGCTGATTTTTTGCGTAGATACATTATTTTACGGGCTCTACAAGATGAACGGTTTAGATTATTACAATGATTTAAAGGTGGGCCCCACAATGTGTGGCACAAACCTCATCCGTAATTAAGTTTTCCTCTATTATGTTTGTGGCTATCCAAAGGATTGAAGCAAGAGACAGAGTTAATAGAAGAATTTGAAAAACAGAAATGCTGTGGGTACACCGGTTGTGTACACCCTATGCACACTGCCTATGTGGCTTCTGACTTCATTAAGAAATGGGGCCCACTCCTATCTTGCAAGAACAATGATACATACACTCCCTCCCAACCACTCCCTCTCTCACATGTGGTGGGACCCATCACATGTGGAACCCACGGTGGGACCCACCACATGTGAGAGGGGGAGTGGTAGGGAGTGGTTGGGGAGGGAGTGTATCTATCATTTTTGATCTTGCAAAGAAAATGCTAAGTGCACAAAAATATATCCAGAAAGTACCCAGAAAATGACAATTAATCATCCAGATTCCCACCATCAGGGGCGGATTTAGACCGGGGCACGTGGGGGCACGTGCCCCCACTCACTTTCACAATTTTATTTTTTTATTTTTTTTAAAAAAAAAACAGGGAATAAAACGAAAGAAGGAAAGAAGGGTTACTACTTTACTGGGTCAGTGGGTTGGTTTACATTTTTATTTTTATTTATGAATGCTGAAGTTTAATTATAAACAATTGCGTAATTTGATTGTGAATTCCTGTTTAGCCTTGTGAATAATTTTGTGGAGGATCAATGGATCATTGTGCTGAGCTCCTGCTTATATGGATTTTGCTATGAATGCTTATACTATGGGCTGTGGTAGCTTTGGTGTTCTCATTTCTTAGATCTATTTGATGTGTAGGCTCTGGCTCTGCTGCTAGTTATGTTTCTTTGTTTGTTCTCCTCTTTTCCTTTAAGCCTTTATGTTCAATACTATTTTGTGCCTGGTTTTTGTTTTCTTTTCCTCGATGTACCATTCGTCGAGTTATAGTAAAATTTTGTTTCCGGTAAATAAAATTTTTTTGTGCCCCCACTGTAGCAAATTCCTAGGTCCGCCACTGCCCACCATCGACCCCGGCAACCACCAAAAGAAGCAACCATCTCCCTGTTTTGTTTGGCTTTTCCTTTTCTTCATTGGATATAATTTGAAAAAACTCATAATAACTTGCTAACAACAACTACTCTTTCTTGTTTTCAACTTTATTAGTATTTGAAGTCTTTATGCATGCATCTTCCATTATAACGTCATATGCCACGCTTACCCTATTATGTCAAATCGTCGATCATGGCATTTTTTATTCTTTACTCTTAATATCCTCGGGCATTATTCGCTGACCTCTCACTAGTCTGTTAGTAAAAAATGAAAGAATAGTTCGTTTTGTGCTCACCGGACAGCTGCATGATGTTGACACGTATTTGGTCAAAGTGGGACTAACAAGCAGTTTCTCTGTCCTAACCCCAAAGTCAAACCCCTCCTCTTCTTACCATCTCACCCCAGAAAAACTGTGCAAAACGGTTATTAACTGATCCATTTGAAGCTTGAAAGGCCCGAAATCTTCTGGTACTCACTCTCTCTCTGTCTCTGTCTCTCTCTCTGGATCTATGTGTGCACATGAAATCACCGATGCCTACGCATATGCTTCTTCCGTCTCGAATTTCTTGTCCATTTACGTGCATCGCTTATATCTTTTGATCTATAATGTTTTTTTCAATTTTGAAAACTTTGTTTACTAAAACTCATGGAAGACAACTTTGTTTACTAAAACTCATTAATAGTGAAAGTGGACAAAAAAAAAAAAGGACGGGGAAGTATCTTGTTCATATACGTCCGTATTTGTGTGCATATATATACATATTTGTTCATGGTACTTATATACGTACAACTAGTTAAAAAACGCGAAATCAGGTTGGATTTTTAGGTCGGTAAAGAGGTTTCATGGACCTAGAACTGTTTGTGACTCCTTGATTTAGCCAATCAATTCATTCTTAAGTTTGTTTATTACAAGGTTTTGGATTCTTAATGTTGTTTATCGCAATGTCCTTACTACATTTGACATGATTTCAGTACCTGACTCGCCGATTATGACCATTGCAGAGGTATTGAGTAGCAGCTGTCCAATATGGCTTCCTTTCGATCATTCTGGAACAGTCCCGTTGGCCCTAAAACAACTCATTTCTGGGGTCCGGTTGCTAACTTTGGATTTGTAATTGCTGTACGGTCACTTTTCACATGACAGTTTAACTTCTATTTGGATGGCTTTACGGCTCGGTTTGCTTTACAGAAGTTGTAATTGGTGGTATTGGCAGGGGCTGGTGGACATGAAGAAACCCCCTGAAATGATCTCTGGCAACATGACTGGAGGTTCGAATACTACCTGTTTCAAAACGAATGTACAAATATTTCAATTTCGGTTAACGTTGATTATGCGTTGCAGCATTGTGCATATTATCTGCATTGTTCATGAGGTTTGCATGGATGGTACAACCTCGCAACTATCTGCTTCTAGCATGCCATGCCTCAAATGAGACGGTGCAGCTCTGTCAACTCTCTCGGTGGGCTAAGGGCAATGGGTGAGTCATTTATCTTTGCCTGTTTGTTGGTTTAGGAGAGGTAATATGAATTGAAATTCGAGCCTTATTCCACCTGGGCTCAATCTCCACTGCCTGGGAGTAGCACAATGAGGGCAATGTTCCCAACTAGACCTCTCTTATTTGCAAAACTTTCTTGGCAATGTGGTGAGTTGCACATAACCAAAACTGCGTGGCGTGCATGTGTGTTTTTGTACTAGTTAAAATCTGTGCAAGTTGATGGGTAAGCTTGGCAAGTAGTACGCGGGAGCAACTATTATTGTGATGAACTGGAGTAATGGATCTATGCCGAAGCTCTGATATGATTTTATATACCAAAGCTAGCATTTGTCTGTGGGTAATTCTGCAGAGTTGTGAATAATTCTGGAGAAAACTTGGACATGGTAAGCTGATCCAACGAACGGTATTAGCATATTTTAGCTGTTCTTTCTCATTCCTTTGGTTTTTCTTCAGAAAGAAGCTTATGCAGATACTCATTTATTTCTACTGTTCCTTCCTTATTCCTACTTTCGTCCTTATTATATTGAGTTGCCCCAAAGTTTCTTCAAGTGTTGCTCCTTTCATTCCTTATGTGTTTGAAAATCACTCTCCTTTCGGATAATGTTCTTCTTCTTCTTCAACTACCTATTCTCTTATGCGTATGACACGCTTATAATTGATGTTGATACCTTGTGGCTTTGTCATATTAATGAACAGGTACTTGGGGCAAAAGAAGGATGAAGCTGCACCTCAATAACTTGGTTCTGCTTTTCTTTCCCATTATTGGGCTTGCGAACCCTTATGGTGGTTCCTGCAGAAACAACTTATGTGAAATTTAAATTATATTGTGAGATTAGGTACCAAGTAAATAATTATATGGAAGCCATGCCTGCTGTCATTTTGCTGTTAATATTGCAATGGTACTGTTAAATATTACTCTTTCAGTAACTTTGTTTGCAAATTAATACCGTCACTTTTGTTTTATTTACCCCATAAGAGGAGCATTCTTATGGTCAGCCAGTAGTGCACAATCTAGGCCCGTCAGTGGGTCGGATTGAATCCGAATCCAAAATAGCTCAAATCTGACTTGCGCCACAACTGTTTGTCTATAAGTCAGTCTCCGCTAATGAACACTGCAAATTAACTTGTTCATTGAGTTTTATTAGTGTACCTGAAGCTGGGAAGTTGGAAAATTACCGGAAGTTTGCAATGACAAAGCGTGGAATCCATCATAAGATTGAGTGAGTATTGGATTTTAGAGGAGGATCCATCAGACCCCTCTCTCACTCGAACGCACGGGAGCTGCACCGGCCTTGGTGCCACATTTTTATTTTTTTGACTTACGGTCCATTCCAAATTGTTATTTCACTGGGAAAAAAGTCGCTGAAATTTTCAGAGAAAAATATTGACTTAATTTTTCAATTTTTTTCACCAAATTAAAAATCTCAACTTCAGTATTTATAATTTTTTTTAAAAATTATGAGCAAAAGTATTTATTAAATGAATTGAAACTTACACTACTTTACGTAGTTGCATGTCACGCACAAACCTTACAATACACAAAAACCATGACGCAAAGTATTGAATTCAAATCTTCTCAACTTCTCCCTCTACTCCATTTTTTGACCGCGTGACCTAGATCTGGGTTATTTGGTACTTAACTCCGATCAATCTCAACAACGGATCTATGGATTTTCAAACAGTAACGATGGTGCCGCCTAGTAGGCAGTGGGACGAAGGGACGTTAAGCTCAAGGCGCTGACATGTTAGTCCTTCATCTTCCTCCGGCCACATCCACGAGTCGATCGGTGGTCTCCATCAACGTGGCTGTCAAATTTGGCGTGATTTTTCTTTTTTCTTCTTCTTGTTTGTTCTCTCTTGTTTTTATTCAAACCCTTTTGGGTTCCTTGTACTTTGTAGTGTTTGGCTATGACTATATGTTTCTATTGCTTCAAAAAAAAAAAAATCTTCTTAACTTCATTCATATAGTGCAATTGGAGTAAGAACCCAAAAAGTTCCCAAAATTGATTTAGAGCTTGTTTGGGCGCTTGTTTTTCTCATTTTCCAGTTTTTGATGTTTGGGTGCCAGTTTCTGAGAACTCATTCTTCAGAACTCATTCTTCGTTTTTTATGATAGAGGCAAGAAGCAAAAATCAGCACTTGGGTTCCTTTTCCCATTCTCGTTTTTGGATTCTCGTTTTCCATTTCCCGTGAACCTTTCTCTGCCATTCATACCCCTGTGTTTAACCAAGGGCTTATAGCTTAGCGGTTATCTCCTGGTTCTCCCACAAGTGAGGCCAGGGTTCAAGTCTCGACATAGGCGTTTGGGGTTTAGGGCTATGGATAGCTTCTAGATCTCCTTCTGGACTAACTCACTAATTCTCCCCGCTAACGCCCCACTAATGTATATCGAATGGCAAAAAAAGAAAAAAAAACCACTGTGTTTACCCCTATCCTTTTCCACACAATAGACGAGAGAAGCAGAGAAGAGACTCCCTGCGAGTAGAGAGAGAAAGAGGTCACGTTGCTTCTGTTTCTTCTTCAGATCTACTGACATTCAACCATTGTTGAGGTAATCTTCTAAACCCAACTTCAAAATTGATCGGTATTGGGTTTTGTTTGCATATTTGTCATCTTCTTCCATGAAAACCCTAAGTAATCTTCTCCCCCCAACTTCGAAATCGTTCGGTATTGGGTTTTGTTTGCAGATTTCTCACATTCTTGCATCAAAACCCTAAGTTAATCTTCTCCCCCCAACTTAAAAATCATTGGTATTGAGTTTTGTTTGCAGATTTCTCATCTTCTTGCATCACCCTTGTAAGTTTTTAGATCTACAACACTAAATGACGAAAAAATTGTGCAATGAACCTCAAAAATTATTGAACTTGGTCTTGAAAGAGCCCCTCAGTTCTATGGAGCAAGTGTTTGCCTCGGCTTCAAAAATTGTGCGGACTCAAATTCGGGATCATATTGTAGCAAATCGTATACGTTAGATGCCCCTATGGAGCAAGTGTTTGCCTAAGCTTTTTTTTTTGGGGATGGTTTGTTTTTCATGTTTCAATTTGGATGGTTTGTTGGTTGTTTTCGGTTATTGTTGGGTTTTTTTTTTGTAATGTATAACATGGTTATGTATGTTTTTATAAACCACGGCTTGTTTATAATTATGGTTTTGTTGGACCAACTTTTTCCATTTTTTTGCAATTATTTCTATATATTTTGTAATTCTTATTACGGGAGAACATCAATTTGTGTAAAAAAAAAAAAAACAAAACAAAAAGGACCATGTAATAATATTTTCCATAAAAAAAATCCCTCAAATCTCAAGGTTTTCTGTAACAAAAATATTCCCAACCGTAATTTGATAAAAAAAAATTACAAATCTTGTTGTGGCCAATGATTTCCCAAAGATGCATGTTCCCATTTTGAGTGAAAAATTCCAGTTAATTCCAGCCGCATGGTTTATGGGTAGTTTGCCCCATTGGCATAGTTTTAAGGCCTCGTTTGGATGGGGGATATGGCCCCCGGATAATTTTTCACCCCCTCAAAACCATGGGTCCCACAGCTAAGCCACCGTTTGGCAACTCCACAAAATAGTCGGATAAAATTTCGCCCCCTCTTCCGTTATACCCCTACAAGGGTCTTCTCTCGGATAATTTTTTGGCACCCCTGGACCTCCCCAAAAATTATCCGGCTCTAGAGGGGAAGGATTTTGTCCACACAAATTTCTTGCTACTACAATTTCTAAAAACAAAAGAAAATTTTCAGTAACTGTCAAAACAAAAAATTACAGACCGCAGATCTTGGTCAGTGTGTCTTCATGATCATCTTCATTGAAGCTCCCATGGTGGTTTTGTTGGAGGACAAAAATCACAGACCACTTTCATGGAAGGACGAAAATCCAAGATGCTCGCTCCAATGGTGGTTTTTTTCGGATGGATTTGAAGCTCTCGCAGAGTAGAACAATCTTTCCTCCTGGCTCTTGGATCGAATCCGAGGTTATTGCCTTCGATTTTGGGTTTGAAGTATGAGATTGGGTTTGGGTTGGGGGAGAGAGAGAGAGAGAAACAGTCGATCGAAAAAGGAAACGAAAACAATATTGTGTTCTCTGAATCTCTGGAAAAAGAAACATATGTGAAAATTGCACTAGACCCCTCCAACTATTTACCAATTCTTCCACCAATTAACCTATTTATTGTACTTAATTGTAAAAAAAATCATTTTTTTTAAGAAAAAAAGAAAAGGGCAGAAGAGTAATTTGACAGTTTTTACCTCATCCACCCCCTCTTATTTATAAAACATCCAAACCAAGTCAAAAGTTATCCACATGTTTAATCCCTCATCCAAACCATCTACTTTTTTTATCCCCCTTCCATAAACATTACATCAATGTGGGCCAACCCTCCAAAAATAATACCCTCTCTTATCTTATCCCCCTCTAAAACTTATCCCCTGAAAATAATACCCCATCCAATCGGGGAAGGGTAAATTGGTTAAATCTAAACCAAAACTCATTTTCATCATTTTTCTCTCAAACATTACGAATTTTGCAAAATGCATTCTGCACATTTCTCCAAAACACTCTTCTCAGATTCAAAACTCATTCTGGCCATAATCCAAAAAACCAAAAAGCCGAAAAGCCAAAAATGAAAAGTTGAAAAGTTGGCTCCCAAACACCCTCTTACTATGCAAAAGAGATTTTTTTTTTTTAATTGAAACTATATAAAAAGGGGGAAAAAACAGCCATTGTAGCAGGTTTGGGGAGAGCTTTAATCCAACTCAAACTGGTTAATCTGAAGGCCAGATTGCTACAGTATCAAATAGTACGAAACAGACGAAATCCAGTCTTTCCCATTTCATCGTACTAATACATTGGTTGGTCAAAATGGGCAAATCCGCCAAGTGAACATAAAGAACCCAAAAGAATACATCAAAAAAAGATCCGAGAGAACAGCGTACTATTAATGGCATCTCTCTCATGGGAGAATCTTGCGTCGCCTGCGGGGTGTTTCTCGCTTTACATACATTTTCTCTGTTTCATTCAGAGGTCTGCTAGAACCATCTGGCTCGCTCATGAACTTCCACCCACCACCATTTCCACCCTTCCCCTGTGGGCCTAGCTTCTCCACCATGATATTCCAGCCCTTATCGGGACGCTTCCGGCTATGCTTGTGGTGTTTGACCAAGCCTGCCAGCTGCACATGCGACAAAAAGGGAGAGACCACGTTAGGATCTTCGAGGTGCCCATAATTTAGTGGTGGATGAAATTCAATGACTCACCTTCATCTTGTTGAAATTCATCCTTTGGACAAACTCCTGATATAACATCTCATCTTCCTTCATGGATATATCATAATGGACTTCATCTGGGTCCTTTGTGGTCCCATCCCAAGTTCCCAACCCTCGGGCATCACCTTAAAATCGGGTTTGTAGGGAAGAGACGCGACATGAAATTCTCTGTCATGAGAATTGAAGAATCTGCATAAAGAAACAAGTCAAAAACCAAAAGAGGCTGTAGCACACGTAAAAAGTTCAGTTCTGACCACAGAATGCTAAGAGAGTAGTTTATTCTTTGAAAGGACGAACCATCTCATTTCAAATCATCAAGAAAACAAAAAAAGTTCAATAAATTTGCATTCATGCATATTGTGGTCATAATGAGTGGCAGCATACAAGCATCTTATGCAGCATAGATAAACAAAAGTTGAAATAATATGGACTGTCTTAGACAGATCAGTCATCCTAAAATTTTGATTCATTTCATGTCAGCAATCACTTGTAGCATACCATATGTCAATGGACTGCCTTAATTTTTTTACCGCGTGGACATTCCAATAATGGTGGTGTTTTTCCGAAAGAAAACTTTGTATTTCAGCATCTTTAACTACAGATCCTTTCGACAGTATTGTTAAAAGATCATCAATTCCTAATGAAATGGATGTAGCAGTGGCTGTCATACATACTAGGACTTAGGATAGCGGACAACACACAGCGCTCATATGTACACGCATCCAAGGGAGCATACACACAAACAACTGTGATTCTCTAAAGTACGAGTAGCACACATAATTTTCCTGTATGACACCTGTGAAAATTCTACCATTTACTAAATTCTCGTGAACACGCATTGATAGCAAGAACAACAATCTTCAAATGCATTCCAAGGATACTTGTTCCTAGCATGACATGCTGTTTATACCCAAAAATGGAAAAAGAGGGAAAACACATGCAAAAGCAGCAAAACAAAGGAGCAAGCCCTAATTAGTATCCTAGAACTAGTTTTGAACAAGCAGAACGTAAAGAGGAACACTTTGATGATAAATATGGTAATAATTTGTGATTAATTTTTATTTAGTAGTTCTCAGTTCAAAAGCTGTCAATCATTTCCTCTGCATGATTACTTTTTACTTAGTAGTTCTCAGTTCAAAAGTTGTCAATCATTTCCAGTAGAGAACACAAATGATAACATTTGGAAGCCCGGATCTGGTATATAAGCACCATAAAACCTTGCGAGAGTAAAATCAAACTGGTGAGTCCAGAGCATTAACAATAAAATTGCACAAATCAATCAGCTACCACAAAAGCAGAGACCTACAAGCATACAAAGCAAGCATCAAAGCACATGGCTGCATAGTTTTCTTAAATAAGAATAGAAACCAAGCACATGGTGAAGCAAGCAGCAAAACAACCACAAAGTCAAACAAGAACCAAGACTACAAAGCAAGCGGCAAAGCAAAAATAGTCAGCAAGCAGCAAATCAAGAACAGAACGCAATCAGGAAAGCACACAGTTTCGTCAAACTTGCTAAAAAGAAGACAACCTAGTCGCTGATTGAGCTAGGAAATTCAACAGGCATGATAAGCGTTTAAACTTTACGTAGGAGATAGTGCCCTAACTGTCCCTAAAACTCAAGTGCAGCAATTCCTCAAATTCTAAGATACTTCTGTTCCTCTTTTTCTAACACATTAAAAGTAAGAACTAAGAATACAGTTGCAAGCTTCCAAGCGGAATAGCAACATACTCTGGTAGAATTTTTGCAAAATGAACGACTGGTTTGAAAGCTTACTCAGGGAAATTGTCGAGCAAGACCTCGACAGAGTCATCCAGAGGACGCCCAAGCTTTTTCTCTTCTTCCTCTTCAAGCTCTTTTAGCCACAAAATCGCATGCACCCTCTGCCTCATAATCCTGTAATCTTTAGCCAACTTTTCAACCGTATAAACTTCTGGGTTCTCCTTGTGAAGCCGATACATTTCTGCTTTCTCAGAATCCTTGAGATATGAGCCCCTTGCCCCAGGCTCTCTCACCTGCTTCAGCAATACACTCGTTTCAAGCATCCTCTCACCCCATCCATCGACAAATGCTTTGGCCTTGCGGTTCTCTGCATTCAGTTGTTTCAAATGGTCTACCTCTTGAAAAGCTGGGGATGCAAACTTTCGCACAGTATTATCTTTAGCACCAGGGGAAGGAGAGGTGATCTGATGACCAATCACCTCTCCATCAAAATGCTCCTTGGTCAATCCTGTTGACCATGAAGAGCAAACTTCCCAACCCAACTCATCATCAGGAGGTTTAGTTCCACCAGTTTTCTTCCCCCAGTCAGCCTCCTTGTCTCCACCACCATCAGACTCGGTCGAAAAAATTCGAGAACTAAGAGAAACCTTTGGATTAAAGGACTTGGTTCCATTTCTCAATGTGCTGGTGCTAGGAGCAGCAGAAATTTGAGATATAACACGCTGCAAAATTCGCATATTCATAATTCCGCTTTGCCACTATATCCTGTAAATAGTATCATTGAAAATCACATTATGAGCTCTCGGCGAGTAATATAATTTGCTTGCAGAAGTGTTTTAGTGCTGAAAAATGAAGCAAAGGAAAATGTAAACTGAAACCCATATAATGCTGCTGGGTTGGGAAAACATGGAAATTACATTACCAAAGCTTTGCTGCCACCTTGTCCTAGAATGATGTGAGGTGTGTACCATTAGTTTACCATCAGTTTCTGCTTAATGCCTACAAAGTCGAACTATAATACTTGGGATAGAGTAATATTTGGCTGATGAGAAGAAGAAGGAAAAAGAAAAAGAAAAGAAGCATGGAAACCAATATTTTACTAATTGCTTCTTTGATTTTCGGAGATTACCCCAATTTGTCAAGATGAGAAGAAGGAAAAACTTAAGGAAAGAAGCATGGAAACCATTACTTTATCAATTGCTTCTTTGTTTAGTTCCAATAAAGAACCAAGATTTTCATAGAGAACCCCACCTTTTTTAAGCATAGAAATATTCAGATATTGCAACTACGTTACATGGACTCTCCCAAAGTATGAAGTACCTCTTTCAGGTGCTCAACACTAGTTAGTCGGACATCATGGAGCACGATGTCCTCGACAGAGCTCAACAGGGAAAATAAATCCACGCAGCCGACCCCAATTAATTGGACTTAGGCTCGGTTTGATTTGTTAAGTTTGATGCAGTTAATATGCATCGGACTTTATATTCCACCCGGAATGACCTATGGCACATTATGAATACAATTTAACTTAAGAAAATAAACGAATTCTATTGCCTCAATGTCTTTTAACACAAGAATTAGACGAGTCCAACCCTAACAAACATACCCAAGCAATGTAATATACCATTGCAGATCTCTCTATATCTCAAACTCAACAAAATTTTAAGAAACCAAACAAGGAATAAACCACATATACTCTATATCTCACCAGTGCAAATGTACGTTTAACTCGTAAGATTGAGAAATTATACCTGAAATGAACTGGGTTGATACCGATATGACTAAATCGAACTGGGTTGGTGTAAACTCAGCTATCACATCTATTCTAATATAGAAAGGGGGAGCACAAGTTTGGTATAACCCAATTTTGAAGTCCTGTCACAAAAGTGATTCTCTTTTTTGACCTTATTTTCTAAAAAACCCGTACCATCCAATGACTAACCGCTGGGGTAAAAGTGTAAAACAATGGAAACCCAACTGCCGAAGCCCACGTCCACCAAAAGTTGTCCTCTTACACAAAGCAACATTCAGTTACTTCTGCAAAAGCTGCGACTTATTTTTCCACAGGTACAACAATGGCTTCATCTTAGTATTGGGCAAAATCATCCTTTGTACTTCTTTTACTTTACTTTTATGCTTCCTTTTTCATCACAGAGAGAGGGACACTACACTGCACGCATAAGAGGGAAAGACAATACACTGCATACGTACAAGGGAAACACATTATGAGGTAAGTTAAACTTTTGTCCACTTTCAATTTTTACCCACTGGTTTTCGAATTTCTTGCCTCCTACTTTTAAGCACCGCAAATTTGGAGGGGTGAGACCTCAATGCGTGAATTCCCGATAACAAATCTTAAACTTTAAGAAAAAAAGGAATTCATGACAAATTTTAAACTTGGGCTTCAAATTGGGTTTGTTTGGAAATTGTGGAAAAGAAGATGAAGGAACGGAAATTTTAAAAAAATTCTTCCAGATTGTTTGGTTTTGAGGGAGGAGAGAATAACAGTTTCGAGTTTTTATCAAAGTTCAACTTGCACGCGCATCACAAAGTTCGACTTGCACAAGCATCGCGTGTGCCCCGGCCTCTAAAAAACGAATTAAAAAAATTTCACATTCATTGGATTTGTTATTCAAGGAAATCAGAATTCAAATGTTACTACTTTTTTTGTTACTCTATAAAAAAACTTTTCGATTGAAGTGTATTAATTTTGAATTTTATTAATTCTGAAATACAAGTTCACATTGTTGGGTGAAATGGTAGGAGATCATAAAATTGGCACTTCACAAAATACAACAACAATTCTGGTCAAAAATAGAAATATTCAAAGGCAAGAAGGAGTTTATACTAAAAATGTTGTCTACAAGGAGGTTGTATTGCCTTTTGGTTGAAATATCTTTTGTCACAGTCATATATTCTGTAAAAATAATTTGTAAGTAGAATCTCTTCTTATGTTGTTTCCTAAAAGCTCTTTGGAACTTAAATGGTTTCAATCTTTTAATTTTAGTTTATTCTCAAAAAAGCTACAAGATTTACCTTTGTGCACCTATATTCTGGTATGCATAACTTTGTGAGAGATTCTTATGAATTCGGCTCATATGTCGTTATACACAGGAATGCAAAATAAAAAAAATAGTATTTTCGCTTTGGGCTAATTGTGCATATGAGAAAACTACGATGGATGGAACACAAACGGAAAATCAGGTAATTCTTTATTGATTATACTACTTCTAATAATCGCATTGGAAAAGAACTGTTTACATAATTTTATAATATCACATTTCTCTAACACTATATTCTTTGTCAAACTTACAACATTTCCTTTAAAATCTATGCAGGTAATAAAGATATGCCTTTACTGTACAAAATGGCCATTCTCCGATATAACCAACACGATTGATTTACAAAATTTAATAAAAGAGTACTTAGGTAGTAGATCGTGGAAAAATCGGAAGCGTCGACGGTGGTGTTAGCATGGTAATGTATTATTTGATTATGTGCAATTTGTCGCAATATATTGCTTACTAAAATATATGTTATTATTGAAAAAGTGAGTGTGCAATGCACACAGCCACACACCATCAAACGATATGCCACATACTTTTGCACATACTTTTTGGTCAAAGTCCGACTTGCACACGCATTGCGTGTGCCCCAACCTCTAGTTAGGTGAAAGGGAGAGCTGAAAGAATTTCAGACCCTGCTACAACCGCTGACTTTAAACCCTAAACCATATTTCTCAATCTTTGATCGACAACAACTAAAATTAATAAACCCCAAAATAAACGTATATCGATTGTCGAACGTGAGAGAGAGAGAGAGAGAGAGAGAGAGAGAGACCCTCTTCCCAGAATATGAGTTCACAAGCAGAACTAGTTTCGGAGCAGAAGGGCTTCGTTGGAACCTGAAAAAAAAAAAAAAAAAAACCATCTGGATTTGGTAGGCCTTCAAATGTTGGGAGTGAAGCCCAACCCATCCAAGCCAGAGCAATGCACGGGCCGGTCCACTTCTTTGTGAAAGCTTTGGTGGAATAGGCCTAGACCATGTTTGGATGTTTGGGTCAGCTCCTTTACATTGTGAGAAATGATGAGACGATAAAGGGAGTTCTTTCTCACCAAATTTCACCATTTTTTGTGAGAAATGGCAAGGAAGGGAACCGGCAAAAAAAAATTCCTTTTGTTACTTTTTTTCTCTTCATTTCTCACCAAATTATTCAAACCAAATGAGTGATTTAGAGAAAAACTCTAATCCTTTCTTTTCTCAACAAATTGCTCAATCTAAAAGGGGTTGTAAGGGAGAATTGTGGATCTTGTAGTGCGGAGCCGCACTATAGGATAATTCGAATTGTAGTGCGGCATCCGAGCAGTTGATCGCTCAATCAATGGTTCGAATTTTATCTCGGCACTTACATGATCCGAGCCGTCCATAGCCAAGATGAAATTGGAGCGGGTTTGATAACCGAGATCAACGACTCAGATGGCGCACTACATGATTATAGTGCGGCTCAGCGACACAGTTGGTAAGTAGTTAAGAAATTCCGAAAGTAAACAGCATTGTGCAAATCTTTAATGGATGGAAATGGGGGATTTGCTACGATTGTGGTACAAAAAAAGTAATCAATTTATATGTATTTTAAAAAGTAACCAATTTAGGATTATAGCTTGGCTCGGCTCGGCTCGACTCAACTCGTTTATATGTATTTCGTTTATTATTTGAACAAGGCTCGACTCTTTTATGAATTACCCAAAGTCAATTTTTGAAAATCACTTAGGCTCGAATACTTTGATAATCGGGCGGCTCATGAAGGCCAACTGCACTATGGAGTGGTGATAAGAATGCCCATAAAAAAGTCCAGATCAAAAAGCCAAGAGTAGACCGACTTGCCATATGTCTCGGATCCGGGGTACCGTAGTGCGCCATGTGGACCGTTGGATTCCCAGATCCATGTTTCAATAATCAAAATTATCTTATAGGTAAAATTAATATCATACCTGCAAGATAATGTATAAAATTTAGAGCGTCGAAAATAAATTTGACGTTCACATGACGCACTAGTGCCCTACAAGAACGTTTTTCAGGGGCGCCCCACGACATCCCGTTTCCATATCTCTCCATGCAATGCTTTAACAGAAGGATACACTTCCCAAGACAGGCCCAAAAATCAATTCAATCCTCTCTCCCCACTTATCAAGAAAACCAAGCGGCTGCACCCACACCGTCAAAGATTATCATCTGACGCACATAAATCCACTGCCACCCCTCTAAATGCATGCAGCCTCATAATAACAGATAAACACAACAATCATCAATTCCTATCCGCTCCCGCTTCGCAACATTATCAAGTGTTGCTGCCCTACTGTACCACCTAGTGCACCTGTATCACATTTGTGGAGAACAAAACCTAGTGTTTTGGGGTGGTTTCAATTAAAAAACCACCCTGCTGTCCCTACGGTAGGGCCATTAATTGGACCCACCCATAGGAAACCTAGTGTCTCACACTAATTACTACAATTTTGTTCATCAATTTTAAGGGAGGTTGAACATTAATCGCAAATTCCCTTAAGTTATTTTTATAATAGAAGCATGTAATGTCTATTGTGCCCCTGACAGGTAGCTGCGATAATTGAGTGGACCCAATTTGACCCCACCATGGTGATCATAAACAGTTTCTATTGTAGGACCCGCTACCTAGATCATGCATGCAAAATATTATGTTAATCTAATATCTGAAAGTATGTAATTCGATCACATTTGTGTAAACTAAGTTCAAAATCAATTTGTCCGACACAAATAGGTTGTCGATTATCAATACGTTACTGATATTGAAATAATCTTTTCTTACTATCATCTCAAGGTATTCAAAAGAATTTATGCGCATCTTCATTCATTATGAATGACCAACTCTACTGTCCGCTAGCAGAATTCACATGATTTGGGTCACCGAGATTTGGTAATGTTCATCTTCTTGTGTAATAAAAATGCCCATGCACAAAATGAGACATCGGGACGTGCCCCATTGGATAATTTCCTTCGGCCACCCCTTGGCCCTTTCTATATATGTTCCATCACCTCATGCTCCCCCAAAAGACCATTCAAAACACATCAACCAACTTTGTATCATCATTTATACAAGAATAAAGAAAAAACATGGGTCTAGGCATCAACGGCTACACTTCACCGGCGGCGAGGAAGATCACCGGAGGCTATGATATTCCGGAGGGCGTCGACGTTCGGGGACGATACAACGACGAATTCGCAAAGATTCTAACGAATGACGCTTTGAGGTTTGTTGCTGAACTACAGAGGGAGTTTAGGAACCATATCAAGTATGCAATGGAGTGTAGGAAAGAGGCCAAGATGAGGTATAACCGAGGGGGGTTGCCGGGGTTTGATCCCGCGACGAGGTACGTGAGGGACGGGGAGTGGACGTGTGCTGCTGTCCCGCCGGCGGTGGCTGATCGGAGGGTGGAGATTACGGGCCCGGTGGAACGGAAGATGATCATCAATGCGTTGAATTCTGGAGCTAAAGTTTTCATGGTTAGTGGCAATTTCTGAAATTGAATTTTTTTTGGATACTGCATGACCGTCATGCACATGCTGCTGCCCATTTAGTAGGACATAACAACGGGAATATTTGGTTCCTTTCTTATTAAACATGCCTTCAATTTTACTTCCGATTCTCTGGAAAAAAAAATTCCTTAATTACTCCTAACTCCTTTGAGTATTCCATTTTAGGGTGTTCCTTAATAATAAGTGTGTATTTTGAAATGTTAATGGGTAAAGATTTAACAATAAAAGTGGAAGTAAAAATTAATGTGAGACATAAAGTGGAGGTTTGACCCTGGGGTGCTGGTGTTCGCATCAAAGCCGTTGATCTCGGCAATCAAATGACTCGGATTTCATCTTGGTAATGTAAAGTGCCGAGATGAAATTTGAGCCGTTGAAAACACATCAGTTTCTTTAATAAGTTGAATTTACAAAGCAACACAATTAAAAAAGGATGGGGGAGTAACATATGAAACGGAACTGGTTCTCTCTTAACCAACCAAACCAAGTGGAGGCAAATATACGTAACTACGGTCTTTTTGGTCCAGAGGTGGGATTGATAAATGTGAAGTTATTTGTGTGGTACTCCGAAATGGGTCCCACAATGCGATCTATACGCAACACATATAGGAATTGGAAGATACGGATTTACGTTTAGGGGCACACTTGTCATAACAGGGTACGACTTTGTTCCTAACAGTAGTAAACTGAAAATTAAGTAGAGGGGTTTTGACAGTACTGAAATAGTAGGGAAAAGGGTAATAATATCCTTCTGTAAATGAGTTTTTTTTTTTGAGAAATAGAGAGAAAATCCTTCTGTACATGTGTTTTGTATGACCTAATTTTGGGGGAAAATTTTTGTAGGATAAGAAACTTTTAGTTGGAGAGAAATATGTATCGATTTTGCAATCGACAAAACCAATCCTATCATACTGCTCGCGGCATATCACATTTCTGTCCATGTAGCAGAACAATCCTCATTCGAGGTAACACAGCCCCGGGATAACTGAATATTTCTTCATGGCTCACAATTTCGCTGCTATATCTCAGGCAAAAGGCAGTGAAAGTTGAAAATTTAGGAGACAGAAAAATTATCAAACCGTGACAACCAAATAAACATGCTTACACATAAGTCCTTACACTTGCTGTGTGGAAATATGTGTCCTTAGTATAGTTCGGAACCGAACAAGAAGATAAAAATCAAAAGAAAAGGCCAGGGGTACCGATGAAAAGTAATTCTTTGTGCCCTTTGCACGTTGTCTCTGCTCAGAACGGGAGGAAATCTTGATGCCCAGCTTAACCTGTAATGATAAGAAAAACTCTAGCATTCAGGCATAATGACATTTCTAACCAACATTTGGAAAATTTACCAACTAATGAACGAAGACTGAAATCATGTTTTGTGTTCTCCGGGTAAAATAATTTGTTGAAACAGAAAAACAAAGTATGATGAAATCTTATTTGTTAAAACCACAGGCTGACTTTGAAGATGCACTGTCACCAAGTTGGGAGAACCTTATGAGAGGACAAGTTAACCTAAAGGATGCTGTAGATGGGACCATAAGCTTCCATGACCAGGCCAGAAACAGGGTTTACAAGCTCAATGATCAGACTGCAAAACTTTTCGTCCGCCCAAGGGGATGGCACTTGCCTGAGGCTCACATATTCATTGACGGTGAGCCGGCAACTGGTTGCCTTGTGGATTTTGGCCTCTATTTTTACCACAACTTTGCAGCTTTTCGCCGGAATCAAGGTGGAGGTTTCGGACCTTTCTTCTATCTCCCTAAGATGGAACACTCGAGGTAAGAAAAACTGAATTAAAAAGTATTACTATATCTGTATGTTTGTGAGCGTATGAATGCATAACTCTACGTCCCCAACCTATCACCACCACAACACTCATCTATCACGGCCATTGTAGTGGATAGATTAAGAAGGTATTGTACATACAATTTCAACAAAGGTATAAGACGTTGGTTTTAGATCAAGTTTTCAAATTCAACATCAAAATCCAAGTGTAAGTTTTAAAACCCAATTTGCGCAGTTCTCATTAACCACCATATCATATCCTTTCATTTGAAATTTACATCTATTTGAACGGAGATAAAAGTGTTTTTGGTAGGTTAAGGATGACATTAAATCTTGGATGGAGGGATTTATGGAAGGAAAATAAATTAAGGGGAATGAGGGGAAATATTGAACAGGCGGGTAGACGTTGTTTCCCTCTCTTTTCTTTTCCCTACTCGAATCATAATGGAAATACGAGATCAAAACACAACATACTTCTACAGAGCCACTGTTGGTACCTTTGTCAATACAGTGGAGTTTGTTATAAGCACTGAGTTTTGACAGGGAAGCGAGAATATGGAACAATGTCTTCGAGAAGGCAGAGAGAATGGCTGGAATAGAGAGAGGGAGTATCAGAGCCACAGTTCTGATTGAAACACTTCCAGCTGTCTTCCAAATGGATGAGATCCTATATGAGCTAAGGGATCACTCTGTTGGTTTGAACTGTGGTAGATGGGATTACATATTCAGCTACGTCAAGACTTTCCAGGCTCACCCTGACCGCCTTCTACCAGACAGAGTCCAAGTCGGCATGTCTCAGCACTTCATGAGAAGTTACTCTGATCTCCTCATCCGGACTTGCCACAGGCGTGGCGTTCATGCCATGGGAGGCATGGTATGTTTTCCTTTATGATTTATGCATTTTCGCACATGCATATATGCTTACCTAACAGGCTAACAATATGTATATGTAATATGATAATAAGAGTACAAATGCACATGAATGTAATGGATACATAGATTTTATAAATTAGATACCTATGATTAGCATCACTGGAGTAAATTTGTGATTATACGAGCGTAGGGATTGGGAATCAAGAATGATGTTTTCAAATAATAAAGCGGTCTACAATAACCCTTTTCAATAGAAAACTATACTGTGCGGAGATGATTTTAACTTTCTTTTTGTAGTTTTGCATAGTACAAATATATGAGGATTCTTTACATCTTGAACGTAACATTTGGTTTAAACTGTCCCACGGAGCACTTTGGTTTAGGAAAACAGTAAACCAACTAACAGATTTGTCACTCATTTTACTCGCTAAGGCATCATGCAATAATGACACTTTGAAACAGGTCGAACATGAACATAATGATATGGCCAACTCATTTTAGGAAGAAATGTCTGTCGAATTTTGTAGTTTGTATAGCATTACTCATTTGGTTTATAAAGGATGAAATACAAGTTTCTATACTTGGAATATTGCTACCGCATGAGCAAATCAATTACTTAGTTCTTCAACAGGCAGCTCAAATCCCAATTAGAGATGATCCAGGAGCAAACGAGGCAGCAATGGAACTGGTGAAAAAGGACAAGTTGAGAGAGGTAAGGGCAGGGCACGATGGAACTTGGTCAGCCCACCCTGGGCTAATTCCACCCATCATGGAAGTCTTCAACAACAACATGGGCAACTCTCCCCACCAAATCCACACCATGAAACGAGAAGACGCATCAACCATAACTGAAGAAGACCTCTTGCAGATACCTAGGGGTGCCCGAACCATGGAAGGACTCCGACTCAACACCCGCGTTGGGATCCAATACTTGGCAGCATGGCTTACCGGAACTGGGTCGGTCCCGCTTTACAACCTCATGGAGGATGTTGCAACGGCTGAGATAAGCAGAGTTCAGAACTGGCAGTGGTTGAAATATGGAGTTGAGCTAGATGGAGATGGGTTTGGAGTCAAGGTGAACTTGGATCTCTTTGGGAGGGTTGTTGAAGAAGAGATGACTAGGATTGAAAAGGAAGTTGGGAAAGAGAAGTTCAAGAAGGGTATGTACAAGGAGGCTAGCAAGATATTCACTCGGCAATGCACAACACCAATGCTGGATGATTTTCTGACACTTGACGCCTACAATCATATCGTCATCCATCGTCCGAAGGGATCATCTAAGCTCTAAAAAAACAATGTCATATTCGGGAACATATCTGAAACATCATCGGTTTTCTGGGCTTTCGTTAATTTTCTCTGTTCTCAGTGTGATTTTGCGTTCGCTTTGTGACGACTAGGACCACTGCTGCTACCAATAAGATAGTAATAATCGCTCGCTGTTTTTGGAGCAGTTTCGGATAATGTTTCGACTTGCTTTGTTTCTAGAAATGGAATTTGTGGACTTGGTTTCAGACAATATTCTATATATAGCAATGTAGACATGTCGACTTCCTCTAGCGTTCATAACGAAAATAGTACAATTTTTTGCATAAAACAATCATATGAAAATGAATGAGCAGTTTACTGTGTGGTTAAGTATTCAGGCAAAGCACAATTATCACAACGTTTTTTACGCGATCGATCAACTGTTTTATGAGCTAACATAAACAGGCAAAGTGTTGAAACAAACGATTAGTACTATAGAATTGGAAGAGCAGCAACAGAAACCAAACAATGAATCTCTTTTACTTCTATGCATGTTCTACAAACAAGGTACTTCTGAGAATCTATATTGATTGCATTTATCAGAAAACCCCCTCTTTATCTACAATCTCAAATGTATCAGCGGTTATTACACCACAGAAGCAGCATCAAACTCATGAAAAACAACCAGAAAATCAAGGAAAAGCAAAGCCTTTCAGCAAGCCTTATGTTTCTATATGTACAGTTTTGAAAGAGTTCCCTGCGAAATTGAGATTGGGGAAGGTGGGCAGTTGTGTTTCTTAAAATTTTGTGGAATCTTCAACAATCATCTTCTCCATAGTTGTATTTTTTCCAAAAAAAAGTCTTATGTTTCTATTCAAGCACACAGGATTTAATGGGAACTCAAACAAAGATTTTACAGAGTCCACCATGAAACGATCAAACCAATGCTTGTAGTGACGTACATACGCAAATATATACATCAACATTTCCAAATGTGCAGTCAATAAGGAGAATTTTCGCACCTGTTCTATCCAGGGGACAAAAGAAGAACACTTCGCAAACCCTAGCTTTTGATTTGAGTATCGAAGAGGGAAGAGAGGAAACAGGTGCACACGCAGTGAGGGTTATTGCGGGCAAGGAGAGATATTTGAGGATATTCTGGTAAGGCTCTGTTTGAAACACGAGGAAAAAAAGGAAAAGGGAAGGAAAATTCCCTCTTCTTGTTTGGTTTGGAGAGAAAGAGGAGGGAAAATAAAAAAATTAATGCTCTGTTTGGTTCTTAGGGAAAGGGAGAGAAAATTAAAAAAAAATCCCCTCCTTTGTTTGGTTCTACAAAAAGAGAAAGGAAAATATTCAACTTCATATTAAACTTTCCTCCCATTTTCTTTTCAATTTTCCCTCTAATTTTATTCTTAATTATTTTCTTTTCTTTTCTCTCTCTTTCCAGAACTTCCAAACACAGCCTAAGTTTTGTGAATAGTAAAAAATTTCTCCCACTTTCCTCTTACTTTTCTCTCATTTTATTTTCCTTCTCTTTTCCTTTCCTTCCTCATGTTCCTAACATAGAAGCGTTGAAATTGAAGGACAAAATGGACAAAAAAAATTTGGACCATTTCTCGATTTGTGCGTGTCATCCTTGCGCAGGGGCCATGCTAATCTTCTCTGTATCGTTCCAATTTTATCGGATGTCCCCGAAGGGACACTCTTCTTTGCTCTCTTTCGTTATTTAAACGGCGTTAGTGTCTGACTACTGGTCGATGTGGGACGAAATAAACCAAGGAGAAAGACAGACTTATTCTACCCTATATCTGGGACCTGTTTCTTGAGGATTTAAAGAGAGGAGGGATGATTGAATACATCTGAGTACCAAAAATACTTGGAGATTACCTAGATATGCATGATCTAGCCAACCATAACCGTTGGATTCGTCAGGGGTTTTCAAAGGTTTGAGTTTCGAGACTGCCAAAACTATGTGGAATCTGGCATTGGCAGAAGGGATGGCTCTATTTTTCTTCTTCTTTTCTTGGGGAAAAAAAAAAACACAAAGCTTCAACTTTTATTGGAATTATGAAAGGAGTGTTTTGACATATATAATCCATTTCGATTTTTCTTGTCCTTAATTAATTTTTGCAGCATTTGTAAATTTTTCTTCTATTTTTTTTTATTATAAATTATTAGTTTGTCATCAGAAAAGTACGTATGTTCTCAAAACAAGGTACTTTTAAGAATCTCTGTTTTTTTTTGGTACAAAATGTCTTTTAAGAAACCTCTATTGATTTCATTTATAAGATGATCACCACAATTGTGATTACCATTCTTCACACCACAATCTCTTCTACATTTGTGTAGTTCCTCCTCTTCATTAGTTTTATTATTCTTATAAAGTGTTCAAAGATATATTCAAAATTAGAATCAAAGGGTTTTTGTTTGAAAAAAATGTTTGAAATTTAAAAGGATTCTTCTATTGTCAGTCCAGTAAACCTAGAAAAAGACACAAAAAAAATTACATATTCCAGTGTACCTTTTACACATTTTAATATGCTTTCACACACTTTGATATACTTTCACGCATTTCAATATATTTTTTAAACTTTAACAATAGTACTGGGTTGATTTTACCATCTTTCAATTTAAAATAGAGTATAATGATTATATGTCCACTTAAATAGTTGAATTCCTAAGGAAGAATTAATAGAAACTCGAACAAAGAAACAAAACAATTGCGCATCCAATCAAACAAAAGGAACAATTTTACAGAGTCCACCATGAAACAATCATACCAACACTTGTAGGGACGTACACGGTACATACATAGATATACATCTACATTTACACAATATGTAGCCAATAGCAAGAGAAGCAACGAATTTTCGCACCCTTTCTATGCAAAAGAAAGAAGAAGAAGAACACTTCGCAAACCTTGGCTTTTGATTTGAGCTAGGTGGTGTATCGAAGAGGGGGAAGAGAGGAGAGAGGAACATGTGCACCCACGCTGCGGGATTTGAGATAACCGTAGTGACCCAAGTCACTATATCTCTGTAGTAACCTATGTAGTCATCTCAATTATGGGCCCTCAGCAATATGTATTTGGAATCGGAACCGTACAATTTGTTAGGAATGTTGAATAGATCATTCATCTAGAAAATTGAATTAATTGGATATTGGTAACTATATGTTCGGATACCATTTTATGGATGACCAATATCATTTTGAGATAACACCATAAGACAAATTTGTCTCAATTTTATGTCTATTAATATCCGATTATCATAATTTTTTGTACACATAATGTGCTCAACGTTCATGAAAAAATAAACGGTTCCAATCCCAAATGAAAATTTCAGAGAGCCAACAATTGAAGTCACTACGGTTAGTGAGAAAGGAGAGAAATTTGAGGGCAAAATGAAAAAAAAAAATATTTTTGAGCCATTTCTCAATTTGATATGTCATCCTTGCACGGGAACTATGGTAAGTGGCTAAACATTAATTTATTTCCTATTAATTAAAAGCTAAGTTGTTAAAACTAATTTTTTTATGACAGTGCTAACAGCAAATCGGTGTTGTGAGTGTTAAAAATTTGGTTTTAGCAAACGAAGGCTCATTCACGAAGGGTGAATAAAATCATGCTCAAGAGGAGAAACTTGAGGATATTTTGGTAATTAATCATCAAAATTGAAGGTGAAAATAAAGAAAAAAATTTGGACCATTTCTCGATTTGTGCGTGTCATCCTTGCGCAGGGGCCATGCTAATCTTCTCTGTATCGTTCCAATTTTATCAGATGTCCCCGAAGGGACAACACTCTCTTGCTCCGCTTCGTTATTTAAGCCGTGTTAGTTTCTGACAACTGGTCGATGTGGGACGAAACAAAACCAAGGAAATAGTGTTTCAAAGACAGGCCTATGATTCTACCCCGCATATCTGGGACCTAGTACTCTATTTCTGAAGGATTTATAAAGAGAGGTAGAGAGGGATGATTCTTTACAACCAGGGCACCAAAAATACCTGGAGATCACCTATCTCCCTCCGTCCCAATTTATTTGTTATTTTTGGGAGTTCGTGTCATTTTTCAATTAATTATATCTTGCAATTTATATTGTTTTACGTGATTTCAAAAATATTATTTTATAGAATTAATTGAGATCTATCAAACAAGATCCATATTGAATATAAAATTCATTACCAATTTAAAGTTATAACTTGTTTTTTATCCGGTTAGAATAGAACGAGGGACCAAAATTTGGGGACGGAGGGAGTAATATGCCCGATCTAGCCAATGATAACCGTTTGATTAAGGAGTTTTCATGCCTCCCAGAACATTAATGCTAGTTATGGGTAGCTAACGCAAGCCCAATACATACAATTTTGTACTAATGTCAGTGATACAAGAAAATAGAAGAACAAGATAGATAAGCCGGCATTATAACAAGAGCATAGCAATCCCGACGGGGTTGACATTCTATACACTTGACAATCATATGTCACTCAAGCCCGGAAAGAGTATTGCTGATAAGAAATCAACCAAGCCCATATCTTGTACTCCCTCCGTATCAAATTGTTGGTTCTACTTTGGGAATCCAATTTTTTTTGGAAAAGTACCAAAAAAGGAAAGAAGTACACACTTTTCTTTGTTAACTTTTTTAAATGGCCATATGTTTTGGGACAGCCAAAAAAGAAAAGAAGGACCAACAATTTGGGACGGAGGGAGTATAAATCATTCAGGGTGCATTAGACCAAGAGAACAGCCCTATTTCTCTCCTAGAGCACTCCTGTCTTTCATTAGTGTTCATAATTTCTTTCAGGTCTCTCCCAAAACACCAAGGTTCAGATAAAAAACTGCTTTAAATTGGTTGAAGTCTTCCACACTTTCCTCGTATCCTCAGTATCACAAGGGCTAGAAACATTCGAGGGTGTTCCACAAATTGATTTATTGGTTTTAAGTCAGTGAATTGACTTAAGCGAACTTGGTTTGATGCGTTGTGAGAGAGACATGTCTCGTTAAGCGCGATAAATCAGCGTTGAGTTTAAGTCAATTTTGTGGAACAAATGCAGTGGAAGTTGAGATTAAGAGTACCTCTCAGTAGTATGAAGTTCCTGGTGCACCATGTCTCTCCCAATTTGAAAACTTTTTGATCTTCCACTGATTTCATCTTCTATCTTTTAAATAATGTAATTTTCTTTTGTCAATCAAAAGAAATAGACACGATTTTGATTTATGACCTCTTTTTTTATCGGCAATTTATGAGTTTTGCAAATCTGGATTTTATCGTTTCAAGCACCACCAAGTTACCTATTCTCAAAATTACTTGTGCTTTTGGACTAATTAACAATTACTGTTTTTTTTTTTCCTTTGGGTTCCTCCACGAAGATATTGATTAATAATGAGAGATGAAACCTACGTCATTTCAATCAATAAGAATAAAGATAATATTTACCTTCTACTATGGAGGGTGGATAAAATTGCACTCGGGAAAAAGAGGAGAAAGGAACAGGTGCACCCGCAATGACTGTTATTTGTGGGAGAGGAGAAGTTTGAGGATATTTCGGTAATTTAAGCGTCGAAATTGAAGGGCAAAAAGGTCCAAAAAAATGTGGACCATTTCTCGATTTGTGCGTGTCATCCTTGCGCAGGGGCCATGCTAATCTTCTCTGTATCGTTCCAATTTTATCAGATGTCCCCGAAGGGACACTCTGTTATTGCTCTGCCCCTTATTTATACAGCGTTAGTTTTTGACTCCTGGTCGATGTGGGACGAAACAAACCAAGCAAATACTAGAAGTCTAGAATAGTGCTACGAAAGACAGGCCTATTATTCTACCCTATATCTGGCAAAAGGGGTGGCTCTAGTTTTTATCTTCTTTTCTGAAAAAAAAAAAAAAACCACAAAGCTTAGCTTTATTGGATTTTAAGAAAAGGGTGCTTTGGATTACTTTTTTTTGTGCATATTCAATTTTTTTAAACATTAGTTAGGTTTGCGTCCATGTTTTTGTGAATTATTTGTTCATCTCAATGAGAGAAATTTAGAAAGTAAAAAATTGTGAAAAAAATCTTTAAATAATTCGCTAAAGACAAGACAAAAATAATTCAAAAGAGACAGATTTTTTATAGTATTATTCGTGTCTTTTTTTTATAAATTTGGTTCCGATTCCAGATTTTTACAACTACGTCAATTGGGAAAACTATATTTGTTTGATTTAGGTTTCGAGAAAGGTTTTTGGATAATGAATGAAGAGAGATAGACAAAGAAATAGAGCAATGATTTGAAAGAAAATTTATTGAGAACTGTGCTAAGTGGTTATAGAAAACCAAACCGAACAATCTTAATAGTAGTAAGTTGTTCCACAAAATTGACTTAGAGTATTGCTAAAAGTATTTCAAAATTCAGGGCATGTTCTTGAAGGAAAGTGGAGCATAAAATTCACCCAAAATAAACACGTCTCTTGATCGCAAAATATTACAAATTCAATCGTCTCTCTCTTCAACTATTACACACCCACTAGTAAGGGTGGAACCTTAATTAGTCACATTCATTCTTTGTAAAGTCATCTGCTCTCATTTTCAATCCCTCTTCTATGCTCACGCTTTCAATTTCTACTCTAACAAATTTTAGTAATTCAAAATGTTTTTAAAAGGCGCTTTTATACTTGTGCTCTTGCTCGCGTATGTGCACGCGCATACGTGACTAGCGGATGTGTGTGTGAGAGATTTGTCATTTGAGTGTGTGACTGTGTATGTGATTTGGAATCGATTTCTATCTAATTTCCCAACGGTTATTGGCTTGAATGCCTCTTATTATTTCCATTTTCTCTTTTATTAGCTAGGGAATCATCTAATAAAATCACCATTCACCCATTTCAAGTTTAGTTTTTGCTGCTGCGACAACTATTATGGACCAAAAGGCTACAAGATGAAAGAGCAACAACACAAAGCCCAGATCGACCAAGTCACCTGGGAAGAAACTTTTGTGCAATCCTGCAACAAAATTGCACGGGAACGGAAGTAAAGACACTTTTTCGGTACGAAAAATTTGCAGGAGTCGTGTCCAACGTAACCACACAGAATCACATTATGGACCAAAGTAACCAAACAATCTAGTTGTAATGTCCCAAAATACATATATTCCAAGCTTTTTATCAGACACTTTTTATCAATGACTTTTTCGGTCCTCCACCAACAAGGATCTTATATTACCTTTGGCAAAAGAGCAGAAACATATTCCAAGCTTTTTCCTTTGGAATCCTCGCGGCAAGAAGACCAATTTAGTACCCAGACAACACTGCCGGATTTTCCTTTACAAATGGAATTCAGGACAAGGAAATGATATATACTCCTTCCGTTCCATTTTGATCATTTCATTACTTGGAACGTCCCAAAATACATATCCACTTTAAAAGTCATTGATGAAAATTTGATGAAATCCCATTGTAATCCTTAAAAAGTGAAGGGCATAAATTGGAAAGTTGGACACTTTTTGATGCAATCATTATGCTCCCTTAAAAAGTTAAAATTCCCAAATGGGACTATTAAATTGGAACGGATCGATGCTTCTTTTAAGTTTTAAATTTTTGTTCGTCTTTTTTGAAATTTTTGTTAAATTTACGTCAAAGTAGTTTGTGCGATTCTAACAGTTGTCTCCTTGCTTCTCGTAGCATTGCAAACTGACTTAATGCTGTATTCACCAAATACATTAAGAACCAATTTGGTTTTTTTTTTGTCCTTATTATTTTATTTTTATTTTAATTTGTTAGTTTTACGTTGATTTTTTGTGGTTTCTTGGTTAGTCTTGACGAGAGGAATCTAAAAAGTATAAATCATGATAAAAAATTTAAAAAGTTCACTAAAGACAAAAAGAATCCAAAATTTTGTGGTTTTTTGGATTATTTTTGTCTTTATTCACAAAACTTTTAGTTAATAATTTTATATTTTTTAGATTCCTCTCATCGAGACGAACCAAAAAACCACAAAAAATCGACGCAAAAATAACAAATTTGAAAAAAAAAATTGAATAAGGACAAAAAAAAAAAAAACTAACTAAACCAAACTATTTTTTTTGTTTACCCAAAGTACCCCTAAGGAACCAGATTCTGTTTCTCTTGTTTTCTCAAGGTAAATAATTCGCCCAGAACATTAATACTAGTTGGGGTAGCTAACGCATGCGCATACAATTTTGATTTTTTTACCGATTTCATCTTGTATCTTAAAAATAATGAAATTTTCTTTGTCGATCAAAAGCAATAGACACGATTATGATTTATGAGTACTTGCAAATTCTGGATTTTAACTTTTCAAACACCACCATGTTACTTATTCTCCAAATTACATTGTGCTTTTGGACCAAACAACTACTTTTTTCCCTCTGAGTTCCTCCATGAAGATATTGATCGCCATCAGGATACAAATCCTTTGTTAGTAATTTACAAATTTCACCCAAATGTTGCTAAGTATTATTCCAAGGTCCTGTAAAATGATGATATTTGTCGTTTATCATTTTTTTTTTTTTTGGATCAGCATTTGTCGTTTATCATTGCCAAACATGATATAAGAGCATCCCCATCAGCCTTGCTACTATGGCCAAATGGGTATTTTGTTGAGTCAAAGTGGAAAAAAACACCCCAAAATCAGTCTCAACAAACATTTGGCTAATTTGCAAAATTTATAGTTTTGCTACAGTAACTCGGTATTGGGGCAAAGGCACTGTTCATAGGCTACCAAATACTTTAATAATTTCTCTTCCCTGACGTCTTGCCCTCTCTCTCTGTGTCTCCCCCTTCCGTAACTGTTCACAGGCTAAAAACACCCCAAGGTACTGTTCACAGGCCCCACTCACAATTGGGGACTCACAACTCCCCAGTCAGTGAGAACAATATTTTAAGAAAAAAGTTTTTTTTTAATGAGACTTGAGAGGAAAAGTAAAGTTTGGATAGAGAGTCTGATTTTGTAAATTTTTTGATAAGTGGCTTACTAATTTATAAAAGGTGTTTTTGAGGTTAAATTTGGTGTTTTTTTTGTTGAGCCTGATAAGGATGCCCTAATACTTATAGATCAACCTGTTGAGTAGTAACAGGATAATGAAACGGGTACAGAAAAAAAAGGGACCGAAAATATACCGATCGCGTTCGGGAACCCACTTTCCACACGAGTGATCCGAACCGTTCATTGTTCTTAAAACATTTTTCCGAGGGGCCCCACAAAATTTCAGCTCAATCGGACGGTTGGAAGTGCTCGAACCAAAGTCTCACCGTTTGAATAAAAAATCGAATCATTCGTGTGGGACCCAAAAGTGGATCCCTGAATTCGATCGGTACATTTTCTGTGCTCCCCGTTCTGTACGGGTAGCACTGTCCGATAATAAATCCCCGTTAGTCATGTTTCTTTCTCTTCCTCTTGATAAAAAACAAACTAAGCAAGTCTACATTGTCTCTCTCTCTCTCGCTCTACAGTCGTAGTCTGCAAGCACTGTCGATAATTTTGTTGCTACATATAGATATGCATTTTAGGTAAGATTTCACTAAAATAAAATCATAGATTCTCCTTGTCTGTACTCCTTTTCTTTGAATAGACACAAGTGAAAGAAGGGGAGAAGATATTCCACATGGGTAGATACACTTCCTTTTTGTTGCCCTAAAATAAGAAACATATACTCTCCCGAAAAGGATGTCCAAAATCACTGTTCATGTCTCTCAAAAGATTATCTATATTTTTCAACGTATAATGATTTACGTATGAAATATGGATCTCGATTGATAGATCTCACTTAATTCTATTAAACAATGTTTTTAAAATCACAAAAAACATTATAAATTACAACATGTAGATAATTTTTTGAGGATGGTGAATAGTGATTTTGAACATTCTTTTTAGGGCGGAGGAAGTATACATTTCTAGTTGTTTCTTGCATTTGTGCAAGAGTCAAGAGAATCTAATCTAAAGAAGACTTGCACTTAGCCCGAGATACCCCAATTATGTCCAATTGGTACCCACATCAACACGTGGAGAAAATCCATTACAAGTTTTCAACCTAAGCTAAAGATCTAAATCTAATTATGCAAAGAGACATTGAGAGGAGGATTTTGAACAACTTTTTCAATTCAAATATGGTAATGGATTGTTTTTTAAATGGTTTGATGTGTTGAGTTCTTATTGGTTCTTGATTATCAAACTATGGAGGCAAGGCCAGTCAGCCTTCTAGTTTTGTTTTTCAAATAAAAAAGCAAGCAAATCTGAGGGTAGCTCAAGTGGTAATAGAGATTAAGACGCAAATTAAAACATTCTGAGTTTGAGACTTGGCAATTTTTTCGGGCCATGCCGCAAGAATTTCTCTAGTTAATTCCCTAATCTCGTTGTAGATGGTCTGCCTTTAACCGAATCGAAAAGGAAATTTATTCGAGCTACGAATAAGTTGGCCCGCTAACCGAAAAACCTAAAAAAAAAAAAGACCAAATGAGGATGCATGCTCCATTATTCAAATGGAGATAATTAGTGAGACAATCTATGTCTTTGTCATGTAGATATAATGTCCAATACTTTCGGCTAGATTCAAGGTTCTCAGCTTCAACCATTATAATTTCGCCATGTTTGGCTTACGGTTTATATGAGATACTAATTTTTAGTTCTAGCATTTGATATTAAAAAGAAATTAGGAGTTGTGTCAGTCTGTTTTGCCCAACTTTTTGCTTAAACGTTTTTAAAATAACCTTAAATAAATTAAATAGTCAAAGAGAAACATGTTTTTAGATTTCACTCATAGCTTGAATATAATTCGTTTGTAACATCTAATTAAGAAATAACAAACAAGTCATTTAACCCTAACCGTAAAAGGGGTTGTCTACTTTGCAAGCAAACCAAACTTGTAAGGACTTGAACAAGTTAATTTAAAACATTGGAGCTTATTCCATGGGAGGCCATTTGTACGCCCCGTAGAGTACCAACTATGTTGGTACTCGAATATTTTGGATTCGAGCTAATAAAACAGTATCGACCTCTAATATAGTAACTCAATTCATATTTCCTTAATGCTACCTATATGGCAACAAAGAAAAAAGAACTTATGTCTATGTGCACGCCAAGTAATTGCAACAGATGTTTAATGGTAATGACCTCGGTGTAATAATATAGGGAGGAAATCGGTTGGAATAGTCATACGTGAATTTTTAAAAAGATCACTTTTATAGAAAAAATAATTTCTAATGTTTCTAAATTCATGGGTAACGGTCGAATATTGACCTTACCAATTGTGAATCGATTTAGTATCGAAACGGACAGATATATTACGGAAAGTGGTCGATACCTATGCAATTTTACATCTTCTTGTCGGGGAGTAACTTGCGTATCGTCTGATACATAAGATCTTGGGGTGTGTGTGTGTGTGAGGAAGAGAGAGAGAGATAGAAAGGCTTGGCCAATTTTCTAGAGACCTAAATAAAAGATGGAAATTGAGGCCTAAATCACGAGATCGAGTGAGCTGAATTGAGTCAAATTATGCAAACATTAATTTGTTGGTTGACGCAATCAAGAGGTTGCTTCTGTTTGGAGAAAGGAATTAACTAAAATAATGTTTTTTCATGCTTTGCCCAACCATTCTTTGCCACCTAAGAAGTTTGAGATGTGACTTTCATCTCCGCAATAATAATTAATTAATGTGACTTTGCCCTATAATCTCAATTATTTGATCAATAACTTCCAGCAATTGCTAACATTCCCATGATTACCATTCAATAGGAGACGTAGAATTATGAATTTGACATGATTTAGGGGATCACTCTTTAGCAATTTTACCATTAAAAAAAAAACCCTAAAAGTGTACACTATAACTATGGAAAAAATTAGGAGTGCAAGGACCAAACGGCCCCTGGTCCCCGGCCCTCGTTACCATTTGGCCACTGTGATAAGTTCCTAGTTGATTAATTATATAACACGTCGCCCCATTCCACTAACTGTAAAAACCAAAATGTTAGTTTATTGCGATTTTTTAGGCAATTCAATCTCTTACAATACATCACATAAAAAACCGTGAAAAGTCAAAAAACCAGAAAGCTACCCTTAGTGAACACACATATAGGACTCATACATGCATGAGTACCTACATATTTTTTCGTAAATGTTAATGTAAAATTGTAGATACATGCATGCATGAAAATGCATGGATTGACCAATCTCAATTAATATACTAACGTTTGAGCAGAGTAAATAAATTATTAAAGTAGATTAACTAATCACCATTGCATTTTTGTTTAGACCCCATGGAGGGGGAACACATGCACGTGAATTTTTGAAAAATGACATCAAAGAATAAAAAGAAGAAGAAGAAGAAACTACTCGAAACACGATTCGATAACCTACCTAACTAATGATGGAGTCAAGATGAGTATAAGTGGTGGCAACCGTCATCCCAATAATTTTGAAAAACTCGTTTACTCTACTAGCTAGTGTACCTAGGACCAACATGCACATCTAGATTTAGGGCTTGTTTAAATTGTAACCAATTTGGGGCTTGTTTCATGAATCATAACTTGGGGTTTAAAATATCATAAACTATACAACTTAACAAAACAAACATTTTTACTAGCCTCATCTAATAATTTCGGGTATTGTCGGCTTAATGAGGAGGCTAGACTGCAGCAACGATGTGCAAACTCCCGTTGCTCACTTAGGCGTGTTTTGGGAAAATAATCAAAATAGATTACTATTTTCGGTCTTTATTTAATTTATTTTATATTTGTTAGTTTTGCGTCGATTTTTTTATATAGATTATTGGTTCGTCTCGACGAGAAAAATCTGAGAGTAAAAAGGTATTAACGAAATTAAATTTTTCTGAATAAGACAAAAACAATCCAATAATCCACAAAAATTCAGATTGTTTTTTGTCTTAATTAGTGAACTTTTTAAAAAAATTGATAATAATTTTTTACTTTTCAGATTCCTCTTGTCGAGAGACGAACTAAAAATCCATAAAAAAATCAACGTGAAACTAACAAATACAAAAAAAAATGAACAAAGACAAAAATAATATTAAAAAATCCATGTAGATTACTTTTGTAAAAACAAGGGAGAGTTAATTAGGCATCCTGTACAAAAAATATCATTATGATTCCATCCTATGAGATTTGAATACTTATGATTTCATCTTGAAATTCAAATAAACCCCAAAATACCCTTTCTCTCTCCTAATTTTCCTAATATTTATCTCTCCCAATTTTCCTAATATTTCTCTCTCCTAATCTTTTCTAATCTCTCTCCTCTCTCCTCTCTCCTATCTTGAAAAATTTCTCTCTCCTAATCTTATAATTCTCTCTCTCTCTCTCTCTCTCTCTCTCTCTCTCTCTCTCTCTCTCTCTCTCTCTCTCTCTCTCTCTCTCTCTCTCTCTCTCTCTCTCTCCCTCTCCCCCTCTCCCCCTCCTAATCTACTCAACTAAAATCTCAAAGCAAAATTGAAAAAAAATACTCCTATTTTGATGGTGAAGAATTAAAATGTTGAAACATAATTATACAGGGAAATCACACAGGGAACATGGATTATTGATTGACCTTGATTATAAGGGAACATAGTTAATAAACATTAGATTGCATTAAACATGATAAATCAATAAAGGGTAAATTTCACCTACCTCCCCTGAGGTTTCTGACAATTACAAAAACCTCCCCTAATGTTTCTGAAATTCCACTGACCTCCCCTATTTTTGAAATAAATGTCACATACCTCCCATTCGTTAACTTTCGTTAGAAAAACTAACGGAAAACGCTGATGACACCTCCACCTCACTCTCCTCTTTTTATTTTAAATCTTAAAATTTTTATAACTTTTGTTTTATATATTCACTTTTTATGAAATTTATATATTTAAAATCTATTCGAAAAGATGTATAAAATAAGATCCATATTCAATTTGAATTTATGAAAAAATAAAATCTTGTTTTTTCAATATGAATTTTAATTATAATGTTACATAATTTAAATTATTTTCAATGTGTAATTTAAAATTTTACGCAAAAATTGTACTCCCTCCGTTCCAAATTGTTTGCCCCTTTTGGGAATACGTGCATTTTACACGCAAAAAATAATGTGCAAGCATTAATTTTTTTCAACAAACTTTATACCAATTTAAAGATCTTATTGAGAAGAAAAAATTGGTGTAATTCTTTTTCAAAAAAAAATCTCATAAACACGTTATTTTTTTAGTGAAAAATGCAAGCACTTCCAAAAGGGGGAAAACAATTTGGAACAGAGGGAGTACAAAACATCATAAAATCTTCTTGTTCAACAATTTTGTTTTTTCCAAATATATTCTTAATTAAATGAACATGATAAATTTGCAAGTCCATTTTTCTATTTAATGGTGACTTTATCCCAATAAAATTTTAAATTTTCAATGCAAATTTTAATTATATTGTCATTTTTTTTTGCCATTCGATATTCATTAATAGAGTTATATTCTCCACCCTTAAAAAAATCGATTAATAAAAAAATAGAGTTAAAAAAGTTTCACTTAAATTTAAATCGTTTTTCATTATTAAAAAATGACTTATAGAAAAAAAGTATCGAAGAGAATTTTTTCACAAAAAACTACTCCCTTCGTCCCTTTTTTAGTGTAGACATTTCCATTTTGGACTATCCCTTAATAAGTGTGTGGTTTGGAAAAAAAAAATAGTTTAGAAAACTATTTTTAAAAATAGTTTAAAAAGTGTGGTCTAAAAAATAAATTTAATAAAGTTGTAAAAATTTTGAGGTTTAAAGTTTTGAGTTAAACATTGAAAAATTTAAATTATGTAGCATGACAATTCACATTGAAAATTAAGATTTTATTTTTTCATAATTTCACATTGAATATGGATCTCATTTTATAGATCTTTTCGAGTAGATTTTAAATATATAAATTTCATAAAAAGTGAATATATAAAACAAAAGTTATAAACATTTTAAGATTTAAAATAAAAAGAGGAGAGTGAGGTGAGGGTGACATCAGAGTTTTTCGTTAGCTTTTCTAACAGAAGTTAACTGAGGGGAGGTATGTGACATTTATTTTCAAAAGTAGGGGAGGTCAGTGAAATTTCAGAAACATTAGGGTAGGTCCCTGTAATTGTCAGAAACCTCAGGGGAGGTAAGTGAAATTTACCCGTCAATAAAACATGTTTCCTGTGTATGAATTAACACTAACCCTTATTTCCATTTTTTCAATTTTGAAAGACATGGGCACAAATATAGCCTCCTTTGGGTAAAAAACTTAATCCAGTTTTTTGGTTTTTTGGGGTACAAAAAACCAGAGTGCTTTGGGTAATAATCTTAATCCAAAAAACCAGAGTGCTTTGGGTAATAATCCAATAATCCAGATTATTCGTTTGTCTTTATTCAAATTTTTTTTACATTCGTTAGTTTTGCATCAAGATTTTGTGGTTTCTGGATTCCTCTCGACGAGACGAATCTAACAAGTATAAAATTATGGTCAGAACTCAAAAATTTTTGAATAAGGACAAACGAATAATCCAATAATCCATAATCTGGATTATTAGCCAAAGGAGGGAATAATTTGGATTAAGTTTAAGAAAAAACCGAACCGGTTTTTTGAATTATTTGACAAAAAACCAAAAAACCAATAATCTGGATTAAGTTTTTTACCCAAAGGAGGCCGGTCCAATAGCTCATAGTATCAATAAACCATTTTTAAAGGACATGAGAACATGACGAACTGCAATTTTAGAGACAATTAATATTTCACGCTGACTGTTTTACCCCTCAACAGTGCATTTTCTTGTGGTGACTGGTGAGCTAGGTTGAACCCTATCCTTGTACCCAACTGTCTACCCATAATGATACCTCCATGTTCATTAGATCGTGATCATCATAACTATTATCACCTCGAAAATATCTTTAGGGCAATCCATTTATGGCGCCATTTGGACGGTTGACAATCAAATGACAAAAACGTTTACTGCAAATCTAAGTCGTAGGTTGATTTTTGTTTTCTAGTCTAGAATGCTAAGACTCGGAACCGAATCATCAGTAGCGGATATCTGTCTCAGACTCTCTGTTTCGTCCATCCGAACAATCAACGGCTCAGATTCCTCGAATAGACGGGACAGCTAGTTAAGATAAGATTTTCTGAACAGCTGATCCGCTCTCGAATCATCAGGATTTTCTGGATCGCTGATCTCCTCTCAAATAATCAGTAAAGAATGCTGGAGATTACTAAGAGCATCTTTAGAGATACGGGAGTAACAAATGTGTGTTAAAATGGGACTGCGTCGGTCCCATTTTGTAGACCTTTCGGTCCATTAATTTTGGAATGCCCTGCATCCCAAAAATTGTGTCCTTTTCGAAAAGATGAGTAAAAAAGTGTTTATATTTTCCAAACTAAACCCTCTTAAATTTTGAAAAATAATTTGAAAAAGTGGGAATTAAAGACAGTAACAAAATTTAAAATGTAAGAGGCGAAAAACTAACAACGTTAATTTAGGGCTCTTAATTGAGATCGAATCTACTCGGAAGGAACTTTGATCTTGCAACACCAGTAAACTGTTAGAGCACCTTTCTCCTCGATGACAAAGGTCCTCCGATACTTATGTTAGTACGATAGTTTTTAGAGGAAAGATATGGACGAAATGCTCATAATTGGCAAATTACAGCATACCTGTTACTCTAGGTCTGGTTCTGCTATTATAGCTGATCGTTTGGTCATCATTCTATTTGTTTTTCTTGTTTGAGCCCTTCTTTGTATGGACTCTTTCTCGTTTGGGTTTGTCCCTATCGGGTAGTTGCATCTCTATGATGCTGAATTCCTTATTTGAAGGAATACATACACGGTAAGCTATCATGCTCGTATGGAGTTCTTCCCATATTGGAGTCTTCATTCCGGTTATGAGATCTCTATCTTGTTAGGATCGTGCATATCTTCGCATGCACGGTTGCCAAGGAATATTCTTTCCCCGCCTTTATTTCGCAAGGCGGCTTGGGCTTAAAGTTTATCTTTGGATGGTCGTTAATGGAGTGGACCCTAACGAGCTCCTTTTTGCTCGTTCGGTAAGGGTAGTACTGCTTATGTGGCTCCCGTTTAGTGTTGTCCGTGATTCGTGGTAGCTGAGCTAATGTGGCACTTTCTCCGCACATTCCTAAGTCATTTTTAGGGTTTATGGGAAACACCCGACACAAAAACCATTTTTTTAGGAAACATGTATTAAATGCATAAAAGTTGGAAATCCAAAAGGAACAAATAAAATGGGATGGAAAAAGTAGATGACAAAACATATAACTGATAGCTCAAAGACTCGGTAGAACTCGATCAGCTTAGCTTGAGTCGTTTAGTAATTGAGCCGAGCTCCGGCTCGAGTTTAATTTCCAAGCTCGTTTAGTAAACGAGCCGAGACCAACACTCCAAACTCAAATTACTGGTAGTAGATTACGGCCTCGTTTGATTCAAGGATAAAAGACTGGGATAGGATAACATGAGTCCAATCCTGCATAATCCCGCGTTTGGTTCCCAAAAAGCATCTGGGATTGCTAATCCCGGGACTAATTTAGTCCCTATATGGGGGGGGGGGGGGGGGGGGGGGGATTGTTTTGTCTGGGATAAAAAACACACGGAAGGAGTTCCACCAAAATGCAAAATTGGCACCCTTCTTCTCTTTTTCATTTCAACTCTTTTTCTCTTTTTCATTTCAACTCTCTCTCTCTTCCTCCCTCTCACACCAGACCACTTCTTCTTCTTCAAAACCAATCGACTTCTTCCACCAGAGGACTTCTTCCACAAGACCACTTCTTCTTCTCGGTTTCTTCCATTTTTGCTCAAAGGAGTTCTAGATCTACACTCCTCCAGTGAGTTTCGAACCAATTTCATCACACCTACTCACATCCATGGCGGATCCGACTCCTACCGAGCCATCCATGACCTCAACGAGTACAGAAAACGATGCGGGGAGGATGTACTCTGTATTTATTTTTTTATTTTTTTTGGTTTTGCTAGGTTTGTATAAAAAAACGAGCCAGAGTTGTGGTTTGCCCTAGAAACACAGATCGACTTCTTCTCGCGTCCTCGTCGGCCAAAAACATAGATCGACTTCTTCATCCTGTGGGTTTAATTTTGGTTTAATTACTGCTGTTGTTGTGGATTTTTTTTTTTATCATGATCCACTCATACTATTTCTGGGGATTTTCTTCAATTGTCAAGGCCATGAGAATTTAACAAAAAAAAAAAGAGAGAATTTGTCAAGGCTATTGATCTTGTTTTCAATTAAATCTGTTGGATGGAGAGAGAGAGTGTCTTGAAATTAATCCCAAAACTTAGTTTAGGGAACCAAACATGGGATTAGCCAAAACACAGGATATCCCGATGTTAATTTTACACGAATCAAACAAAGGATTGAGTGAGATTCAGTACTAAATTAGTCTCAGGACAAATATCCCGGACTATTAATCCCAAGACTACCAATCCCATTTATTTTAGTCCGCGAATCAAACGAGACCTACACTAATTAACATAGCAAGCATATGTATTAAGCTTGTCCACAAATAAAATCTAATAATCTCAGAAGTGCTGCATTATAATAAGCTAATTCGTCTCCCCCACGGCGCCGTGCAAATAGGAAACAGCTTGAATGTAGCTATCATTGGATCTTCCCAAACACAATCAACTTTGATGATGATTATAGGAGAGAGAAATAGACACATATCTACAATTTGTCAAGACTCATTACGTTATTTGTACACCTCATCCCCCTTGTCGTTGACTAGCTGATAGCTAGATTGAGTCATGTTCCCCACCCCTTTTTTTTTATTTTAATAACCGGATGTCCGGACCAGTACACCTCGATTAATTCCAGAGCCCTTAAGGTAACGACCAGACATAAACCCCCGGTGGCCCCAACAGGTTACTGGCAAGGGAAATCAAACCTGAAACCTTAGGTGGGAGCAAACTCCTAAGTCTCAAGGCAAGACCACTTTGTTAATCATTCTTTTCGGGTTATATTCCCCCACTTTTTATTATAAAACTTGGTCTTTAAGTCAGTTTGCACGTATCTCGACTCATTTCAAGACCATAAAGTTAACGACCGGGCGAATTTTCAATGCCCCAAAAGAATTAATTACGTACACTCCAAGGATTTCAAAGTTAAGATCCTATTAAAAGATCAGAGTTAACTCCAAAATCTCGAAGTCGTAGATCAACCCTGGTGGTTGTCATATTCCTTACTTTTGCCAACCACTATAGTTTTAGTTCATGTATTCTTGCCTTCCAAATTGCTGACAATTATAAGGGCTGCCCCACCCACCGACACAGCTCATAATTACTGTTTTACCCCTTCTCCCCTCCCTTAATTACTTTATCTATTTATATTATTTCATTTAATTACTTTATCTATTTATATTATTCATTTCTTTATATAAATTAATTTAATTAGTTAATTCATTTATTTTATTTAATTAAGTTCTTTTATTCAATTATTTATTAATATCTTTTTTCTCTTTTATATATTAATTCATTTAATTCATTTCTTTTATTTAATTTATTTCTTTTATTCAATTATTTATTTATCTCTTTTATTAATATCTTTTTTCTCTTTTATCTTTTTAATGTGCTCTAATATCTTGTTTATCTTATTTAATTATTTTCATTATTTTAATGTGCTACTTATTTATTTAATATTGTTTATTTACCTCTTTTTCTTAATGTTGTGAATTTTAATACATGAGATAAATCACTAATTACAATTTTGAAAGATATTCATCACTTACCGCTATTCATTATTTGATTCTGGAGAAATTCACAACATTTTTTTTCTAGCGTTCATTTCTATTGATGAAGAGGTGACCTCATGCTCTTCAAGAAATGATGGCAACAGCCCTGAGGAAAAGTGTAGAAATCAACTCATTATAAGATTCTAAACAAATTAATCTAATATAGTACTAACAGAATCTCAGTTAAATTATCATAAGAAAATATATACCAATTAGCACGCAATTAAAATATGGGCACAAATAATACCATTTTGTTTAGGGTAACATGTGATGGGTGCGTTTCTAACGAACTACGTACTCCAAATTAATGAAAACGCATGGGACACATGACCCTTGGTCCTACACTGTGCCCGCCAATGGTGAGCTAGAGGGTGTCCAAAACTTCGTCTCGATTGGTTAATTTTCTCGCTAGATCCGCAAAATGAGACAAAATTGTGAGTTGTTAAAGTTTGATTTATAAACTTTTAAAACAGTTAAACCATTGTTTGAAAATGAAAAGTACTCTACAAGTCTTAAACATTTGTTTCATATTCATTTGTTTATGTAAAAAGAAGAAATTTTATTAAATTACAGGCGGAGCTAGGATTATTGACAGTGGATCGAATTAGTTATTTTGAGCCATCTATAATTCTACTACTCTGTAAATGTGTAGCTTTTTTTTTTGTCAGACAATAGGATGTTAGCATGTCAGTTAAGTTAAACTATTACAAGGGGTATCGACGTTGTTCCATCAACTCAAACCTAGAACCTCGAAACACCTAAATACTGATACACGACCAATTGAACTAGAAGCCCTGGCCAATATGTGTAGCTCTCTGCCCGCATAAAATGGATAATTACCGGCCCTACATCTTGAGAGTACTAAATCACAAGTGGTAGGCACATAGGATGTGATGAATCAACAACCAATCAGAGAGAGAGAGAGAGAGAGAGAGAGAGAGAGAGAGAGAGAGAGAGATGTGAGGGAGAAGCCTCTCCCTAGGGTTTGCTCCTGGCGGCTCCCTCCCCCCTCCCCCAATCGCCTCTTCCATCTTCCTCCTCCTCTTCTACTTTCCTCTATTGCACCCCACTAGGTTTTCAGCAACTCCCCATGGCGGCAATCTTTCTCTCCTCATCCATTGGGCGGCTGAAACCCGATTTTTGGACAAGGGGGGAGCCGGATCTGGGAATTCCAGATCCGGACTTCCGACATTGACGGCGACGGAGACGGTGTGACAACTTCCCGACGACTCCGGCTATCTCTATTTTCCTGTATTTTTTGTTCCTTTATTTCTTATAATTTTTTTTTTCTGTTTTTTCTTCTTTTACTTAGTTTTAGGTTGTAATGCTTGATTTGGTTCAATGGAGTTTTTTTCTTGTGGCTAAAAAAAAAGGTGGCCGGTAGGCACATATTGATATTAATAGCTAGCTTATTCTTTACTCAAGCTTAGTGGGATGCATTTACAAGCTTCTCTATACCTAAATAATCCAATTTTGTTAAAATTTGATAGCAACCAAACTGCTTAGGATGTTTCATCGATGTGTAATTATTCAGTGATCCTAGAGTATAGCGACGTGATGCTCCAGAATACTCAAACACTACATATTTTTGTGAGATCCGTGACCAAGTATATAAACTCTCGTAATTGTGTTGTACTAAAGTAATCCGAAACACTAGATGACTGTGTTTCACGAGTACCAATTAATTACGCTTCATCGAGGGTAATCACTAATCAAATGGCTAAGGTTGATGTCTAATTGAGGTTGTCCACAAACATCAGGTCAGGCCACAGGAAGTTCTTTTCGTTTTCATTCTTTTTCTAACAGATTTTTCAGTTTTATTCACATCAACTGTTTCACACCCCCCACAAGGACACGTGTCCAGTACCAAAAGGCTGAAATTCTTTGCTTTCTTAAACAATGGTAACGATTACCGTGACCTGTCCATTTGCTATTCTTAAAATGAACTTGTGAAACCTTTTCTCAAAATATCTAAGTGGAAAGCGCTACAATACATATCCAAATAACACGCGTATGTACTTTGTTATATCATTTGAAATTCACGATATCAACATTGGAATTCATACTATTTGTATGAAAATTTTCTGACATTTTGCATGAAAATTCACAATATTGAAAGGAGTACTCATAACATAGAAATAAGATGAATACAAGGTTGAAATTAATTATAAATTTAATTAAAAACTATATGGATTTTCTAAGTTTTTTGTGAGTATTTATATAATTCAAAAGTTATATGCCTTGCATGTTTAAACATGAAGTGTGTATTGTAGCATTTATATACCACTAATGGAGTATCAAAGAATCAAACTTAAAAAAAAAAGTAGTACGTATTTTGTTTGAAATTATACCATGTCCTACGTTGTTAATGCAATAGCATTTGAGAGAATTCTTAACACCAAAAAACTCAGTGAAATCTCTGTGTGACCAGTTTAAATATAATTTGAGGGTCACCTTAAAAATATATACGTATGTTGAAATTATACCACTTCTTATGTTGTTAAGGCAGTAGCATTTGAGAGAATTAATTATTAACACCAAAAAAACTCGGTCAAATCTCTTTATGTGACCGAATTAATTATAATTTGAGGGTCACGTGACAATGACCACGAACTCAATAATATCTGAGGTTAATCTGGGGACCCGTGCCCACCGGACACAATGGAAACCCATCTGCCATGGCTACATTGGTCGCTTATTATAGAAGTGGTGAAGAACATGTACCAGAATCTTATTCACTAGTTTTTTGTAGATTTGATGATCACTTCTCTTTTTGCCCTTTTTCTTCCCCCTTACATGGTGGATTCTATGATAGCTTTGTCTGTACTTAGATTCTTCAACAACAAATGAGGAAATAAAGATGCTAGTTTTACTTTGTTAGATTCACAAACTACAATGTTACTTTAAGTGGATATAATCTCTACTAAGTTTTGGGGTGAGCTGTCCCTGTGATCATATGGTCTACTAAATCACATATGGTCTACCAATAAAGTTCACCTTTCTCAAATATGATTCGCTAACCAAAAAGTGATTCACAACTTCCACATGCATGCAACATTTGAAAAAATTTAAAGGGTCAGTAGGATACATGAAAAGTATTTCTGAACTAATGTTCAGTAAAGGAGAATTAATGGCTCATATTTACGTCTCTTGTAAGGATTTAATGATCTAAGGATCTTGAGTTTCTCAGCCTTCTCGGATCAGTTATACGTTCATGCATGTATGGTCTAGGTAATTAGAGAAAGACTTGACATCCCGACTTTCACTGATTGTTTAAGATGAAGAACTCTCTGATGTTTCAATTTGAGTTTTGATTATGTGTTATACTCTGACTTAAGATATTAATCATTAGCCAGCAAGCCAGTAGGAGAACTGGTTGGCAGAGTGGCCCTTTTCTTTTTTTTTTCAAGTTGTTTTTGAATTTGGGATTTGCGAAGGAAAAAGAAAGAAAGAAAGAAAAGATAATGATCTACATATATATGATTGGTTATGAGGAATATTTTGATTTTATCCAACCAGAAAACCTTCCAAGAAATTCAAATACATAAATAAGGGAAGTGTTTGGGAGGTTCACGATGTCATTTTCAATTTTGCATTATTGAATTGTGGTTGTTCGGAAATAAATATAATTCATTTTAAAAACTAACAAGGGAGATGTACGCGAATTGAGAATAATCATAGCTGGAGCTTTTTGCATTTTCATTTTGCCTACGGACAAAAAGACTAAACTACCCCAACATTCTTCACAATTGGTTGGATTTTCTTTCCGGATACAGATGAATAAAGCTAACTTATTTTTCAGACAATAATCTGTAAGTTTTGAGTTAATACTAATTTATCATAAATTAAAGATATGGAGTAAAAACTGTAAAATAAAAAAATGCCCCAAAAGACAAAAATCAGGAAGGAAAAAAAAAAAAAAAAACATAACCCAAACTCAAGATTATCTATTTTCTGAGGTGATTAAGCAAAACATAGGAGTTTCTACTTTAACCGAAATAAAAGACTACATTTTTTTTTTTTTTTTAGTGCTTTGGAAAGTGAAATAAAAAAATACTAGCAATTATTAACAGCCAAATATCACCGGCCAATGGCAAATTCGTAAACCACACAAGTAAAATATATAGTACTGTAAAAGGAATTTGGTCCCATTTTCCTTTTTGTTTCCTTTTTCCCCCTGTCACGGAGACAATAGAGCTGAGTCTCATATTTCCTGGTTCTACCCGCTACCCTCACCAATCCTAACCCCCATAGCATACAGTATCTTGTCACCATCGGACCGTCCACCTGCCTCAATCCTCCCTTGCTAATAATTATGGCATTGGGACAACCATCCACCTATGGCGGGTCCGGAGACTGTGTTGTGCACCCAGTACTGCATAGCACTCGTGCTATACAACCCCTCAAGGGTCCACTCTGGTTTTGTTCTTTGACCCACAACTATCACTTAAAAATTCATGTTGATAGGACATAGGTAACTATGTGATCGGTGACCATTTAGCTTTTTTGTAGAAAAAAAAAATCACTTACATCAGTTTCATTGAATGTTTCGTTTCCAAAAAGAATACGGCCTAAAAACATAGCTATCGAATGTCCAATCAACATAAATTTTAACGTGGACTACATACTCGAAGAGACGAACAAAATTAACGATTCATCGAATAACAGGACTCGGGTGGCGCCAAATGAGTTGCATGTTGTGCACTAAGCGCAGTCTCCGGGCCCACCAATGGCCCCTAATCACTCCACCAAAACATGATGTAGGTTTAGTGTTTACGGGAAGCAATACTATTGGACGTTTCGAGACTCTCAATACGTTTCTTCTCTTGTTGTTTTTATCATCGGAAAAGCAATGGGGACAGATAGTTTTGTACAGACAGTGTACAGATGGGTCTCGGGGACTCACTTTTGGGTCCTACACGGACGATCCGAGCCATTCAATTATTTTAAAATAATTTTCCGAGGGGCCCCGCGAGAAACCAGCTCAATCGGACGGGTGTAAGTGTTTGATCCAAAATCTCTCCATTTCTGTACACTGTCTGTACATATAGAAAGGTTATTTTATCATTCGATCTTTTATGGTTATCATTTTTTCTTTTTAAAAAATGAGAGTATCTTTGCACAACGATAATCTCATGTGATTTTCATGTGAGGGGAAATAGGATTTGTGACAACTCTCATAAGGATTCTTTGATCTTTTCGTTTATTTTGTAGACTCGATGATTTCAGAATCCCCCAAAAGTCGATATATTGATTGGATAACTCTTACTAGTATTCACTTAAATGAAGCATACCAGCAATAGAAAAATGAATGGCAAATGTTCAATGTGGGGGGTGTCTTCGCCGGATTGAGCTCCCTAAACCTCTTAAGGTGGAACGGGTAGTGGTGGAAAGAACGGTGCGCGCCCGAGCCTCTTGCCGCTCGCCGGTAGTGGTAACCTGCACACGTTGACAAACTCGTCAGTGCCTAGCCCGGACGGTTGTGGTCCGGGAAGGCACTCCGACGATCGAGTCAGTCACCAGAGGGGAGAAATGCACCGTAGATCTAGAGAGAGAAGCAGAGAGGTGGAATTATGAGGGTAGTAAATGAGGAGAGAGAGAGAGAGACCCCTTGGTGGTAGTTGCAGTGGGGTATTTATAGGCTGAGGGGCGTGCGTCCCACGCGTTCGGTGCCCCTCACGCGCCTGTCATTCGCGCTCGGAATGACAGGTGATATAACCTTCATCCCTGCCACAGACGCCATGTTTAGGGTGACGTCATGGCACGTGGGTTTGAGTAGTCAAATCATCTCGAGACATTCCCCATCACCCACGTGCTCCTGCAGGCGGCGGTAGCAGAGTAGGTGACTGCCGCATTAAATGCTCCATCGTGGAATGTGTAGCATGCTCGGAACGCCACCACCGAACCAAGTCAATCCGAGCCCCCCGCGTGACCGAAGTCGACCGACTCAGCACGCGCATGGCCCAGCCCTCGGTCGCTCGGCGCGTCGCTAGGTCGGAGATCCGAGGGTGTTTCGAGAGCCAAACGGTGAGTGCTAGGTCCTCGGCACTCACCCATTCGGCAGACGCCGGTCAAATCTATATTCGTCCGGAACCGTCCATCCGCGCTCCTTGCCGAGGGCACCGTACGCTCGGTGCCATTGAGACGGATCAAACTGCATTCAGTTTTACAGATTCTGAGATAGTGACCCTTCTGGTTCTTTGCAGTGTGGAGAGGGGCCTTTGCTGACCCCTGTGAACCCGGCTGCTACATTCAACTACCCATTCATTCGAGTACCAAATACAATCAGATCAAACTCTTGTTGATATTCGATCAAAGTAGACTTTTTACATGAATGATAAATACATCTTAATTTACGAAGTTGACCCACCACCTCTTCACAGATCTCTTAAAAATGGAATTAATCATGTTATCTGATTTTTGGCGGGTATATTTTCTACCATCGAAGTCATTCTATATCTTATAGGGTTTTGTGAGAACATGGTAATTGTGTAAAACATCATGGCTATAAAAATAGAGGTAAATAATTGTTCCACATTTATTTATAGTTGGTTTTACTCAAGAGTGAACATTACGATTTTAAATAAATGTATTTGGATTATTCGTATCAAAATTTATTCAACAGAATTCTAAAATAACTAATGTTAGTATCAATAAACAGTTTAGACATTGGTCTCGTTTCTCTTATCGTTTCCTGGACTTTTTCTCAAAAAATTCCAATAAACTTTCCTCGCAAAAAAAAAATTGCAAAAACTTCAAAAGCTATAATAAAATAAACAATCTTAATTTTGTCCATTACTTGAAGACGAAAAAGCTATGTGAAACACGTCCTAAATTGACTCCCAAAAGAACTCACGATAAAACAATAAAACAGGTGTAATTTGATTTTTGAATGACACAAGATCCCTGAGCCCAAGAGTTTGGTTGGTCGATTGGTTTGATCCCCGTGCAATTAAATAAGGTTCGTTTATTTGGAATCAGGCCGTAAGAAATTAATTCATTATTCGCATTTGTTGGTCTATTTTATATATCTGTGTCATTTTTTATTATTTGTTTTTTTCAATATAAATCTCAAAAAATATTTGATTAGTTTGATCCCCGTGCAATTAAATAAGGTTCGTTTCTTGGGATTAAGCAATAACAAAGTACTTCATTCCTCATCATTTGTTGGTCTATTTTTTTGTTCGTGTCATTTTTTATTACTTATATTTTTCAATATGGATCTCAAAAATATGCAATTTAAATCTTGTTTAATAGATCTCAATTAATTTAATTATACAGAATTGTAAAAATCATTATAAATTAAAACACAATATATATAAGATTAAGATGGACAAACAAATGCAAACAGAGGGATTGATTTTCTGAGAATCCATTGTCCCGGCGTGGATAAACGTGGCATAGTTTTTCAAAAGATTTTAGCAACCCAGTTGCTAAAATCAACCATGATTTTAGCAAATGAGTTCAGCAAGTGCTAAAATCATGATTTTTAAATAAAAAAATAAAGTGATTCCGTGTATCGCTTTTCGATTTTTTTGCGCACCAAATTAAAGTACTCTTCGTGCACTTTAATTCGGTGTGAAAAAATAAAAAAATAATACATGGAAACACTTAATTTTTTGATTTGAAATACCATAATTTTAGCACCTGCTGAACTCATTTCTTAAAATCTTGGTTGATTTTAGCAGCTGAATTACTAAAATCTTTTGAAAAACTATGCCGGTCAGTAATCGATCTGGCCCCACACCTTGACTACGAACAAAAAGAATGGCTCCCTCTCAAAACAAAACAAAACAACGTTGGAGTCCCGTTGTTATCCCATACCAATTGGTCCACGTGTTCTCTTCTACTCTCACCACCACCCCTCCATACCGGACCCACTCGCCCAAAACAGAACACGACGTTACAGGCCACAGGCCTACGTGCCCCTTCCTCTGGGCAGCCCCCCTACTACGTTTTACACTCCCACTCCCCTCATTGGCCACCCCACCGGGGAGATACTAGTGTACTGTAATCAACTTCAAAACTGCAACGTGGGCCCCACCTCCCCCGCCCCCTCCACGTTTCTCTTTCAACCAATCACCTCCCCCACCCCAACCTCTATCTTAATCTAATCTAATCTGGACAAAAATTTAGGTGCGAGAGCCGGGTATGGTCACGTGGTGTTTGCTGCATATTTTGACCCTTCAAACGTGTTTTAGATGGCTTACTTTGCAGGTAAAAAAAGATGAGAGAGTAGGAGGAAAAAATTTGGATCATTTAAAATACTCCCTCCGTCCCAATTTTATAGTCTCTCGTTCTATCCTAATCGGATAAAAAAACGATTATATATTTCAATCGGTAATACATTTTATATGCAATATGGATCTTGTTTAATAGATCTTGATTTAATCTAATAAACAAAGTGTTCAAAATTCACCTAAAACAATGTAGATTATTCTAAAATATAACACTTTAAAAAGTGGAACGAACTTCCAAAAGGGATTATAAAATTGGGACGGAGAAAGTATTTTTAAACGGTCGAGATGTCAGTCGACACCATGTGACGATACCCGACCGGCACCCTCGCTGTTCCTATCTTCGTCTGTACACGTGTCGGTTCAGCATGCACGGCGCTTATAAATTCATCTCCCACGTCCCCTCCTCCATCTTAAAACACACACGTCAAGAGAGAGAGAGAGAGTATTTTAGAGAGAGAGCGCATTGTAGAGAGAGAGAGAGAGTGAGAGAGCTTTTTGATGGATGGGAGGGGAGGGTGTTGTATTGCGCCGTACGCAGCCGGGGTGTACGATATGTCGAAGGTGGACAAGATAATGCTTAGATTCCGGCCGATCGCGCCTAAACCGGCGGCCGGAGGATCGGTCAGCGGCGGATCCTCGCCTGAAAACAGCGACGTAAACGTGAAGTCTAGTGGTCGTGGTAAAAAAAGGAGGTACGTTAAACACGGGCAGAAAACCAGTACTAAACGGGGTTGTAGAAATAACAAGATCAGAAGAAAGTCTTCTTCGGACGAAACTGACCCTAGCAGCAGAGGGTCGGTTACCGGCGGAGATCCGGCGGTGACGCTACCGTTGCTGCCGGAGACACCGGATCGGAAGGATTCTCCGGCGAGAGGGTCGCCTAAAGAGAATCAAACCACCATATGGTTAAACTTCGGTGATAAAAACGATAACAGCGATAACAAAAAGTTGGTAAACGATAATCAGGAGAGGTTGGATGTTGGACACGTGTGCACTGGGTTAGATCGGACGGCGTTGATGACGCCGCAGCCGATGAGGCTGGTGGGATCCATTGTCACGGTGGAATGCGTGACGGACACGTGTGTGGACGCGTACGGGCTAGGGTGGAAGGACGAGGAGAGGATGAGGAATCTGGAGGAGGACACGTGTCCGGGGTTCGTATCGGACGGTTATAATCGCGTTGGGTGGATAAACGAGGCGTACAGGGAGATGGTGGGCGGAGAGGTGGCGGTGTGGCTGGTTATGAAGGAGAGGGTGCCGATAACGTACCCGGCGTTCACGTGTAAGGTGAAGGTGCAGTACACGTGTGGGAAGGAGAGGAGTTCTGTGGTGGTGCCGTGTGATGTGTGGAAGATGGACAGTGGAGGGTTTGCGTGGAGGTTGGACGTGAAGGCCGCGCTGAGCCTCGGCCGGTAAAAGCCTGGTACGAAAAAGTAAGCTGACCCGGACACACCTGACCACGTTGTAGATTGTTGGTGTTTATGTTCGTTGTTTGATGATAAATAGAGAGTGAGCGAAAAACCAGCTCAGGAAATGTGAATATTTTGTGGGATGGTTGGTAGAGGTTCTATCTGGATCCCATGTTGAAACTGTTTTTTGTTTAATTTTCTTTTCTTTTTCTTTTTTTCTGTCACGCTCACTGTTTTGGGTGTGTTGTTAGGGTGGCATGGCATCAGATCTTTTGTTCCGAGAAACTTTTAAAAAAATCTGTTTCGGTGCATTTTCAGTCGAAAAATTGTACTATGAGATTATCGTCCTGTTTGTTATTGGTAAAATATTACTAACATGTTTATTTCATAATTTCGATACTATAGTCTTTGCTGCTATTGTTCTTTGGAGTAACTGTCCAAATTTCTCTTACTATGCATGTTGGCTGATTTCCACCACTTTAAAGGACTTTTGTGCGGTTATTTTTAATTTCTTTTTACCAACTCAAAATTAATTAGGGTTAGTTTTCCATTTGATAAAATCTGCTACATTCAACATCCAAAAATCCTATGGGTATGCGCACCCACATACGTTAAATGCACGTTCATAAGCATTTTCGACGGTCTGGTTGTTGAAATAAATTTTGACGAGTAAGATTTAACTCTTGTCGGTCAAAATTCATTTTCACATCCGGACCGTCGATTTGTTTAAATGAACGGTCAAGATGTGTTTGGGCATGTGACGTATGGTGTGCTTACCTATAGACGCGTTGTTCAGCATGCGTTAAAATCTTATCTTTGCAAACGTTAACTGTAGAGAAACTCATCATTACTAATCCCTTAGCAAAGAGAGTGATTTGGTTTAGTAAGAGATTTTTTATTTCAAGGGTCTTGTTAACCTTCAAATCGCCCACTAAACGAAATATAATATATATATATATATATATATATATATATATATATATATGAACTTAAAGATAAACGAATTCAGATTTGAATGAATGTCTTACGAATGAGATAATACACTTTTACAAATATTAATGCATTTTTTTTCCGGATATCGACACACATCTTTCACAATTTATCTTTATCTTCTACCCAATGAACGGAATCTAGCATTTTCCTCTTATAAAATGTATTCGAGTAGGTATCCCTCTTTTCCACAAATTTTGGAGTAAGTACTATTTAGATGATAAAGGACATTTAAAAATCTGTTGGTATAATATACGTGGATGCTTTTTCAAATCTGAGATATTTGTCACAATTGCAGTTGATTTTATTATTCTTGACCGCATTTGATTCGTTTGGCCCTCTCATGTCCCTTCATGCTCTAAATTTAATTATTCAAATACGTACCTTTTTAATATTAATAAATTAATCAAAGCCCTGGGAGCTTGGGTACAAACAATTTATTTTGAAATTAAATAATGAACAGTTAAAGAGTTTTAATTTTATTGAAATTTGTCGTTCATAATATTGTGACACAAAATGAATGTCTTGAATCATAAAATTGAATCACGGGGCTTTATTTGAGACTCGATTGAGACAAAGTATAATTCATTGTGACGAAAACATGATTCAGATAATTATTGAGCAATATCCAATGAATCTTGTTGTTTACATTCGCAATTTACTCTTAAAACATCAAATGACTGTGAGTCTGATTTTTCAGAATGATCACTTGACAAGATATTATGGGAAGAGATTTGTCATTCGGCCGTCCCTACATCCATCAAACTATCATTTCCTAAATGGGGTATACATTTTTTTGAAGAAATATGCATAAAATAGTTAACTCTTAGTTTAAAAATTAATACTCCTTCTGTTCCTAATTAATAGTCTCTTTTCGACATATGTGACGCTTATAAAATCGTCTATATCTCACAATTTATAATGTTGAAAGTGGACTATCAGTCTATTAAGTTGATTATGGAACAGAGGGAGTAGTTTTTTTTAGAATGCACTAAGTTAATTTGTGGGCCCAAGCTAGTATTCTCTTTGGAAAATGAGTGATTTCTGTCATCGGTTCATTCTAGAGAGAGAGAGAGAGAGAGAGAGTTGATATTCTGAAGATCGCATGAAAAGTAGGTTGAATGGGAGAGATGAGAGGGGTACGTGGGTGGGTGCAATTTGATGGCCAGAAAGGCTGGTGATAATAGTTAGGGTTTTGATATTAAGAAAGCTGGTATATACGTATAGCATGCGATTTGCGTTTTGGGACAGGTGGACGAGTGGCTCGAGTTTGGGTAAGTCTATTCCAGACTTTTTGGTTGGATTTGGAGGCATCTAATCTTTATCCCTTCCAGTTCAAAAAAAAAACTTTATCCCTTGTTCACATACAAAAATGATATCCCAGTGGGGCCCACCACACATGTGAGAGAGGGTGTGGTGGGAAGTGGTTGAGAGGGTGTGTACATATCATTGTTCATTCACATACCACTCCTTCTATTTTCGGCTGACAATAAGGCAAGTTCTTCCGTGAAATCGTGGAAGAGTCACTTTTTACACTTATTAAAGGCTCTGACATAGAAAAAGTTAACTCTTACACGGAGGGGTTTTCCTTACCATCCGCCCATTAAACTGACAGTAGAATTCTCTTTTACATAATCGAAGACGGAAAAAAAACAACCAAAAGAAGCGTCTCAAATGCCCGTACAGGAGCACGAGCACAAATTCAGGGGCGGAGCTATGTAGGGGCCGGGGCACAATTTCCTATTTGGAAGTATATTTTTCACATTTTTTATAGATATTTTTTAAAAAAATTATAAAACTTTAAAAATAATTAACAAGTAAGAACAATTTTCATTTCAAAAACACTAAATTATGGTGCGATAATAATATTGCAGCTGTCGAATGATATAATAACAACAATAGTCGAAATTAATTTTTTAATTACCAAAACTGATCCATAAAACTCGAATGACTTGCTAGATTTAGTTTTGACAATTACGGAACCAACATTTATTTCATAATTCGGCCTCCGACGACTTCGATTCCTGGCTCCGCCACTGCACAAATTAATGGAACGTAACCGTGAAAGTAGAGTACTATACTCCAACTAGAATGCAACAGTGAAAATCAAGAGCGAGAGCATACATCAAAGACAAATTAAAGAACAAGAGCAAACATCGCTATTGAAAGATCATACTCTATGATTTTTTTATTTTTTTATTTTTTTGTTTTTTGGGGTTTTCAACGATCGGGGGCTGTTGCAAAATATTATAGGAAATAATATTTTATTTGAGTGTGAACGTTCATTGACATCTTTCGGAGTTGTGTCTTTTGAGTGACACTTGTTTGTTGTGGGTGACACGTTTTTTATGAACTTGCGTGCCTCTTCCCTTGGTTACTATTTTGAATAGTCACCAGTTAGTCTATATATATATATAGCATACTTCTTTTATTTTCATAAGCGGAGTTTAAAATATAAAAAAAACTTTGTTTGAGTTGGAGTCATTTCATTAGAGAGAGTATGAACATAAGTTTGGTTAATTCTATAGACCCACTGATTGCAGTGCTCCTTTTGTAGAGCGTTCAATCAAGTAGTGTTGGGAGATAGACATTCATACAAACCATAAGCACCGTAGCGGGACGAATCTGTCATCGCACTTACCTTGATCACCATTTCATTCACATCAATTTTCAGGTTTTGCATTCCGATTTTATTGCGTCTATATTATCAGTTAATCACTAAAGTAAACATATTCTTTCCAACAGGGCATCATAGCCAACTTACCCATATTTTGACTAATTCTGTAATACCCCATTGTACATATTCCTTATTTTTTTATCTACATGATCCATATTGATTTGGCTAATTTGAAAATTTTGGTTTTTTGATTTATTTTTTTCGTTTTGTCCTTATTCAATTTTTTTTTGCATTTGTTAGTTTTCAGTTGATTTTTTGTGATTTCTTGGCTTGTCTCGACGAGAGGAATCTAAAAAGTATAAAATTGTTAGCCAAACTTAAAGTTTTGTGAATAAATACGAAAAATAATCCAAAAAACTGGTTTATTTTGGTTTATTTTCTGCTTTATTCAAAAAACTATTACTTTGACCATAATTTTATACTCTTTTGATTCATCTCAACGAGATAAATCCAGAAATCACAAAATCCTGATGCAAAATTAACAAATGCAAAAAAAAAAAAAATTTGAATAAGGACAAAATGAAAGAAACCAAAAAACCAGTTTTTTCAATTTATTCAATGTGTTCTGTCTTTTATAGGATTTTGTCTCACATGGGTAAAAAGGAACAGAAAATTGGTCTAAAGGAAAAATTTGGGACTTAAAATGGTGTTTAGTCCAGCTTAACTTATTTTAATGCCTCCAATACATTGATAGAAAAAATTTGAGGGCTCAAGGACAAAACTAGACAAAAATACCCTCAATGAAGCCCATCACTCACGCGCACCATGTCCCTGCGTTACAAACCGAAAGTGACCTGCGTCACTTGTACATTTTCCATGCGAGTGACATGTGGCCCCCCCTGCGTCACTTTTCTATTTCGTGTTCCCATTTCCTGTTGACTAATGACCCTTAAAGTGACAGGTCATGCGGTCACTTTCATTTTCGTACCCGACTCTCTCTCTCTCTCTCTCTCTCACATGCATGGGTCAGACACCTAAAATTAACTTTTTGTCTCTTAAATTTTGGGATTGGGTTCAATTTGGAGTTCAATTTTAGGGGGGGGGGGGGGGGGTAGGTTATAGTGGGTTTAGGCATTTTGGGTTTAGACACTTAGGGTGCACTTTTCATTATAGGGTTTTAGCTGTTTAGGCACTTTTATAGGGTACCCTAGTATTTTAGGCACTTTCATAAGGTACCCTGGGGTTTAGGTTTAGGGTGCACTCTCCAATTATAGGGTTTTAGTGGTTTAGGCACTTTCATAGGGTACCCTAGAGTTTTAGGCACTTTCATAGGGTACCTTAGTATTTTAGGCACTTTCATAGGGTACCCTAGGGTCTTAGGCACTTTCATAGGGTACCCTGGGGTTTAGGTTTAGGCACTTTCATTAAGTTTGGGGATTTAGGCACTTTCATTGGCTAGTGGGGGCATTTTTGAAATGTGTATGTGATTTGTCCTTTTGGAATTAAAGAAAAAGTTGATGTCCTTGTTGAAATAAAGACTCATTTACTATGTCCTTCTAAAAAACGGACTCAAAAAGGAATTGATGATGAGAATTGGAAGGGAAACGTGGCTGCCATGTACGTGGGTGTTGACACGTGTCTATCTTGGAGTTCACCTTGGTGTCTTGATGTTTATAAAGGATAGTTCACTGAAAAGTAGTAATTTCACAAAAAATAGAGAAGAGGAACGGTTGCAGATATAGGAAGCAGTTAGTCCGGCGAAACGGTGGTGATCTTATTAAGGTACCGGAAGTCTATGATATGCGTTCTCAATCTTCGGAGTATTTCCTTTGTGGTCATGCTTTCTATTCCTTTTGAGCTATGTTTATTGAAATCTATGAATTATTTGTTGGAGCTGTATTATGTTGATATATATGGGGCGAGATGTCGTGGAACTGTTTAGTATGCGACCAAGTAATTTTGCCTAATTTGCTATCGACCCGAGAAGCCTCAAAGTGGGCTGGGTGAGGCAAGTGAGACAAGTCATTGGCCATATATTAAGGAGGGCCGAATAAGGGTCCTATCGTGTGGATGTGCTATTTAACTCTGTGTAATTGGTTGGTCTCGTTTATTTTTTAGCCACTTCTATTCTAGTCATATTGTATATTATACTTTCCAACTACATTTACTTTTCAGGTTGGCTGTGGAAGCGAGAGTTGGACGAGACGAGCATTAGAGCGTAGAAGTGTAATCTTTTATCTTTAAATTGTACTCTTTAAAAGTCAAGTTGAAAATAAATTTTTTTTTCTGAATAAGACGATTAAGTCGTATTATTTTCCTTTTGTGGAGCTTGTGGGTCCGGGTTGCTACAAATTCCTTTTCTAATCCGATCAAAGGTAGACTAATCCACGCCAAGACTAGAAAATATATAAGAAGTTTTTTTTTTTTTTACACCTCTGACTCACCAAATCAAACCCTTATCAATTATATGCAATAGACAAACCGCATTAACATATTTGTGCTTTGTGACTTTGCTTTGTACTATTGTAACATCCATCTCTTTCTTTTGGTTGGGTGAATTTTGTTGTTACTTTTCTATCCCTGCATGTTGGAAAGTTGAATTCCAGTATTTCCTCCGACTCATTCGAATCCAATCTGATTCTCGATTCGAACGGATCGGCAATATGGAGATCTGTTTGGAAATTGAATAGGATATGAAGATTTTTTTAAAAAAATGTTTGGGCATTGGGGGTGGAGATAGGCATGCCCCCGCCCCAAATCCGCTCCGAATCCATTCCCCGATCCATCCCAGCCCCACTCCACCCCATCCCCGATCCGCCCCGTCCCCGAATCCCCGAATATAGGGGTCTATTCATGAGTTATGAAACTTTTGGGTCCTACTAAATTTTCTCCAAACATTTTATTATAATTGAACTTTGTAATACAATAAATGTGATTAAATAAGAAATGCATCACTATAATTTGAATACACCTCAACTAGGTTGACATCTACTCTACGATCAATCATATGCATTCCTTAAAATAAACAAAAAAAAAATGTAAAATAAAACTAATATTTTTCCAATCAAGCCGTTATGAAATCAATAGTGTAAACTTTCTTCTTGATCAAGTTCAGAAAGCTTGTCGATCGGGACCCAATTTGTATTTTTTTAATTATATTTTTCATCCGATTAAATGCCTACTGATACGCGATCCACTTAATTTTTTCTACAACTGATGGATACCATAATATGCTATCTTGCTTGTGGTTCCTTTAGTTTTCAAAATAAAAATCTAGTTGATATTTTATACAACTTGAATTGAAGCTGACAAACACTTACGCTTACACATGGATACCGTGCCGTACCGTGCCAACAATAAACGTACCGTGCTCGTGCCAGCCCGGCCCATTCAACGCCTCTACTTGTAACTTGATTTTAGCATTTAATTTGTAACTGGGATTCTAGATTTTTAGTAATTTTTTTTATTATTATTTAAAAAATGATTGGATCTCCGAATCTCCGTAGGGATCCCCGTTCCCCATTTGGAGTGGTGATGGAGGATGAAAATAAAGCCCCGTTAAAAATCGGGTAGGGGATGGATATGGAGAAGGGGTTTGGAGATCGGAGATAGAGATAGTACTCTCCGGCCCCGATCCGTCCCCATGCCCATCCTAATACAGTATGACTCATCTCTTGCCTTCATCTACTACCATCTGCGGGCACGTGAAAGAAGGTACCATGCCGAGTTTGTCACGTGAAATTCTTTTGAAGCAGGCAGCTATGCATGTCTAATTAAACTTGATCGAGTTTGTCACGTGGCATTCTTAATTTTGAAGCAGCTATGCATCTCTTGTCCAATTCGTTTTCTTTCCCGGAGCATCAAAAGCCCAGCCCAACTATGTATTGTAATTGCGGAGAAGGCCCAAACCACCATTTGCAAAATCAAGCACGTGCGTTAGGGGTAACACAGCAAGAATAGGGTGAGTTTTACTCATTCCTAGTATTTTACAGCAATAATACATATTGGTGGTGGGTATGTAAAAAAACGATGTGAAAATTTAGCATCGTAAGAAATAGTCTATAGAATATCCACGTAAAGGGAATTTAGAGTAATTTTACTGGACTACAATAATAAACTTATTGGGTCTACTTGTAATGTACAATAATAAGAACATAATTTTACAAAATTGAGTGGGGCCCGAGCCCCACAGTCCCGAGCCCCACAGTCGTTACTTCGATCCGCCCTGCGTGTATAACATATCAGAATATTAAGCACGTGTATAATACTCGACACCTTTTTTTGTTGGTGGGGGGTGGGTTAGAAAATTTTATAAAAATCCATCTCTGCCGCTTATATTAATTTTCCCCCTCTACTGGCTTTTAACTTTAAACAAAGGAAAATATTTCAAACTCATATTCAATCTCTCTCTTTGAATAAAATTTTCATATTAACTCAAGGGTTATGTGAAGTAAGAAGGAGAAAGGAATAATTGTTTGTTCTTCGTGAGGTCACGTGTTCAAATCTTACAGGGGTCAAATAATTCAAATCTTTGGGCCACTTAAGAGTTTAACTGGTCGTTCACTTTGAGGAGTCGAGGGTGCACAGAAGTTAGCCCAGACATCGATTATTGAAAAGAAAAAAAAAATCATACTGAGTATTTGATTTACAAATCGTTGCTCCATAACATACACTATCACTAAAAATAGGGAAATGTACTTATGGCTGTTTTTGGCTAAATAAAGTCATTTGTCTTTATTCAAAATTTTATCGCATTTGTTAGTTTCTTATTAAACTTTTATGGATTATTAATTTTTCTCGACAAGAGTAATCGGGGAAAAAAAAACTGTAATCCAAACTTAATTTTTTAAAATAAGGCCAAAAAAAATCCGGCTAAAGGTCAAAGTGACTATAGGAAAGAATAGGTTACTATTTTTGCATTAATAAAAACAAAAAAGGAGTGTCAATGGGAAAAAAATAGTAGTTCGTTCGTTTTGTGCTCTTGTCGATGGAATGGGTAGGGTTGCAAATAAATTGAGTTGTTTACAAGTAGCTCGAGTCTCAGCTCATTAGGAGTTAGGACTCAGTTCGACTCGACTCATTCAATAATCGAGCTCGACCTCAAATTCTAGGCTGGTTTAGTAAACAAGTCAAGCTTAAAACACTCGAAAGCTCAAATAGGCTCGAAAAGACTTGACTCGTTTGTAGAGGCTCATATAATAAATAAATCAGGCTCAACTTTCTTTGGGTAAATTAATCACCTTTATGGAGCAAACAAACTAGAATCCAGAGGGCAAGCCCATAAAACCAAGCAAAAGCAGGAAACACACCTGTTGAAAACAACAACCAGCAGAGGACAAGCCTCTAAAAGACAAAACAACACCAGGCCTAACTAAATTACAAAAATACGAGGAGACACCCTCCACGCATTGGCCACGAGCCTATGCTTATCCGAGCTCACACTTTTCCTCCAAGGACAAATACAATCTCGGACTTGCTCCTTTATCTGAATAAGAAGAGTTGCAGCATGAATTACAACTTTTGATTACTTATTTCTTTGTCGCACAAAAAAACCTTTTGCATTTGTGGTCGAATTTTTTTGTCCCACACAAAAACTTTTGGAATTTCCGGTCGAAAGACATTTCCCCAACGAAAAAGCTTTTAAGGCTGCCCAATATCCTTTCCGTTTCCAAATATTTTTACGAATACGCTTTTTTGAGATAGAGGTACGTTTTTTTGGAACTCCCATTTTAAAATACAAAGGTTACTCATTATTCGAGTTGGATGTGAAAGACATCTATTATTCAAAGGGAATTTTTTTTTACTATAAAAAAAAAGTTCTAAGTCGAAAACAAATAAAATAAAAAGTTATGGAAGAAATGCTAGCAGCTAAAGACAACTTATAGACAATATTGGAGCAGGAGTTACCAGCTTGGTTACTACAAACCCAATCCCTTTCAATATCGAGGTTCATTGGAGGTCTGTCAATCCCATTCTTTTTAAGCATAGATGACCATACTTCACAAGAGTATGAACATACAAAAAATAAGTGATTGTGTGATTCCACCACACAATTGTACATCGGTCTCAACTTATTTACAATTGTATTGAGCTCGAACTCGAACACAACGGTTGTGTTTGGTTAGATAGTTTAGTTTAGTTTAGTTTTGATGATGTCATCAGATGTAATGAGTGGAGAGAGATAGATAGAGAAATGAGAGAAATGATGATGTTATCAAAACTAAAACTAAACTGAGAAGCGAACATGGCCAACAAAACTCGGGAACAAGGCTACACAGCACCCTTGCTACGCGACTGGTTTGGGACCCACCCCGGGTCCCGTTGTTTGATCTGAGTCGTTCATTTTGTTCGCCTCATCGATTATGTTGTCCATGCAAAAATTTAAATTGATCGGACATCGGTAACTATTTGATTGAAGACCATTTAGCTTACAGTTTTGTAGGAAAAAATCACCTACAATGTTGCTTTAAGTGTTTTGTTTTCAAGAAAAATATAGTTACCGATATCCGATCAACCTGAATTTTTGCATGGACAACATATCGAACGAGATGAGCAAAATAAACAATTCGGATTAAACAATGGGACCCAGGACGGACCCCAAACCGGCCTCGCAGCATGCCTTCTGTGCACTTATCACAGCCCCTGTTCCCACAAAACTCAGCTCGACTTGTTACGGGCACCGGTCTTTTGTAAAAGTAGTACTTTGCTGTACTAATGCGAATACCCAGCTCAGCTCACCTCCGTTTTAGGTTTCGATCCCGTTATTCACTCCTCTCATCTGGCAACGTTTCTTCGCTCATCATCATCTTCTTCATTCGCAATTCGGAGATTCATCCAAAGCTTCTTCAATGGCTGCCATGGCCTTCAACTCCGTTAGAACTCCGGAGATAATCGCTCGTTCCTGCGTCCCAATTGCTCGCCAAATCACTCATTTCCGCTCTCCATCTTTTGACTCTTCCAGAACTCGATCTTCTTCGTTCCGACCTATCCCTGCCTTGCAATGTCGATGGTCCTCTTCTTCAGGTATCTCCTAAGTTAATCTCTCTTATCACTTAATTTTGTATGCCCTGTTAATTGAGTGTCAATTTGCACGTCATAGCGTTTTTTCCCCACCTGGGAATTGTATGGTATTTGTCGCGGTTAACTAGTTGCATAGCAATCAAAGTTGTCAATTCTGCACCATCTAGCGTAAGATTTTCTCTTATGGGACAGTACGTGCCCATAGCCGTACCAACGCGTTGCTCAGCACCGTCTCCAATGATGGAGCCAGGGGTGGCTAGTAGGAACTGTCGCCCCTGCTACAATTTGAAAAAACCTTACTATTACATTGAAAAAACTTATATATCATCAAATTATATTAGCCCTGCCCCTCCGTCCCCCCCTACGCAATAATTCTGGCTCCATCCCTCACTGTCATGTTATATATACATATTCATGTATATAACAAAACTTGAAGTAGAAATATAAACAAACTCAACACTTGGATATACCTTGTAGCATGGGTTCTGAGGACAAATTAACATGATTAACATATTATGGATTCCAAGTTTTGTTTAATTATCTTAAAAGCCAAACCTCTTTTTCAGTAGAAAATAAAAATACACTATTGTTTATTTACCGACCAAGATTCCGGTGTGCTCGATTCGACCATACAGGCCGGTATGGATTTCCAAGCTACGTGTACCATTTTCCTGCCGGTACTGTACGGGATTGACACCACTGATAGTAACACTAGTGGGGAATTGGTCTATGTTCAATGATCTATATACTTAACAATGACCTGACAGGAATGACTAGACCTGTAAGTATTTCCTGGATTATGATTGCATGAGGAGTATTAATTAGCCGAAAAAGGATTGATACAGATATTACTTGATTATGATTGTATGATGTGCATTAATTAGTTGAAAAAGGATTTAATTTCGTTCACGAGAGTTAGAAATGTCGATTCCTAGAAATTTTATTTCTGAAATACTTAAAAAAGGGAGATGATGATTCCGTCAGAAATGTGGGGGTGTCCATTTGCTTATGCTTGTGCTGGAGCGGTTGATTGAGAGAAAATCACATGTGCAGGTGTTAGAGCTCAGATTGCAGGAGCAGCAGTTGAACAAGCAGGTGTCGAACAGAATGTTGAAGCTCCTGTTGTTGTTGTAACTGGAGCTTCTAGAGGTATTGGCAGGGCTATTGCTTTAACTATGGGGAAAGCTGGTTGTAAGGTCAGTGTTGTTTGTGCTCTCGTTAGTATTGTTTCATCAGTGAGTTCAATAAAGCATCTATGGTTTAAATTAAGGTGCCTTAAGATAAATGCTGAACTTAGTTCATTTGCTATGGTAATTCCATGAAATTAAAAAGATGGACACCGAATTTTTAGCTTATCTGCCATTTTGTGATTTTCTTTCGGTTTATAGGTATGTAAACATGATCAGCGACAACTTTTGGTAATTATATCCTCGGGAAACCCAATCGAAACTAAAAAATATTAATTCTTAAAAAGAAAAGAATAAATAACTTGGAGAAGTAATCAGCCAGACCAAGTCTCAGGACCGTTTGGTGATGGGGCAGCGCAACTTGCATTTGGGCTGTCGGGTAAGCATATGAAGTAGCAATTAAGCAATTCTTGCTGGATGGATTGTTGCTTATTAATTATTACTATATCTGGATACAACCAGTCTCACACTCTCAGTAAGACACTAATGGTTCAAGCATGCTCTGGTTGTGTTGTGTACAAACTGGCACATTGAAATTCTCTATGTGCTTCTACAGGTGCTGGTGAACTATGCAAGGTCGTCAAAAGAGGCTGAAGCAGTTTCCAAGGAGGTTTGTGTTATTATTTTGAATAATTGTAAGCATTTGATAGGATTTCATGCTTCACAAATTTATGCTGGCAGGTTCTTTCCTAATGTTGACGGTTAATCTCCTCATTGTTGTAGGTATTATCTTCTATTTGTGCCATTAGGAGTTTTAGTGATGGCTTTCTCTACATATTGAACATATGCAACTTCTCTTGGACATTCTGGAAAATGCTGTTTAAATTAAGAAAAAAACAACTTCGTGCTTACTACTGAATACTCTGCTGAAGGCCAAATAATGAGATCTAAGATGTATTTCTTCAAGTCTGAAGAAATGGTATTATGCTTTTGTGACGTACGCCAATCTTCTAGATGCCTAGGACAGAGTTTATTGACAGTGAACAGTAGAAAGAAGGCACCTGTAGTTTGAAATCGTTAGTTAGGACTTAGGAGGATGTTGTTGGAACAAAACAAAACTCTGCATTCTCATCTATTCCATTTTACTGCAAAATCTGTGATTCTACTACAGCAGAGTTTTTAGGTGCCCAAGTAAAACTCCATGGCGTACTACGATTGTGAAACCTGTCAAATCCCTTCATCTCGTGCAAAATCTTGGCGAATTTTTTTTCTGATCTAGGATCAGCTCATTTATCCTATTCTTTATGGGATAGAGAGTAATCTTATTTTGAATTCAACAGATTGTGAGCAATTACAGTTCATTTGTAGATTGAGGAATGCGGTGGCCAAGCTCTTACCTTTGGAGGTGATGTTTCAAATGAAGAAGATGTGGAAACAATGGTTAAAGCAGTGAGCACACTCAGCTCTCTGTCCTAAGGGTGCTACAAAAATTTGTTGTTTGAGTTTATTTCGAATTTTGCTCGCAACAAGGTTTCATATTATTCCTATGGATGCAGGCAGTTGATCGATGGGGAACGATTGATGTGTTGATAAATAATGCAGGTTAGCAACAGTTAACATGTGATTTTTTCATGGGACTCTTTTGTGCTCCTCATCACAGACTGCTTCCATTTGGTTTTAGGTATAACGAGGGATGGGCTGTTGATGAGGATGAAAAAATCCCAGTGGCAGGAGGTTATTGATTTGAATCTTACAGGAGTATTTCTTTGCACACAGGCATGTGATATGAATCCTCTGATTTATATGATAATACATTACAAAACCTAAGTCACTCATAGTGTAACTACTAACTAGGTTTATTTTCTGATTGCAGGCTGCAGCGAAGATAATGATGAAAAAGAAAAAGGTGAAGTTTAAATCCCCCTACTTTGTGGTCAATTGTGTAGCGCAAAAGACTGAAAGGGCATGGTTGTACTTGGTTCAGTCTTCATAAAACTTCCTCCATTATAGTGTTTCATATTTGGTAATGCAAGTTCATGTACCAGATTTTTTTGCATTTCATTTATGGCATGCATGAATGCTGGGATTACATCAATTAAGTCGACTCAACTCAAAGTGGACCTCTTCTTGGGACACTGGCCATTTGTAAGTTACATAGTCGCATAAGTCCATTTGGACAAGTTGTTCTAACTTAACTGTAGGTACCATTAGAAGAAGCCAGTTTTTTCCTAGCCTATAGTTTCGAATCAACAGAATCCTTGAGGTGCATTAATTGGTTTTAGCTGCACATGACCAACCTGTCTCTCATATTTTTTCTATTTTGCTACTTTCTATTGCTTCTCATGAATGACTACTGGCCGACTTTACCCCTTTCTGGCCATTTAAAAAGATGGACTGCCTAGTTTTGCAGACATCTAAGTTGGTACACTGCAAAGTCATTCTGGCAGCAACGTAGTGTATGTATCAACTGTCAATCCTGTTGTTATGGAGTGAAACACTTAAGAAAATGAATTAGCTCAGCTTTAGAGTAATTGATAGTGAACCCTTGTTCTCTAGGGCTCCTGTCCTTGTTCTAGATAAATATGTATGTACATTTTACACGTGCATTTTGTATTCTTTAGCTTAATGTGGGAGTTTAGCTCTGTAATTGAATGAAAGCAAGTGTTTCTCCATATCGTTATCGTTAACTACTTCAAAGCAGAACTTTCTCATTCCAATATCTAATGCATGTTTCTTGCTTTTTTAGCCTCTCAAATCTGATATCTATTTTGCAGGGAAGAATAATCAATATAGCATCTGTTGTTGGTTTGGTTGGAAATGCTGGTCAAGCCAATTATAGTGCTGCAAAAGCAGGAGTGATTGGATTTACCAAGAGCGTTGCAAAGGAATATGCAAGCAGGAATTTAAATGTAAGAGCACCCAACAAATGTCTTTCCTCAATTAAGTCAATTTGAGATATGATTATAATACATAATGGAATACAGTGAATTTCAATTGAGAAATGTCTCAACAAGGTAATTATCTATGCCAGAGTTTGATGCCATACCATAAAACCGAAGCTTTGTTTCTCCACAGGTTAATGCTGTGGCTCCAGGGTTTATAGCATCTGATATGACTACAAAGCTTGGAGAGGACATCGAAAAGAAAATTTTGGAGACCATCCCCTTGAGTGAGCAAGATCTTTTTCTGCCTGTTAATTAAGAAGAATCATGCTTTGCATGAATTTCAAAGAAGTTTTTATGGTTTATAGTTGGACATGCTTTTCTGTGCACATACCTTTGCCCTCCTTAATGTCACACATGTTTAATGGATTTAGGCCCTGTTGTTTGACTGGAGTAGTTTGAAGGACATATCATCCCTAAGGTATTGAATGTCCTATGTTTTGTGGGATAGTTGTTTAATCTTAGCTGCAAAAAGTTAAAAGTTCCAACCAAACACTTCCCCTTGGATTATGCTCCAATCTGATGCTTTAATCTGGACAAACAAACAGGGCCTTAGTTCTCGATGCAGACAATGGAACTTGTTTGACTAAGATTATACTCCTTGAAGGCCTGGAGCATAAAAGTCCCATGTATTTGTTTTACCTCACGCATTTGGATCTGTGATTAGTTGGCAATTTTGGTATGGTATTTCACTCATGAAAAGAGAGTTGTAATCGAAAGAACACAAAACTTCTCCATCATATGCAATCTGGCTATCTTTGGGGAAGGGTGTTTTCCTTAGCCATAGGTATGTCCCTCAGTATTTGTAATTATGTAATTGCTGATAACAGGACGATATGGTCAACCAGAAGAAGTAGCTGGGTTAGTGGAATTCTTGGCTCTTAATCCAGCTGCTGCTTACATCACTGGACAGGTACGCCGACGTATTTTTGTATTCACATTCTGAGGGACTTGAGTTCTAGTTCTTTATGTACCTTTATTGAACGATGTTCCTCTGAGAAATTCATATCGTCATTGCAGGTTTTCACCATCGATGGCGGGATGGTTATGTAAGAGGATTTGCTATCAAAATAAAGTCCAAGCAATGATCTCCGGGAATTTGGGGATTTGTAAAAGTTCCATTTGAGATGCAGAGAGTGTAGAGATGTAGCTTGCTAGGTAGTTCAGGATACAGGACGATTTTGTTGAAGTTTCTTCCGACGGCCATGTTTTAGGCTAGGTTTTGAACCGAGGGAATTTGTGTTTGCTTTCTATTTACTTCTTTCTGCTTGCTTCCACAAGATTTTTACCCGAGTGGAATTCATGATCGGAATCTGACAAATGGTGTTTCCAAATTGTTTGTATACCCCAATGCGCATGTTATTTGTCCCAATGCTGCTACTGTTTCTGGTGCTGGATATTCATCGGCTCGATTGTGCAAGAATATGGAAAGAGCTCCCCCACGGTCCCCTCCTCCAGCTCCGAACTGCCACATTCATCTTAGAATTAGTGGCAATGTTTGGATCTCATATTTGTGAATGAATTTACCAGGGGAGGGAACATGCTAGAGAATCTGAAGAAACAAATTTGTTATCGACTTCAGCTCTCTTAACGGAAGAGGCAGAAACCCACCACCACATAATTTGTCACCCAACCAAAAATAAAAAGAACGTTAACCATAAATTCGGAATTTAACGTCATGCTATTATTTTCATTTTCTTTACAGTAACACCACCTCCACTACAAAACTAATCCTCATATGTTCTCTCATCAAATACAGCAGATTGAGTCCCATTAACAACAATAGGCTGATCTGGAATATCCGTGCTTGGGCCAGATAAAATGCTGTAAATATATTCGTCGTCTTCATACTCATCCTCGTCATCCTGATTTTCCTCTTCAGAATCGTCACCATCATACTCTGTCTGCGTCGCTTTTCCTTTTGATTGAGCATACAACTCCCTTTGTTGCTTGGCATATTCTTCAATAGACATTTGATACCAAACGGTGCCCTTCCCCACAATGGACTTGGTGTGGGCATCCGCCATCCGCTGTTGCCGGCTCTTTTCTGTGTTCTTGGGTTCACCCCAGTAGTCATACCGATATACAGGGTTTGAAGGATCGTATTCATCTTTCACCAAACTCCCAAAATAACTGGCATCCACCAACCTTCCAGGCTCTTCCAATGGAAGCCCAAGCGTTTGACGACTGCGAGAAAATCATAGAAATTCAAGAAGTGAATTAGAAAGTTGAAAAAATTACTCAACCTATATGGCAGACTTGTTGTAATTCCGATCCTAACATGGGGACGGGGGTTGAACTGGCCATCTGCTTGCATGGGCACAATGTAATTCCAATCAAGCATGATACAACCATAAAAATCCAAATCTGTAACCAAACTTTAATCTAAACGAATTTGATTCACGCAAAAGTTAAATTACAATTGAAAAAACAAAGGTCAGTTGTCTAAGCAGTGACCACGTATTAATAACCCCATTTCCAGTTGCAATTATCAGCACGCATCTGATCCACACAAAAACTTAACTTACAAATTCAAAGAACAAAAGTCTAAGTTGTCTAACCGCGAATCAATAACCAATGAAAGGGAAATCAAATCCCTTGCCATAACCAGTTTTGGAATTCTATAGCAAGAATAGAAGTCATAAAATAATCTGAGTACTAAGAGGTTAGGTACATTTACCAAGTATCACGTGAAAATGGAAAGAGAAAAGAAAAAAAGGGTTATAAGTATCATCCAGAATTAGACGCATAATTTGCGGCTAAATTGAGTAGCATAACCACACTCAAAACTCCAAATTGACCAAATTTTTAAGAAAACCGCACAAAATTTGCAAAGTCATTTTTTCCAATGTGCGACATCAACAACTCATTAGTCATTATCACCAACTCATTGGCAACATCATCAATTGTTTCCATACGAGGGAAAACTGCTACTGTGAAATTATCGATAATGAAAATGGTTGGGATTAATGCTTACTTGATAACCCAAGTTCGACCTTGCTATGCTTATTTCTTAGTGAAATGAAGAGGCAGTCAACTGCTACACTCCGTTTCAACCATATAACAATCTGATTAATAGACTGGTTGTTATATGTGTAGTTTTGAAGCTTTTTTACTCGACAGGTAATCAGAAAAAGAAGCCTTAGTGTAGGTTTTCTGGAGGAAGAATACAGAAGAAAGTATTAGAGAAATAAGGCTACCTGCTAATATCTCTGAGCAGAGCCTCTCTTTCCTCAAACGATCTACGCCACTGGACGAAGTCATAGTCATCCATTTCGATATTTCGTCTCAGTTGGGTAACTTTATACATCTCCCCCCTTTGTTTTGCTTCCTCTCTTAGTTTATTATGGAACTGTGGCAAAATAACAGTATTCAGCTGCGTAGATACAATGATTGAGGAAAAGAAAAATTGTCCAAAAGGAACACTATTTAGCTGCATGATTTTATTTTTTTTACAGAAGGACAATATAAATGCTCCTTCTACCCCTACTAGTTAGTCCTTTTTGGGTTGCCGTGCCTACTTCCAGATAAAGTAATAATGTATTCTCGACTGATTTTTAACAATTTACACATTGAAAACTTTTGAACAGTGTAAGAAATATGAATATGCAAATAACATTATTATGTTTTCATTTGAAAGATGGCATGGTTACCCAGAAAGGACCACAATTGGGGACGGAGAGAGTAGATGGATACAGATTGCTATTACATGTAAATTGATATCCAAAGTCATGGCACATCAAACCTTATCACGTAGGGTTTAATGACCAAGAGAAGGACAAACAACGTGGACAACGCAAAAGTGGTTGGTGTTCACAAAGGCGCAGGGCCTAATGAAACATGATTTTTATCAGAGCCACTCCTAAAGAGAGTCCAACCCCAAGGTCCAGCTCAGTTGTCAGGAATCTTGTGTGTGAATGTTATTCTCATGAAAGGTGACTTTTAGAAGGATAAAACATATTTGTAGGTAAAGTTAAAATTTAGTTGTTGAATCATGTAGGTAACTAGTTGAAAAAATAAAGATTTCTGTAAAATCTCATACTTTTTCGCAGAGCAAGCTTTTAAGAATTAATAATACTTAAGAGTGTTAAAGACATGGGTCTTGCAACATTTTTGCTAATTGAAAAAACATAGGATACTTGGATAATCCTGTACTTCCTTTCTTAACAACTGAATTGGGCCTAAGAGATTCTATGAAAACAGAAGCTGATAGGGTTCCATGTAAATTCTGATCATCCAAACATTAGGGGCTTTTCACGTCTATAAATGATTTGTAAATGAGCCAAATTAAACAGAACAATTCTTTGCTTCATGTATAATGAACCAGACTTCAACAAAAGCAATTCTGTCATACTACTATACGAGTACAGCATGTGATAAAGAAAGGACGTGTAACACCAGATTTATCAACCTTACGCTCTTCGAGTGCAGCTTCCAAATCAAGTTCTTTGACACTTGTTTTCTGCCAAAAGTAGGAGCTCCTATGTTAGCGAAAGGCATGAACAAAAGATGGGTTTTATGTCGTAAACCACAAGGAAGATGCTTACCAGAATCATTTTTGGTAGTAAAGTTCTCTTGTGATATGCTTTAGTATATTCAACACTATTTTCCTCATCAAAATCGTCATCATCACTTAATTCTGCTAATTTTTTATCCTTATACTTGTCAGGATTAACCTCCATATCGTCCATAATCATTTGCTCAGCATTGTGGATCTGCCATAACTGCACAAGAAGTAAAATTTGAATAAAATCCAAAAACAATTCAAGGGGCTGCCAGGGTGCACCAACCTCTGAAACAAAAGTTGAATAAAATGGCCAGAGCAGAATTTTCTCTTCACAGTAAACAGACAGTGATTCAACTTTTTTTTTCTATTAAAAAAAAAAGTCAAAATACTAAAACCCTAAATATAATCCAAGCAAAGAAACAATATTGTTAATATAGGCATGTAATTGAAGACCATTCATTGTAGACATGCAAAATAAAATCCCATCTAAGCCTACAAATAAGTATGTCAATATAAACCTGTAATTAAAGACCATTTTTTGTAAGAAGCTAAAGCTATCAACTTAGTGTGAGAGAGTAGCAGATTGGGTTTCCTAGAGTGATTGTAACTTGTGGGGATTGAGATGTTGGGCCTTTGGTAAGTTTGCCTCATATAGCGGGTAGGCAGGTGCATAATTGTTGCTTTGTGCAGGAAGATAAGTATTTATGTTAATCTTAACAGATGAACAAACTAAAAAAAACAGATCGGAAGGTGAAAAGGAGATCAGTAAAGATGGTTGGCAAGATCGGATAAAGGAATACAATCTTGTATCTTGTTCTTGGATATCTGTACTTGATTTGCTAAGGCTAGTAGATTGTTGCGTCAGTGTTATTTACATTTTCCGATATTTAAAAGTCTCAATTAAAAATGCTTCCATTAAATAGTTTTGCAAACCATATGATTTAATAATGATTGGAATACAAGATTTCCCTTAACTGGAAAATCGCAAAGGCTATAATGTTTTTACTCTTATTCAGAAACTTATTTCTAAAAATCCATTTTTCGTCTCACACGGGTAGCTAAGTCTAGGCATCCTCTGCTTAGAACTTATAGTAATGAAGGTAGAAAAGCAAAGTGAAATACAATATGCTTTCCCAAATATTTATCACCCTTGGGAGTTGGGACAGGAGAGATTTCCTTTCAGGGAACAGTAAGCCCACAGCTCAGATCAAAGCTCGTCATGGCATATCAGGAAAAAAGGTAGCTCCATGACTGGAATAGTTAAATAGCAATATGCAAAAACAATCCCAGTTGTGCAAAATGAAGTGGTATTTAAAGGAATACCTTATCGACATAGGGATGGTTTGACTTTAAAGGTTCCTCTTCTACTTTGATTTTTGGACCTTTTATGGGAATAGGAATAGGAGGTCTTCCACTGTCACGCTGCAATGAAGCACAGGTCAAGAAAAGCACAACATTCATAGTTGTTACAATTACAAAAGCAAGTCTTTGGATGCTAGAACCTTCTAGTCCATCTAAACAACCAAAAAGCTGGAAAGGCAGGACCACCAACAAAATGGATCTTGCTGCAGATCCATCAAGTTATGCAAGCTAATTACAGAGCTAGATCATTGGGCCGTTACATGACCTTAGTAAATTTGATGCAGCTCATTAAAACTATATGCAGTTCAGATATTACAGTCTAGAATCGGCCAATCAACACTATTTGGAGGTATCGAAGAAGCAAAGGCATGGCACTTTCCAAGACAGAACTCACCCGTATTTCATCTGGATTAGTATCCTCTTCACGATGAAATATTGGTGGGAACTCGAATTTGTGAAATCTGCAAGCATGCAGGCAAAGGAGTATTAAAAAAAAAACCAGACTACCGTTTTGCATCTAAGCAGAACTTAACCTTGGAATTCAACCAAATAGATCTCCAAAATGAAGACTATACAGAAGTAATACAAACTACATACATCAAGTGATCTACATTTGGATCAACAAAACGCATCTCAATAGGAAACCGGAACCGATATGGGTCGCGTTTTGCCTGCAATGTAGACGCTATAAACAAATTAAAACCGATATTTGATATGACGAGAGTATACTTGAGTAAATTAAATGAGATGCTAACATTGGAAAAAGAAAACTAAGCTGAGCTATAAAATGTGGGACAAACTAAGACTAGTTTTATGTACTTCGAGACTCTATAGCGTGTAAATCCGGGAGGGTGTTTCAAGAACTCCTCTCATATATACTGGAATAGCTTAATTTTGTCAAGCTGCTTTTCAGATAACACAGAGATACCGAACCCACCCCACCTCTTACTTTTCCTTGAAAAGTAATGACTTCAACATGTAAGTAAACTTGATCCCAAAAGAAAAAAATGTAAGTAAACATCAGGAGTCACCCGTCAGCACTATTATTACTAAATATTCCAACCACAGCACAAGAGCAATTCAGAAACATAGCCTCTGGCCAACAGGATTGCAAAAAAGTAAAAAACAAACTTCAAAAACATATTTGTATAGCGATAATGAAAACTACTCACAATAAAGGGACCAAATAAATGATGATTATAATTCTATGCCCAGTTAGTCCACTACAATTTCCGAACTGTCACTGTTGTGTAAGCAATTTTGTTTCATTTAACAGAAACATACAGAGGAAACTCATTATAGTAAATAAAGGACATTTGGACCAACAGCGGATCATCTCACAAGGTTCAAAAATAATACTGCCACCTAATCGTGGAAATCACTCTGATTTCTGAAGAAGAGTGAAACAAGTACCACAAATTTACATCCTTAAAGTTCCAGAGTCACAAACAAAAATTAAATTCCTGGACCTTATTATGCATGGTAATTGCACCCTCCTTGCAATAAATTACAAATGAAGTTTTAAAATGATAAGAAATGCAAAAGGTGATATGTATGGCGGCCCTAGTAAGGGGAAGCAATCAACGATTCACTTACCAGAATCTCAACAATGACGGGCATACCAACTTTAATGTGATGGCGGAGCCAGTACCAGTCATTACGTCTTATAGGGACCCACCTGAAATGCATTGAGATACATGAACCTAGCAGGAAAACAAACTAAAGCTAAAGAAAGGTTGAATTTGTTAGTACAGAATTGATTCAAGTGAGAGGCTTTCTCATTATTCCAAACAAGATATTCAAAACAAGTTGCCAAACAGAGGCATAAATCAACTAAAATATTCCAAGCAACTCATTGCATAGTCTATCTATGCTGAGAGAGAGAAAGACCAATGTGAACTTGTGCCGAACAGAATATATTGATACGTGATCACAGTGAGATCTGTATTTGATGAAGTTGTGCATATTCACCATTCCAATTAACTTGTAGTCTATTCATGTCATTAGTTCATAACCGTGACTGAAAAGTTCTAAAGTATAGGCTTTTCTTAATTTTTAGGTATTCAAAATGTTAATGTATAAAGCAATTTCAAAAACATTTCCCACTGTACACTTGCATATTTGTATTGGTCTTCAATGGATTCATTTTTTCTGTTACTTGAGTTGGCACAAACCAATAAAACCATTTTCACCTCCTCTTTCTCCCTAAGCATGCTCATTGCCTCAGTCCTGATCATTCAGTCTAGTGCGAAGTGGCTGTATTCCATTGTTTAAGCTTACTACAATATTAGGAGTAGTAGTTCAGGACAAAAGGTAAGATATGGCTTCCAATAAAATGTAAAGGCCTATATACTACTATTATATTGATTCCGCCTTTTACCAATTTAGGTTCAATCATCAAGAGAGGATGAAAATATACAATGGTGTTTACCCATCATGGACTCCTCCAATGTCAACAAATGCTCCTTGATAAAGGTGTAAAGTTGTCACTTTTCCTGCACAAATCTGCAAATAAATTTCCACGACTTAATTTCAAATTGTCAGATTTCATTGAGACTGGTGAATTCTTTAACGATTCAGAAGATGAAGTGTCCAGATTCATCTTTATCATATTGGTGGAATGATTTGTCGTAAGTTCACAACAGGTGCAAGAATGCAGGTCAGACAAACAGCTAAAGGCCCAATGTAGGCTTGTCCAATAGCTACATTAGAAAAGACAGAAAAAATATAAAGACAGAAAGAAAGCAAAAAAAGAAAAGCCCTTCAATATGTTGATTACCATATAAGGATGCTGAGTAGGTGGGCTTGCCGGATGTTTGAATAATTCAATTCAACACTTAAACTGAATATATTACAAAATAAGCAATCAATTAGGTTTGACAACCATACTTTACATTGCTTATAATTCTAATTGCCTCATAAAATGTAGGCTAAAATTTTGTAAAAAAAAGTAGCCTAGTGTTTACCTAATTCTCATTGATTTTACCAATACTTCAGTACCACCTCTTTCTCTACCGCCATCACCCCGCCATCCCTACCACCACCCCACCTCTCCACCACCAACACCCCACCACTCCACCACTTCTACAGTACCGATACAACCACAATCACCTTCCACCACAAGACTAGTGCCATATTTCCACCACCACCACCATTACAACCACTGCGATCTCTCTACCACCACAATCTCTCCAGCACATCACTACACGCGGTCACCACCTCTCCACCACCACCATCTCCTCTGCAACCACAACCACCCGCCACCATTACCACCATCTCCCCACCACCATCAGATGCAGTTACTACCACTTCACCACCACTGTACCACCAGTCCACCACCACAACAAACAGAGAAACCCCAGCATTAATGAAACTAAAACAGAATAATTAATTTCATATAATCCAAGTTCGTCGTCCTTTTCGTCAATTTTTTTATTTTATTTTTTATTTTTTATTCAGTTCTTAATTTTTTATCAAACAACTTTTCAACTTAAAAATTCAACATTAAGTTTTCAGCACTCAATTTTCAACTTCCATTTTTCAGTTCTCTGTTGACGCCTAGGTGTATAACAAACTTTTAGCATTATGAACACGCAAAGGCTGTCTTCATATTAATCATGGATTTTCACAGTTGCCAGTTGGCCCAGCCAGGCTTTTATTTTATGTTTCGTATAGACATGATTATCCACAACTTTTCTGTGATGTCTGACAGAGGATTGTGAATCAGGATGTGCATGGGTCGAGTTGGGAACCATCCAGCCTATTGTTGGTGGGTTGTGTTTTTCACAACCCCCAACCAATACAGTTGACTTTCAAGACAGTTTCAAACCAGAGAGTTGACCGGGCTGATGGAATTGGAGCAATGTTTTCTAACTAAATAGACAACATAAGAATATAAAGGAAAAAAAAGTATGAAAATTCAAGAAATGAGATTAATAGAACTGTAAAGGGTAAGAGTTAAGTGTGGAATGGACTGTTTGAAGAGTAAAAAACATGAGAAAAATAGGCGGGTTGTGCCAGGTTTCAACAGGTTGAGAAAATTCGACCTGTCATTAAACAGACCTACAAATATTTAGCATCTCACCTGCCCAACCAATCCAGCTCACTCTCTCAAACCACTTGAGTCGGTGCTGGTTGTATCAGGTCGGCGGATTGGCAGTTATTTGTGAAGATTGCCATAAGAGTTGTGGCATTTTACCACACTCGATCCAAACATCCAATTCTTAGTGTTGTTACTGTTGTACTGATGAGACCACACTGAATCTATCGAGTAGAAATTCGATACTGGGAGGGAACATGCCACTACCCCAAGGTTCTGATAGTAAAGAAGTTTTACGCCAAGCATAAGTTGAACCTAATAATTCACACAATAATTGTCCGGTATTGATTACACAGTCAAACTAATGTTTAAATAACGGCACATTAGAGGGCTGGTGACAAACTAACATTGGTAATGAACTCCTGGTGGCATGCATTATGTAAGTCTGTCATATAAATGCAGACTGATTTCAAGTTTATCATAATATGTGCAGATAAAAAAAGTGTATGTTAATATGGTTATCTGTAAGTAGTGTATTACTTTTAGATTATATCACAATATTGGAATGAACTTGAAATTGCAGACGCGGAGAGGAAATGAAAGAAAGTCAAGGAACTTACTTGTCCTGGATAATAAAAGGGGAGCTCATACTGCAAGAGGGAAAAAAAAAAATCAGCAAGTCATCTTTCCACTATCTGGCACACCATTTTTTTTTAATCCTATATAATGTAAGAAAACAGCTAGATCCATCCTACCATGCCTTCTTCGTAGTCCTTGCCTCTTTTCCTCCTACCAGGATGATAATCCTGGTCGTACTGCACATAAATTAAAAGATTTAATGGTAGTACATTAGCACAAAATCAACATGCATATTTCCACTAGAATCCAACACTGACAAGCTTTAGAGTGCACAATACCTTCAACGACCCAGTTATAGATTTCCATTGGTTGATGTGGAATTTATGGCGTAATTAACGCACGACACTATACACCTCATACAATATGAAACTTTCCCAATAATTCAAAATCTCAAATTAATTTCCACTCATTCTACCACCAATTTATTTTTCAAAATCTAGCCAAAACCTTCCTAATCATCCATGTTAGCTAGTGGTTCACCCTAAATAGATCAAGTGATCAACTTAGAGCACATGCTTCTACAAAGAGAATGAGTGAGAGATCATACTAAACCTTGTAGGACTCCTTTTCCAATCTGTCCTTATTTGCTGCGACCCACTCATTATACTGCTTCAAAAACACCTTATACCTCTCCAAACACAACTCCTCCGTATCCGTACTGGCCTCCTCTTCCACCTTATCCAAATCAACCCGAACCGCCTGCAACTTATGGGCTCCCCTAATAAACTCCAACTCCTCCCTATCCACCTCCCACCCCCGAGGCGGCCAATCCCTAGGCGGCACATGTCGGACAACCAGCGGCCCCGTCCACGACGTCTTCAAAGGCTCCGGTATTTCCCCCTGAATCTCAAACTGCTTCGCGTAGAACTCATCCTCGGTCAAACCCATTTCCTCCATCTTTGACCTCCTGTATTCAAGGACAGACAGAATTTCAACGTTGAGTGGGCAAACATAAATTTTTTATCACATATGAGATGTATATATTACAAAAACAGTATAAAAAAAGGTAAATTCATTTAGTCTTGTACCCATTTCAAAAGATTAAACATTAAACCTAGTATTAAAATTTTCATAGATGCATGATGTTAAAGTGACTTCTATTGAACTTTTTGAGAAGATTAAACATTAAACCTAGTATTAAAATTTTCATAGATGCATCTAATGTTAAAGTGAGGACTATTGAACTCTTCAAAAAGTTCTTGGTTGGGCCAGTCTTAACTTCTTTTAAAAATGTAGGCCAGCGAACTTATCTACGGCCTTGTTTCTCATTTGCTTAAATGTAAATCCCATAAAATTAACTGGGATGCTAAATTTTAGCAAACTAGAAACCATTTGCTAAAATCACCCACTTAATTTTATGGGATTCCCATTTTAGCAAATCGGAAACAAGGCCGAAAGAAATTTCGAAACGTAAGGCGGATGATGATTGCCTGTATTTAGGGCTCATCATTTTGAAAGCCTCGATGGAATCGGGGTTTTGGAGGGCGACTTCTTCGCCCTCGTTGAGGGAGGTTCGGGCAAACTTGGCCTCGGGGGTAAGGATTTCGTCCCATGGGGCCCAGCCACGCTCGATCCAGTTCCGGCGGCGGGCAACGTCCTCGGGTTCTTTGTCTTTGAGGCCGAATTCCTCCAGAAAGGACTCGTCCGCGGGGAATTCGTTGGGGCTGTAGACGTTGGTGGTTAGGGTTTTGGGCCTTCTTTTACCCCAACTCCATAGTAAGGCGAAGGAGTTGGGATTTGGGGAGGTGTAGGGTTTAGGGAGGGTTTTAGGTGGAAGCAAGGGGAAGAGGTGATGGTGGTGGGTTTGGAGAGGGAGCATTTTTGTGAAGTGAGACTCTCTCTCTCTCTCTCTCTCTCTCTCTATGTGGTGTGTAGTTGTAGTGAGGGGGGAGTGTGACTTTGGATAAAGTTAGTTTAATTAGTTACTGCTCCGTTGATAAATGGGGGAATCTAGGTATTTTATCGAGGTAGAGTACTAAAATAGTAAGGCTGATAAAAAAAATAAAAATTCGGTGAATTGTGAAATCGGACCAGACCAAACCGATTCGTACGTTTTGGATTATAACCATAATTATTTAGACACAGATTTAAAAATCAAAAAGTCGAGACTCGCAGTCTGGAGACAGATTACCATTTTGGAGTAACTGAACCGGATCATGAGTTTTTTACATACTCATAATTTTTATTAGTAATAATTTGGGTAATTCTCATAATTTTTTAACTTTCCAATTCCACACATCGAGATGAATCAAAAGATGTGAAAAATTTGACGCAAAACTAACAAATGCGAAAAAATGAATAAAGACGAACCAAAAAATACTTAAGTCAGTTGGTAGTAGAATAATCTTAATAAGATTGGAATTGTTTACCTTTTAAATATCATCAAAAACATAAGTCTTAACAAAAATCATCCACCGGATAGCAATTGACATATGTATAAAAACACATTTAAGTTACGAAATAAATATTTTTCAAGAATTTTGAAAACATTAGCTCGGCCAGCCCTTCTCTGGCCCATTTTGAAAAATCAAAGACCATTCACTATTTAAAACTTGTAGAGAACATCAATCACAACAAAAATAATGCTAATCAAATATCGTTTGATAGGAGTATGTTTTTTGGAATACATCTGTGGAAAATGGGTACCGATTTAGCGTTTTATACTTCATTTTCTCCAATATTCCACAACATAATCATATATAAATGGTTATACCAAATACATAATTTTTTACATGACTGATACACTAATGAGGTCTAAAATGTAAACAGTCCGGTCATTAAAAAGGGATCTCCAACACCCACAAAACGGGCCTCAAAGCCCAAAGGTGGCAGTCCCTTTAACTTCCAAGTTGCGAGGTTACCTTTGACATTATCTCTTCGATAAAATTTTATGGTAACCATACCCCAAGACTACATTGGATAAAATGTTCACCATTTATACAAAAATTCGACTGATGTTCAAAATGGGATTTACCATTTCTAAAAAGGCAAGGAGAAAAACTAAATGAAGGTACTGCTACAAAGCAAGAGACCGCCCGAACTAATTTGGTTTCGTTCCCTCCATCTCTCAAACAAAAGATCTTCCTCTCGTTTAAGATTAAGGTACCGGTCCATGTTGAATTCTGATCTCTGACGACTTTCAACTTCTTTGAGTATGCTAACACTACCTTCTCTAGTACTCGATGAAGCGCTGTCAAGTCCCGGGCTCCAACTCCCAGTAGAATGACCAGTAAGATCTTGTGCTGAAACCTGTACAATGTCAAGTACATGCAGAAATTAGAAGGGAACATCAAGACAGAAAAGATCGTAAAATTTGTGGGTTGTGAAGACATAAATTGCTATGGGATCTTATAGTAAAACAGGATATGGATTCATCATATTCAATACAATGCATTCTTGATGGAGAGGAATGAAGAAAAATGATTCGAATAGCCAACCCCCGTCTTTGATTTGTACACGTGGCTTGGTTTAAGAGTTAGGTTCAGTTAGAGAAGGTAAGAAATGGTTGCCAAGCAAAATAAAAAAATATAATATTAAATAAAAAAAAAAGGGTAAGAAACGGTTGTTAACAATTGGCTGTGCTTTTTTTTTTTTCTTTTTTTTTTTCCGGAGAAAACCTTGATCCTACGTAATAGTGTAATACCAAGCAAAAAAGTCGATTGATAGTGCAAATAAATTGGACTTACTTTAGGTTTGAATATATTGGACACAACAGTCAACAAGTGGCCTTTTACCAGGCAAAACAAAATACAATTGCAAAGGATTGTGACAATATCATTATGTTAGCTTCTATAGGTACTACATATAAATAAATTGCCAATACAAATATGGGTCCGTTTTTTGGGAGGACATAGTAAATGGGTCTTTACTTAAATAAGGACATCAACTTTTTCTTTAATGTCAAAAGGACAAATCACCTACACATTCCAAAAATGCCCCCATTAGCCAATGAAAGTGTCTAAACCCCCAAACCTAATGAAAGTGCCTAAACCCCCAAACCTAATGAAAGTGTCTAAACCTAAACCCCAGGATACCCTATGAAAGTGCCTAAAACCCTAGGGTACCCTATGAAAGTGCCTAAATTACTAAAACCCTATAATTGAAAAGTGCACCGTAAACCTAAACCCTAAGATACCCTATGAGAAAGTGCCTAAAATCCTAAGGTACCCTATGAAAGTGCCTAAACAACTAAAACCCTATAATTGGAAAGTGCACCCTAAGTGCTTAAACCCACTATACGTAGGAGATTATCATAATGTCAACTATACCCTTTGGCCTAAACCATTTGGTTATTTCAACTGAATTTTTTTTATTGTTTTTCTAAATCTTTACTACATTCAAATAAAATGGTTTGGATTAATCGTTTGTCTCTATGAAAAAGTTCAAAGAAAAAGTATAAAACATAAAGGTAACTAAAAATAAAGCAATACCGACTTTCTTTTGTGTTCTACTTTTTCTCCCTCCGTCAGTAATTGCGCTGGAGGTTATGGGCATGTTCAAGTTGCTGGGGAGATCGAGAGTGCGTTGGAGTGGCCTCTTCTTTTTAATTTTGTCCCGCATTTCGTTTTGTACGCAGGAGATTCCTCCACATGTGCGCGTGAGTGGTGGGGGTTCATTAAGGGTATTTTTGTCTAGTTTTGTCCTTAAGCCCTCAAAAAATTTCTATTAATGTATTGGATGCATTAAAATAAGTTAAGTTGGACTAAACACCATTTAAAGCCCCAAACTTGGCCTTTAGACCAATTTTCTATACAAATATCCAAATGCCATATAATCAAACAAATGTAGATGATAACAGTTGATCAGTTTGATGGCCGCAGCCCGCATGTACTGTTTCCCTTACAAGACGCATTCTACTGAGATGGGAGTGCTTCTCTTCCTTTCAGTGTCCTATATGGTATCAACTTCACCCACTAAAGTCTCAATATAAATTGGCCAACCCTTGGAATAAAATCCGCCATGCTGATGTCATTCTATTTTAGTTATCATAGGGTGCGACGTATGCAATATGCACTAAGAAATGAGTGTCGGGTACAATACACATCTACGCAACGGATTCGTCTAATTCCCATGTCACATTGACAATATTTATTTCTTCAGTGTTGCATTTTATTTTCCAGGTTCAATGGGGCTACAAAGTGAATTTGAGCATCTGATAGGTAATATCAGATTTCTATGACACAATCACATACCAGAGACCAGTGATACAACTAGCCACGCGCAAAGACACTGAAACTTGAACACATTCATAAGAGCCCTCGCAACATATTACAGGATACGACACAAACGAGAATAAATTTCTTCCAAGGGAATAAAGCTGTCGACTTATAAGTCATTCGATGTACGTTTTATGCAGTGTTCTAAAAGTCCGCCAACTAGTCTCCACCTAGGCGTTAGGCTGGGTCCAAAACCTAGATTAGCTGGCCGACTAATCAGCGCCTAATCCCTGCCTAGGCACTAGGCGGCCCTCTTCTGCCCGACTAGCGCCTAGTTATTTCTAGAACATTGGTTATATGCAACTAACTTCAAAGTTCATTGTCAGCAATATGTAGGCAGCTAGCTAAACTACAAAAACAATCATTATGCACGAACACAGTACAGGGATTACCTGAGCTGCATCCCACACTCTGCTTTTTGGAGTCACAGGCAGCACTCTATTATCTTCAGATGGAAGAGGTGACCCATCATTACTAGTCTCCCATTGCAACCATGGCAGATTGACACCATCCATTTCGCCAGGACGAGAAATAGATCCTGTTGGGCTTTGAAATGTTTCTGTTTCCACTGTCTGGAAGACTGCATCCCTAGTCTTTGTTACTCCTAAAATTGAACTTGTATCACTCCTTTCTCCGTCAAAAGAAGAGAAATCGGTATCTTCAACATTTGAAATGAAGTCCTCAAAATACATCTCTGCCTCTTCACTCAATCGCTTAGACAACCTATTTCTGTCATTACTCTGAAAATTTGCAGAGGAATTTTAAGTAAGCTACAAATTATTCGTTTTCTTAGATAAGATTACAAACTCTAATCCTGAAGCGAAAACACAATTGGAAATTGACAACTGTACCTTTCGAGCTCGTGATGGCTTTTCGGCAATGGCGGAGCTCTTTGGACCAGGAACCGATCCTCTCACAATCTTAGGCAGGTCCATACCACGTTGCTTCTCCAATACTATATCTGCTACCAGGTCTTGCTTACGCTTCTCTGACTGGAAATGGAGTAACACAATATTTACTACTTCAAGTCTTGGAAAGAACAACAAAATAAAAACTCTTAAACCTATAATAGAAGTCGCTCATTACTCGGTAGCTTCCCATATTCTAATAACTCACATTTAACCCATATATAACAAACCGGCTCTAATTCCCCCAAGTAGCACAAGATGGAGTTTAGGTGTTTCACATCCAATCCAACTTCTTCGTTTGCGCATATATATTATTAGGCCAAATGCTAAACTGGAATATATGCTGGTATTAAGTGCTCCACCTTCAGCCACCAAACCAGGGAAATAAAAGCTGTTTACCTCCGCGATTTGAGAAAGAAACACGTTATTCTTAAATAGCCATGCCAAAGAATGCAGGCAAATGAATAAATAAGCACTGCCTTTTACTAGGGAAACCTAAAGAAATTGATGCAAAACTCCAAATTTGGAACAGCCCTCGTACTCTGCTAGATCACCAGTCACTCCCAAAGGTTATCACAGCCTTCGTGCCCAAAATTCAGAACATATATCAACCAATGTATTCTCCTGAATCATTTGTTCTTTAATATCAAGAACTGGGACAGAGTGGTTCACATAGTACACATTATTAAGATTTCCCAGAAACAAAGAATGTCTTAAGAACCTGACCTAGTGAGTTAACTCTTTTAGAAAAGGCAACAATTGGCTATACAATACCTGTTCTAGTTTTGTAGTGTAACCTTTTCTAACTTTGGAAACAGCTCGACGATCATCGGAATTGTCCGACTGCAAAAAGCTCTCACTTTCTAGAGTAGAGGTTGTTCTTACTCTAGCCTGTTAATTTGAAAAGAAACCCAAGTTTGTTTCAGCAAGAGGCATACACTGATGGTGCACAGATGTAAGGAGAGGTATACAGAATCCAGAATTATAAAATGCAACAGACATGCTCAAGTTCCATTTTGATTTCATCAACAGCGTATCTAAGTTCCTTCCGCATTGCTTCATACAGCCCACTGTTCGCATCGTCCCCAGTAGGATGTTCCCCCTGAAAGGTAGCAAAAGATAACAGAATGGATAAATCAAAAGAAAATATTACTGGGACCTTCCCACTGAGTAATTATCATTAGTTTAGAAACCAACCAACCTTTTTCTGTGCATAGACTGCCCGAATAGTCTTCTCAATCATATTTTTACCAGAGCAAATTTCCTTAGCTTCATCATCGGTTAGTGCAGAAGACTGACTCTGATAGTTCCAAAAGCATCTTGTTAAAATTAGTTCAGTTCCCGAAAGTAATCCAATTTGGGTGCACTGTGTGTGTGTGTGTGTGTGTGTGTGTGTGTGTGTGGTGGTGATGGGGGGTGTGCGTGTGCGCGCTGGGAGAGGGGAATTGGTGAACATTTATAATATGAGGAGCGAATGAAGGTATCAATCACCAACTTTCTCCAACAGTCAAATGCTGTTTGATTTTTTAAAAATCTTCCTCTGACTAATTTACAAACAGAAGTTGCATGCAAGTAACAGGATGGAAACTCTTACAGAGTAACCATTCTTTGATAGATCTTTCTGGCTGAGGGACCTTCCTAACCGTCGGTGACTCAAATCTGTGGGCTTCTGTAATGAGGGCATCTGGCTATTTCCACCTGTTGTACTCTTCGCCCTTCCGTGATTGATAGAGTTTCGAGGATGATCTATATCACTCTGTTATCAATACATGATTTAGACAAACCAACCAGGCAACTACAAAACAACCTTAGCCATTTTAGACTAAGAAAAGGTTGAAATAACAGTATATCAGTTCGCGATAAACGATTGAAAGGGGAGATTTTTTATAGTGAATTGAAATGCCCCGGCGCCTAACTTACAGTAAACACATATGCAATGCTCCCAGTCCTAACCTTCTTGCATAGCTTTACTAGCAGTAACACAGTGGAAAGGTACAATACGTATCTCATCGTATTACTCTCCTACAAATTAATGGGGCTAAACTCCCAATGCCTAACAAACAATCCTCGACGTAAAGGTAATGACAACGTAAATACAAGACAAACATACAAACCAAAAGCAAGTAGGGCAACAACTGAACCTAGCTCTTCATGAGCAACTAGAAACTAAGCTCACTATATGCTCATCTCGGCAAATTTGTGAAAGAGTCAAGTTCAAGCTCGAGTCTTAAACTCTTTTAGTAGACAAGTCGAGCTCAAGTTACACCGAGTCTTAAACTCTTTTAGTAGACAAGTTGAGCTCAAGTTACATCTAACTCGGCTCGTTCATAGAGAATCGTTAAGTAAATGAACAAGCTCAAACGCTGCAATACTGAACGAGCGGAGCTTTGAACACTTCAAAACTTGGCTCGGCTAGGTTCGTTTGCAGCCCTAATTCAAGCAATTGACTAAAATATACCTCAGAATCGCTAATCTGACACCTCACCACCGACACAGACCTCCTCCTCCTCCTTGAACTAGCATCCGAACCAATCCTTCCACCAGAACCACCACCACACAAAGCCGCACTCCTCCCATCACCAACTCCCGACCTCTGTCTCGACACCGACCTCCCCACATTCTTCCGATCACCAACTGCCGACCTTTGTCTCGACACCGACCTCCCTCGCCTCTCCGACGACTCAGTCGGAGCCGCCACACGACTACTAATAACAGAACTCCGTCGCCTCTCCGACCGGCCCCTCTCGCTCTCTCTCCCATCCTCTCTCTCATCCTTCACAGAAAAAAACTCGATTGCCAGATCGTCCAGGCTTATCTCAGGAAACCCCGAGCCTCTCACCGTGTTGACGAACTTCCCTTTCGACGGCGGTTCGGCTGCGTCGGACTCCGGCTCTAACACTCTTCGGGAGAACCGGCTGAGACTCCTCGACCGGCGATGAGCTTTGGCAGAGGAAGCTGATGTACCGGAGTCGTCGGCGTACGGTGAGGCCCCAATCGGAGTCCTCGTTGTCGTTGACTTGAAAGCCGACGTCGCCATCGCGATATATGAATGTATAGGTCGATTGATGACCTGAATGTGCAGGTGGATAGAGATTAGGTTAGGGTTTGAACTTCGCCATTGATTGGAAGTGGAGAGAGAGAGAGAGAGACAGTTCACGGAGAAGAGGTGAGGGTTGTTGGGAGGAAAGGGACGGAGAATTGAAAGCTGTTGCATAGAAGGTTTGGCGGAGTGATCGAAATTTTGGGAGATTTTTGAAAATTCAATTCGAGTGTGGACGGACGGAGATACCCTGCTTTAGATTGCGAAATTGCGTAATTGCCATTGCCTACCCGAAAAATTATCCGAAAGTGAAAGGGGAAATTGCTCTAAAATGGTAGTAGGGGCAATTAATTGCAAAGACATGGAATACTTTTTGAAAATTGCGCCCAACATGAAACGCATTTTTTTAATTGCACATGCATGGTACTCATAATTATGTTGATCGAAATACCCCGTTGATCTATGATTTCGAGTGCAGTGAATTTGTTGAGGAGTGCAACCGTTGTCAATGTATAGTGCAACAAAAGTAGATGAAAGATGCAATGATCAGAAAATCTTCCCAGTGTGACTTGAACACACACCCTTCTTGAATTTGGATAAAGGAGATGTGATTTTCACTTGAGTAAAAAACGTGCAACATGGGTGCAAAGCAGTTGTTGAGGAGTGCAACAGTCCTCCATTAAGGGTTCAACAGAAATGGAAGAAGAGTGCAATAGTCAGTAAAAATATTTTCAAAAAGTTTGAATTGAGTAAAAAAACGTGAACATGGGTGCAAAGCAGTTGTTGAAGAGTGCAACAATCCTTCATTAAAAGTTCAACAAAATTGGAAGAAGAGTGCAATAGTCAGTAAAAATATTTCCAAAATGTTTGACTTGAGTAAAAACGTGCAACATGAGTGCAAAGTAGTTGTTGAGGAGTGCAACAATTCTCCATTAAGAGTTTAACAAAAGTGAAAGAAGAGTTCAACAAATTCATTGCACCCACGTTGGTCCAAATTCAAGAAGGGTGTGTGTTCAAGTCACACTGAGAAGATTTTCCCACGTTGGTCCAAATTCAAGAAGGGTGTGTGTTCAAGTCACACTGAGAATATTTTCTGACAATTGCACCATTCATCCACTTTTGTTGCACTCTACATTGACAACGGTTGCATTTTCTCAACAAATTAATTGTACTCGAAATCACATATTCAAGAAGGGGTATTTCGGTCAACATTATTATGGGTTCCATATATATGCAATTAAAATTGTGCGTTTCATGTATATGCAATTCTTAAAAAGTGGTCCATGTATTTGCAATTAATTGCCCCTACTACTATTTAGAGCAATTTTCCCCAAGTGAAATTTGTAGTTCAGATTCACTTAGATATTTATCTAAACCATTGATTTTCTTTTTTGGGATAGTTTTTGGAGTACTTGGCATTTTCCTAACTAGACTGTTTTTACTAACTTGAACTATTGGAGATTATATTGTTTATAAGCTCAATTTATTTATCAATCCACGAAATAGTGAATCTGAAATGTGCTTCTTTTAGCAAGTCAAATACTACCAAACGAGCTCGAGTAATTTGATTTTATAGAGTGTTATTGTAAATGAATCGAATCGAGTTGAATAGTACTCCGTATATTGATTGAAGATTTAACGAGATCAAATCAATATATATTTTAGATTTATTTGTGAATAAGACGTAACGAATTTTTGAAGGAATCGCATACCGCTGCACAAGAGAAATTAAGAAAGGGCTGGTGGGATTGAGCCATTGACGTGTATAAAAAGGCTTTTGATTATTCGTAGGGTCACATTGACATAAACATTTATATATTCAAAAATTCCTAACTATACGCTGACCCTTTTTTGTTTTGGATTAACAATACGTTAATGCACGAATGAGGTAATTCAAAATTTATTCGACAACCTCATGCCTTGTCCCACATAAACTATCTTTTTCAATTTTTTGGTTTTGCTTGATTAAAAAAAAAAAAAAAACTTTTCATGGTTTTTCTTTGATACTTCTAAAAAAAGTTGAGTAATTCTCATAATTTTTTTATTTTTCTGATTCCTCACGTCGAGACGAAACAATAATTTACAAAAACTTGATGCAAAACTAAAAAACGCTGATTTTTTTTTAATCAAGGCAAAACCCAAAAATTCAAAAGACAGTTTGTGTGGAACAAGATCTAATTCAATAAAAAGAAATTGTTTCACGTACATATTATTAAAAATACCACGTTCGGACTTGTTTTAGAGTGATTATTCGGTATCTTGGAGCATCGTCGCATAGTGCTTTAGGTGTCTCTAGTCTCTACCAAGGTACCACCACACTGGATGGCTGGGATCTTGAAAACGAATAGAGATATGATGCCATATTTTCATGGGTAAATTTCACCTACCTCCCCTGAGGTTTCTGACAATTACAGGGACCTCCCCTAAGATTTTTGAAATTTCACTGACCTCCCCTACTTTTGAAAATAAATGTCACATACCTCCCCTCCGTTAACTTCCGTTAGAAAAGCTAACGGAAAACGCTGATGTCAGCGCCACCTCAATGTGAAATCTACTCGAAAAGATCTATAAAATGAGATCCATATTCAATGTGAAATCATGAAAAAATAAAATCTTAATTTTCAATGTGAATTATCATGCTACATAATTTAAATTTTTCAATGTTTAACTCAAAACTTTAAACCTCAAAATTCTTACAACTTTTTTTGTAAGGTTCTGAGCTCGACTCCTATGGAGAAGGGGTCAACCCTTGTAGTTTACTAACATCTAACAGCTAACTCTATTAATGAATATCGAATGGCAAAAAAAAAAAAAAGACAATAAAATTAAAATTTGCATTGAAAATTTAAAATTTTATTGGGGCAAAGTCACCATTAAATAGAAAAATGGGCTTACAAATTTACCATGTTCATTTAATTAAGAATATATTTGGAAAAAACAAAATTGTTAAACAAGAAGATTTTATGATGTTTCGTACTCCCTCTGTTCCAAATTGTTTGCCCCCCTTTTGGGAGTGCGTGCATTTTACACTAACAAAATAACATGTCTATGAGAACTTTTTTTGAAAAAGAATTACACCAATTTTTTCTTCTCAATAAGATCTTTAAATTGGTATAAAGTTTGTTGAAAAAAATTAATGCTTGTACATTATTTTTTGCGTGTAAAATGCATGCATTCCCAAAAGGGGCAAACAATTTGGAACGGAGGTATTACAATTTTTGCGTAAAATTTTGACTTATGCATTGAAAATAATTTAAATTATGTAACATTATAATTAAAATTCACATTGAAAAGATTTTATTTTTTCATAATTTCACATTGAATATGGATCTCATTTTATAGATATTTTCGGGTAGATTTTAAATATATAAATTTCATAAAAAGTGAATATATAAAACAAAAGTTATAAACATTTTAAGATTTAAAATAAAAAGAGGAGAGTGAGGTGGCGCTGACATCAGCGTTTTCCGTTAGCTTTTCTAACGGAAGTTAAACGGAGGGGAGGTATGTGACATTTATTTTCAAAAGTAGGGGAGGTCAGTGAAATTTCAGAAACCTTATGGGAGGTCCCTGTAATTGTCAGAAACCTCAGGGGAGGTAGGTGAAATTTACCCTATTTTCATTTTGTGCATATATAAAGAGTAGGTTTCAGGACAATTCCTTTGGCTAAAAAAATCATTTTGGTTTTTTCGTTTGTCCTTATTCAATTTTTTTTTTTAATTTGGTAGTTTTACGTCAATTTTTTGTGGTTTCTTGGCTTCTCTCAACGAGAGAAATCTAAAATGTATAAAACTATTAACTAAATTTGAAGTTTTGTGAATAAAGACAAAAAATAAACCAAAAAACCGACCAAAAACTAACAAATGCAAAAAAAATTGAATAAGGACAAAAAAAAAAACCATTTTGGTTTAGACTGGCAAACTTATTTAACTATTCGATTTGGGCATCGCGTGTGCCTGCCTCTTTTTTTTAATAACTTGATGTCTGGACCAGTTTTTCTATGCTCCTTTTAGACCCATTTCAAAGATTAAGATTGGTTATTTTTAGATATTATCGAGGAAATTAGTTGCGCCACAAATCATATTTATCAAAATTGTTTTTGACATTTTCGTAAGACATTTATCTTGAGAAACACTGGATCCGTACTCATTTTCTCCAAATAAGTATGTTCCGAAAACCCATCGAATTATATTCAATCAACATGATTTTTGACATGGCTCAACAAAATCCAAAAAATATAAAAAATAATCAATCCCGATTAATAAAATACGCTTGAGAATGTTAAAGGGCCGAACTGAAACGGCCCATATGGTTTGGTCGATGTGCAGAAGCACCCACTCATATTCAGCTATTAGCACGCAACTCCTTTGTGCTTTGTGGACCTATGAACAAGGCAGGGGTGCCCAGCGGGTCAACTGCTCTGCCCAATCCGTCCAAACTGACCAAATCGAATTATCCGCGAACCCACCCAAAGTATGTTACAGATAGATGCAGATCCTAAAATTATAGTTTTGGCAGATTCAATTGTGATTCAATCCGCCCAATAGTCCTAAAATTCTAGTTTCTATGTTGTTGTTTGTTATTTCTATGTTGTTTAGTTCTAGCTTACAGAAACTCGATTTGTATCAGGTTGCGATTATTAATGATATTTCCTCTTCATCGAAAAAAAAAAAAAAAAGGTTTTCCCTAGGCACTATGAACCCCACCATCTATCCACTTTATAAGTACTCCATATTATTCTCTCCCCTTTTCTCTCTCAAACTAAAATTCTAGTAATAAATACTGGCAAAAGTATAGTTGAAGTGTTGAAAGAGGAGTGGATAACCAAATTAAAAAATGTACACTGTTCACTTACACTTGTTGCCTAAAATTTGCCTATTTTATTGCACTTGCTCTAACCTAAAATCCATTTTTTCGCAACTATAGGAGTTAGTGGCTCTCACCCATGCACAGCCAGTGAGGCTCAAAATCTTGTTCCTCACAAAATGGGACTTTAACCTCGGATGGGAAAATCTAGCCACAAATCTAGTGACCTCACTGTAATGTAATCGAACAGAAAAACCATCGGCCAGGAGTCTCTGTTGGAACCAGAACAATATGGTAGGACAAGCCCGAGAGAGAGAGAGAGAGAGAGAGAGAGAGAGAGAGAGAGAGAGAATTTGCCCACCAAGAAAGTCGCCACAACCAAAATTGGTTAAAGCAAATCTCAAGACAACCAAATACTTGCATAAATGAGTCCGAGCTCAGGATTCCACCATCTCACTTGCCAATAACAATCCGAACGAGTCACAAGAACTCAAGTCAAACACCACTTCGTTCTGTGCCGGTATAGGCCTCAAGTGAAACTTAGTGCAAGCACATATACTTGGAACTTTTGCTAGTAGAGTACGAGACAGAGAGGAGAGAGGGAAGAAAGGGAAAGGGAAGGGGGTATATAATCTTGCAATTATAACAAGAGAAAATAGCTCAGATTCCAAAACAACACTTCTACGTGCACAGAAAATAAAGAACCGGTAAAACATTGGGTGATGCATGCCCCGATACTAGGAAGCAATGTCCTACAATTCACTCCAATTTATTTTATTCGGATTAAAGCTTCTCGACCAATGACATTTGACCAAAGACTACCCCCACGCAAAGCCAAACATCAGAAGCACATGCTACAAAAGCTTGCATCTTTCCAAGCATCTTAGTGAGTACTTGCCATATGGACGATCAGGTCAACCACACGTGAGCTGCAATACAACGAGGGATGAAAATAAAGAACATGTTCAATCATAAAGTAGACATTCCAGTTGTAGCATAAATAGATGCTTGGAAATAACAATGGTTTCACAAAGAGATCAACAGAAAACTTAGGGAAGTTTCGTAACCATTTAAATGATTGTGTAAAGTAGAGTTTTCCATCATGCACGGTAAAACCTCCAAAACAAGGAAGATAGAAACATACCTGTAACCCCATTCGTTGTCATACCAGGAAACCAACTTCACGAAAGAGTCATTCAAAGCTATCCCAGCCTTGGCATCAAAGATGCTTGACCTGAAAATTCAACAAATGGATTACACCTCATCACAAGGCAATGAGTTCACATCAGGTACCACATGATCATTAGTGCCCCTAATAGGTTAGAAAATTAACCCTACGATTAAAGGGCATATCTGTCAACTCTACCAAGTCGGAATCTAAGAAAAATATATCAATTAGTCACAATCTGAATAAGACAGTGAACACAACTACACAAGACGCAAAACTTTCAGTATCCTACCTGCTGTCACCTATAAAGTCAGTCGAGACCACATCATCTTCAGTGTAACCCAAGATTCCCTTCAGCTTGCCCTCAGACTCCTCCCTGTCCAAAACCCAAAATGGATAAATGTCTGCAAAATAGTTCCTTTTGGAGGCAATTTTTTTAAGCAGTTCCATTTGTTTTTTCTGTTGAGATATCGTTCATAAAAAACACGACAAATCAAAAACCAAGAGATACGCATATGCCACTTTATGGAAAAAGGAAGCTACAAAAAACAGAGATGTATCCTCACTTGATGGCAAGTTTGATCTCTTCATATGTAGCCTTCTTCGCCAACCTCACAGTGAGGTCGACCACTGAGACATCAACAGTGGGAACACGGAAAGCCATTCCAGTCAATTTGCCATTAAGGGCAGGCAACACCTTACCAACAGCCTAAGAAATAAAAAAAATTCGCATTCAAAAAGGATATCAATCAGGTAACCAATATGATTGGAGGAGGAATCCAACTTGGCAAAACAAGAGAATTATTTCGTAATATTGTCACCTTGGCAGCACCAGTACTGCTAGGAATGATATTAAATGAAGCAGCTCTTCCACCTCTCCAGTCCTTGCTTGATGGACCATCGACAGTTTTTTGTGTTGCTGAATGAGAAGGGCACAAGATGAGTACATATTGCTAATCTCGCAGCGTTACAAGTAAATTAATTAACAGTACTCACCGGTGATAGAGTGGACGGTAGTCATAAGACCCTCAACGATGCCAAACCTATCATTGATAACCTGTATAATGACATAGAGACATAAGATAGCCCTCCCAAGTCCCAAAACAATCAATTATACCAGGATGGCATCAAAAAATGGCCCATACAAACATCAAAATCAAGGAATAGGAGTAAGCAAACCTTGGCAAGTGGGGCAAGACAGTTTGTAGTACAGCTAGCATTGGAAACAATATTGAGATCTGGCTTGTATTCTTTCTCATTGACTCCCACAACAAACATGGGAGCATCCTTGCTAGGGGCTGAAATGATGACCTTCTTTGCACCACCCTGGTCACCAAAGATGCCAACTTACTTTATTCATGTGGATTGATAACAATTTAAGCTCTGAAGTCTGAATGTACTTATAGTCTGAAAATTGATCACCATCACACATAACCCAACATGTTACGACTAACTGAGAGCATTCCAACATATTTACAACCACATAGGGAAACAAGACAACTCCTAAACAACCAAGCAAAATCGGCAGATCATCAACTAGTACATGCGATAAACTGAGATGCCAGTGCCACACAATAATGATAAGAAAAAACATCAGGACCAACATTTTCAAACTTGTCATGCAGGACAAATCATAATACTCCTACATAATTACGGGAAGCAAAAAAAGTAACTAATCCCATAACTTCAAGAAGTGTTTATGACTCCATCACTAACCCTACATATAGACGTAAAAGCCTCATACAGCTGAATGACAAAAGAGTGCGGCGAACGGCACATACTTGGTTGTGACTCCAAAAAATGCAGACAATTTTTTCAGTGATGTAATGATGTTGACAAGATGACAAAACGGGTGCTCACTACTGCTTGATAGTATTTGCAATGTTGAGTTGTTAGAAAATTATGGACACTACATTATTTCCTCCACGAAAACGATTATAATTTTCCCAAACCATATGCAAAAAAAAAAATCAAAACTTCAATTTGCCAGGCATACATAAGAAATTACGATGCTAGTGAAATGACAAGCACCATTTTTCAAATAGCATCGATCTGTACTTGGAAGGAAACAAACCTTCAAGTGGGCAGCAGCCTTGTCCTTATCAGTGAAGACGCCAGTGGACTCAACAATGTATTCAGCCCCCGACTCTGCCCATGGGATCTCCTCAGGGTTCCTAACAGTCCAGTAGTCCAAACAAGTTCAACAACTTTTCAATTCATTCAGATACTCAACCACATACATGGATGTAGATGGATAGATCATATCCACAGTCAGAAAGTTGGAATTTATACCTGACGCCGAAAACGGCGACTGGTCTCTCACCAAAGAGAAGGGTCTTGGAGTCCTTCACTTTGAGTTCATGGTGCTTCCACTGACCGTGAACACTATCATACTTGAACATATATGTCTGCAACATAAAATCCCATCGGATATCATAACCCAAGACCCAATTCACACACTCCCTTAAAAGTCAAAGCACCAACACAATTGCAGATCAACAATCAAATTTAAATAGATGACAATTCGCAGCTGCTGCACTGCATAACAACATAGAACATAAACCCAAGGGGTTAGCTGGTCAAGGCCTTTGACTTGGGGCTTTACTTCATCCGACAGTCTCAGATGCTATCAACTATTATGGCCCAGTTCATATGGGACTTCGCCCGAACTATAGTTGGTCTAGCTATTGAACGGTGGAATTGATTTCAGGTTAGTCGTTAAGCAAGTAAACTGACCCAAACACCTTGAGTTATAACAAAAACAACAGAGAACATGCTTCGTGTTCTAATTAGACGAACAAAATCTTCAGATCCACTTAAATCCGGTTTAAAACATGACCAATTATATGAGTACAAATCCAAAAAATGAGTAAAAATCTACAGCTACCATACAAACAATCAAAAATCACGATCACGGCATGGAAAAGGGAGTAAAAAGTACCATGTAGTCAGTGGTGATGAAAGGATCGTTAACAGCAACGAGTTCAACATCGTCTCTTTGCAAAGCAACTCTAGCCACCAATCGGCCAATTCTTCCAAATCCTGTATAAACACATGAATAATGATCAGCCCAATAAAGTAACAAGTACATGATCAGATTTGAAGAAAGGAAAAACGGATTGGAATCAGATCTAGTACCGTTGATTCCGATCTTGATCTTCCCTGTTCGACAAAACAACGGCAGAAGAAGTTAGATTACCATGATTAAAAACTGAAACGGATAAGATGAAGAGGGGAAAAAAGTTATTCAGGGCTTACCCATGATCTTAGAGATAATGCAGAGAGAGAAAATGGAACTAAAGTGACGATGGGTGTGTGAGATTGAGAGAGAGAGAGAGAGAGAGAGAGAGGGGAAAGAGTGTAGTGAGTGAGAAAGTGAGAGCAGGGTGTATTAGGAAGTTGGAGAGGGAAGGGCCGGTAGGTTGGGCCGCTCGAGATGGGAAAAAAAATTCAGTGCGGTCACGTGCTGTTCTAGAATTCTCCAACGACTATATAAGGACCATGTAATTATGTGTGCGGTGGAAATTCTAATTTTCGAAGCGCAAAAAAAAAAAAAAGAGTAAATGTGAGGTGGTAAACGGCTCTCCCAGGAGCACCACGAGTTTTGAATTTTTATTTTTCCTTTTTTGAAAATGAGAAGCGATTCTCTCTGATTACATTGGCGGCAAGATTTTTTGTTTTACGAAAAATAATTTAAATTCAAAACTTGATTAACTCTTATTTTATTAGAGTCAACTAATGAAGGGAAAACTTGAAAAATTACAATTTTTGGGTAACAATATGTATTGTACGTAAAATTTAGAAATTTGTAAGTAAACCAAATTTTTTGGGACGGAAAGAGTACCAAACAATTTAGATGGGGAAGTTATCTGAACCGTTGGATTTAGGGGGTAGGTGAAGTTGGTGTGCGATGCTTACACGCGAGCCGTGTGCGATGACTGTCAAATGAAAAAAAATGCCAAAATGCGAGGAATATTCTGGAAGGACACTGTTACATTTGCTAAACTTATGCCAAAGGTGATAAGATAAAGATAAAAATACGTGGGGGCAGGTGTGATGTGCCACATCACACTGTTTGGATTGGAGTCAACCGACACTACTCCCTTGAGTTGCGTGATGTTTTTTAGTATTTCATATTTTTTATTCGGGATATATGTAACGTTGATCCGCTACCGTGTTCATGGCCGGGAGATATGTATAGGATACATTCGCGAAATATCTACTCCCACCTACATTGAATTGACAATTCAACTTGCCCGGTACCTAATCCGTCTTGCCCCAACCAATCGGGTTGGATATTTTGGGTGAGTTCTCCAATGAATTTTATTAAAATTTTGATAAAATCAACTCCTTGATTTTATCCATTCGTGAAGACATTTGATAAAATTTGTAGATTTTTTAGATAAAATCAAGGGGTTGGATATCTAAAATCAGGAGGTTGATTTTATCAAATGTTGATAAAATCCATTGGAGAACTCAGCCTTATTACTCCCTCTATTTCAATTTAATAATTTTAATGGTCTCTAGTTCTATTTTATCTAAATAAAAAAATTAAATGTATTTTTAAATGGTACATACGTGCAATAGGGATCTCGTTAGATATATCTCAATTAATTCGACTCCCTCCGTCCCTTTTTAAGTGATATCTTTGGGAACGTATATTTTTGTGGACGTTAAAAAATATACTTCTGTAAAAAAAAATTATTTTTTATTTTTTTTCACCAAATTAAAGTACTCAATGAGCACTTTAATTTGGCATAAAAAAATAATTTTAAATTTATAAAAATATGCTTTTTAGAGGTTTGAAATTGCACGTGTTTCGATATAGATCATTTAAAAAGGGACGGAAGGAGTATTACAAATTCCATAAAATTGAAGTTGAGAAAAGGTAAACTTTGATAAAATATTCACCTAATGAAAAATTGGTTGATTTTAGCAAATCTTTTTCTCGTAAGCTAAAATCAACAGTTGATTTTAGCTCATGAGAAAAGAATTTGCTAAAATCTTTGATTTTATCTAGAGGGAAACTATGCCATCTAATCCCGCAAATCTAAAGATGACAATTCAACTTGCCTTGCCCCATACCCAATCGGACTTAGAGTTCTCATTAGGGATGGCCATCTCGGCCGACCCGCCTCGATCCAACCCGTCCTCTCCCCGAATGGGTAGAGAATTCGGAAATTTTTTCAGGGATCGGGTAGGGGATGGGGATTATTTTTAAAAAAAATTAGGGATCGGGTCGGGGATGATATTGTCAGTCTCCTACCCGATCCCCGCCCCTCCCTGTTCTCCTCCCCTCCCCGCATCCCCATTCACGCATATATATATTTATAGGTATAATATGATAAAACCCCGTATTAAAAAACCCCAAAGGACTATCGGCTTGGGAACATAAAGGCATGAATTTGCCTTATGTCATAACCAAAGGCATGGGTTTGCCTTTTTAATATTTTCATGGGACTATTCTTTATCCCTTTCAAGAAACTGCCTATGTTTTGTAGTATTCTTCCACTTGGGTTTTTTTTTTTTTTTTTTTCATCGGAAAACATTCACTTTAGTATTCACTTTTTCTATTCTTCCCGCATGAAATACTATTCTTCCATCTCTCTCTCTCTCTCTCTCTCTCTCTCTCTCTCAACCGAACAGAGCTCCATACTCCATAGATAATAATAGAGCTTCCGGGGTAAGTTTATCCCGAAAAAATTCTGTACGAATCGATGTAAATTTAAAGATTAATTTGTTTGCTTTACTTACCTTTAATCTTACTACTGATTTGTACCGGCCATTCAAACCACTTCAAACTTTGAAAGGTAATTTAAACCAATTTGAATTGCACGTGACTCGAATTGCTTTTATATGCATTTGGGTTTGTTGCATTTGGAATTTGGATTTACCTTTTGAAAGCTTCAGCTTTTGATCATGTCGTATGCTACTTGAAAATTAAAACATGGAAAATTTGAAAAGTTAAGGTTTGGATCCCGGATTCTCCATGCGGATCCCCGTTCCCCGCATTGGGGCGGGGATGGAGGTTAAAAAAAAAATCTCCGGTGGGGATCGGAGAGGGGATGGGGATTGATATAGGTTCGGGGATCGGGGATGGAGGTAGTGGTATCCACCCCCTACCCTCCCCATGCCCATCCCTAGTTCTCATAGGAATCCAAGTCATTACATTCCCATAATGACTTCAACTGTGGGCCTATGAAATCTTCATATGGGATCAGAATTTTCAATTTTTTTAAGGAAGATCGGTAAACACGTAATTGAGATAATTTTGTCTTACAATATATTCTCAAAATGATATTGGGCATTCATATAAATGGTTACGAACATATGACTACCAATACTAATATCCAATTAATTAATTTTTTTACAATTTTTTACATGAATGATCTACTCAACATTCTCGACAAAATTGTATGGTTCCCATTCCAAATATAGATTATAGATGGCCCACAATTGAGGTCACTACAAGGATGTATCCCAAATCCTACCCGACTGAGTTGATATTTATTAAAATTTTCATGTTAGGAGTGGGGGTAGGGAGAGAACTGAAAAAACTCGACTGGGTTAGGGTAGACATTACCCTTCCAGACCTACCCTGAAATTTTTTTATGCATAAAATTTAATTTTTATACTTATGTTTTCACCTTTACAACTAGAATCTTACATTATATATCAATTATTTTTTATTTGTCTTATAGATAGTAGATGTTTGTTAAGTTGTATTGTTTTTTTGTTTTTTTTTTCACGGAAAGAATATGTTATTATTAATGGATAGGGGAACGGTCAAAAGACCGAACATCATCAAGGGCAAGATTAATGAGCGCATGTGGGACAGGACCCCCCCCCCCCCCCCCCCAATCTTGCACCTAAAAGGGTTTGTTTAGTCAGCGAATGGGCTACCCTATTAAAACCTGCCCCACCCTCCATTGCCATTCCTACACATATCTGGTTCGCACAGATTGTGCATAGACGCATCGTGGGGACCACTCACCGTTCATTAAACTTAAAATAATTTTTTTATACCCGATTAAAATCATCTCAATCCGATGATGTTAAGTTCTTGATCCACTCTTCTAACATTTCATCCAAAATTCAAAATGCACGAGTAGTCGCTCTCATACATTCGTGATATTAATAAAATCAAAATTTTGACTAGGAAAATCAGACGGTCCAATTTAAAATTAAATGATGATTTAGGTAATCTAATTTTATATCTCAAAATCTTTTTAAGTTTTTTCTCGTTATTCCTCGTTTGAAATTAACTTGAGGAGAGAAAAAAAAAAGGTCGTGAAAAAATAAAGGATTAAAAAAGAAAGACGATTACGCAAGATAAAGAAGGTATAAACTCTTCTTTTTACCCTCCTTATCAATATCAAATTTTTGACTAGGAAAATCAGACGGTCCAATTTAAAATTAAGTGATGATTTAGGTAATCTAATTTTATATCTCAAAATATTTTTTAAGTTTTTTCTTGTTATTCCTCATTCGAAATTTACTTGAGGAGAGAAAAAAAAGTAAAAAAAAAAAGGATTAAAAAAAAGAAAGAAAGACGATTACGCAAGATGTAGGTATAAACTCGAAACTTTATACCCCCTCCGTACTCTCCAAACTTTAACTACTGTATTTGACTTGATTCCAAACATAACACAATGATCCAAACTAATCAGCTCGTAAGCCTAAGCAGAGGATAGAATTTTCGTATAAAATTAATTTGACCGGATATTGATTGGCATACGAGTAGACAAGATTTTGTTTCATAAAATAAATGACGAATATGGCTAAATTATGTATTTCACATTATTTGTTTACATACGCATTGATCTCCGATAGAGTTAATCTTCGTAGTTGCGTGCGCTCTTCTTTGTGAGAACTCCAAGACGAGCGATTCGGATTATTACAAGTTATTGTGCGTTTGAGATTAGACAAAGCATAAGAATTTAAGGGATGAAAGATTAACCCAATTAGATGTGCCAACCTAGCATAGCTAGCAACTTCATCTGCCTCCCTCAATGGAGGTGAGGTTTCGAGCCCCACGAAGGGCCTGGCCTAACTCTACTAACTCCACTAATCCCTTTGATGTATGCCGTTTGACAGGAAAAAAATAATAATAAAATCGTTAACCCAATTAGGACCGAGGCAACATTATTTGTTCGGAAATTTACCAGTAGGTCTAGAAAACCAATTCTTAATTTCCACTAAGGATACACTCAATTTTTAATTACCTCTAAGTACAATATCATTATTAAGATTACCGTTCAACCCTTGAAACACATATTTACACTTTACTCCACCTCCCACTCCCCAACTCCACCAACCATCCACTTCCGGCCGACGAACTTTTCCAGTCGGCAAACTTTTCCGGCCGGGGAATTTTTCCGGCTACTGCGAATTTGTAAAAAAAAAAAAAAATTGCTTCAAACAAATTTTTGCTGCGAATTTGTAAAAAACATTGCAAATTTGTATAAAATATATAATTTTCTTTGCGAATGTGTAAAAAACTGTATTGTTGACGTGTAACACGATCTAAACATTGATAGGCTGTGAATTTTTCTTTGCGATTTTTTTTAAAAGATTGGCTGCGAATTTAAAAAAAATTCATTTAAAATGATTCCTGGGTCGTCTTTTGCAGTAAAGACTAATTGTGGATATTAAACTAACAAGATCGATAAAAATACAGGCTGCGAATTTCTAAAACTTACTGCTGCGAATTTTTGAAACTACGACTGCGAATTTCTTAAACCTTCTCGTCCACTTGCACAAAGGAGATCTCGTAAGCTCTGGTAAGGATCAAAGGAGCTCTGGTCCTCTTACTTAACAAAGATCTCTCAAAATCATTGTGAATTTGTAAAAAATCACTACGAATTTATAAAAAATTACTGCGAATCGCTATAAACGGGACAAAAACATGGCCATTTCTCCAAAATAGAACCCTTCAAATTTTGTAAAAAACATTGCGAATTTTGTAAAAAGACACTGCGAATTTGTAGAGCCCACCACTTTTTCAACAGGAATCTGGAACATAGCTGAAGAATCAAGAATTTTTGCTGCTTCTTCCCATAAGCTTTCTTCCACTGTGATGTGCTCATTCAAGGAAGAAAACCCATCTTCTGCCAGAGATTGAAAGAGAAAATAAGATAGATTTAATGGGAAGAGAGAGTGGGGAGAGATGAGACTTTAATTTCCTTGGTCAGAAAGACTTTAATTTCCTTGGGAACAGACGAATGGGTTACACTTTAATTTTTTTGGGAACAGACGAATGGGTGGCAGTGCAATAGTCTTGTCTTTCCCCTTTTGGACAAATGGGAGGGTGACACATGTCCTAAGCATGATACAATACAGCTAGCAAACAGTTTGGGTCAAGCGAATAGTGGGGCTGGGTTTTGACCGTGCGGGGTAATTTTGGTAGAAACGCCCATACTTACCTGGGCGGTGCAAATGAATTTTTTGTTGGGCCTCGTGGTAATAGTGTCGCGCGTGGAAGACCGGCCCGTAAATTGCTCTTATTTGTTTTGGAAACTGGATACCCAACCCACACAAGCAGGCCCAACCAGTTGAAGCCCAACTTCCACCAAACATGCACGTATATGAGCCCAGCAAACCCACCCAATACTCTGGGCCCTAATCAAACTTGTGTTAAGTTTACCATAGTGGGTTTGGGCTTTTATTTTTTTCCATTTTCGAAGCCTGAAAATCAACGGGCAGAAGCATAGAGAGTCCAAAAGGCCCAGTACCACCACCAATTCTTATGCATAATTGTTGCTTTCTTTTAATTTCTGGGTGTTTTATCATCTGCCAAAAAAATAAAAAATAAAAAATTACTAACATACACCCACAATAATACCTTATAATCCGTCTGAAGACAATTTTGGCTATTAAGGTGAGTTCAACATTAAATAGTGGGAGTAATTTTTAGTGCCCGTAAGATGCCGCCACGTGATGCTCCAGACCTCTTCTCCGCCACACATTGAGTAGAGTCCGCAAATTATCTGTCTTCAATATTATTATTATTATTTTTGTTTTCTTTTTCCAATTTACAGGCTCTCTTCTGTCTCATGCGAATCTAATCACACAATCATTGTCTTGCATGTACTTTGCCACAACTGCTTATCTGTAACTGTTATTCTAGTTTATTCCTTTTCCATATTTCTACCCATTTTGTATGGGTAATCAGCCTATAGCTAGATTGTGCACATAATTTATCAGTAAAATTTGTACACTTAAAAAACCGAAACGTACCAAAAACAAACTCCAAACCCAAGATGGTTCCGGGGCCTAGCAGGATTTGTTGTCTCTGCTACAATTTGGAAAATCCTACTTTTACATTGACAAAATATATATATCATCAAATTCTATAGTACTGCCCCTCCTTCATAGATATAGACCTTGTTCGCAAAAATTCTGACTCTGTCCTTGACCAAACCCCGAATTTTTTGATCGGCTCGGTTTTCTCAATGATATTTTCAACCCTACTCTTATGAATCCAATCACACAATCATTGTCTTGCATGTGCTTTGCTACAACGGCCTATAATAGTGATTCTAGCCAGTTTATTCCTTTTTTATTTCTACCTATTTTTATATGGGTAGTCATCCTAGAGATGGTGCAAATATTTTATCTTAAATTTGGTACAAATTTTTTTTTTTTTAATTCAAATTTGACAAACAAGTTAAGGAAAATTTTCAATCATTTGATACACCAAATGATTGGGCCGTCAATGGAGAATTCAATGCAGCATATAAACATATTCCCAAGTCTTCCAGCTTGTCAAAGACCTTCCCATCATAGTACTCCAATAGATTTTGATCTTTAAAGTGAAAATAACCATAGTAATACTCATTCGGTCAAAGCCTAAAAGTTTGGAGCTTTCTATCTTTTAAGTCAAGTTTGAAATCTCTTACCACTCTTGGGCTTGCACCAAGGGAAGGTGAAGAGCTTTACCTGGTTTTGGGCAAGAATCGACTCCATCTTCTCCAGAGCGGTCCTATATGTATCCGGTGATTGAGGCGGTGGATAATTTCAATTACCCGAAAATTTTACGCTTTATGGGTGGGTCCAATTAGTGGTCATACTGTGGGGTGATTCCTTCATCAAGAAAAAAAAAAGTTCAAAATCTCGAAAGTGTTATCAACTCATGTGAGATCAATTTATACAAATATTTATTCCGACTTTAACTGGATATCACTAGCAGACAATGGAATCACTTTTCGAGGAACAATTTGAGCTATACGTAGGGTTGTGGAAACACCCTTAATGCATTTACCATATAAGCAAAAGAAAATTACAACAATATTCATATGCACATATACCTCTTTTCCTTTTCAACTTTATCTTTCCTTTCCATTGCTTTATGGAGGGAGAATGTTTCAAATGTGTGTGTTCGACCGTTTGGAAAAAGGTTTTCTTTCCAGAGGGCATTCTCTCTGAATTTGAATTCATCGGTGGTAAACAGTTTGGTGACCCATTAAGGGAAGTCTCAGATGTTCATATAGGGGACCACTTGTAATTTGTTGCAGTAAAATAATTGAATTGGGAAGGGGGCCAACATGTAATCAGGGTGTTTTTAATTCATACAATAAAAACTACAACAAATTTATTGCCCTTACCTACTATGCCAGCAATTTCTTCTTTGAATAATCTAAATTTGAACTTGGGGCTCTGTTGTTCGTAGGGACGGAAGACCCTGCAAACTTTCAATCTCAATCCCTATTTCCGCAATCAACGGTTTATATTCTTCCTGGTCATAGTGCATAATTACTAGTAATAATACATCTGCATATATAAACCGTTGATTGTTGCGATAGAAGGCTCGATGAGTTGATAGGGCCTGCCATCCTTAAGAGACAGCAAATGCGAACAAGACTTTCGCCTTGTATTAAAAAAATCTGGTTAAAGAGAGACCTATAAAAGGAGGTACTAGTATTCTCAGTAATTATGTGTATAGTACTAAATTTATTCAAAACGAGCCCATCAAAAAATTAATTACACACATACTTAACTTATTATTCAAACTTTTGAAAGGATGAATATTTAAAAAAAATATTGTTGAAAATCATTTATTCTTTTGAAACTGACTTATCTTTTTATTATTTGCCCGTGAAATGCTGCATTTTATTAAATTGCCTTGAACCCCCGAAATGTTGAGTCGGCCCTCCATAAAAGTGGTATTTTCTAAATGACTGGTATTTTAAATAATTCAAAAATACAGATCAATCACAGAGAAAGTAAAACATTTTTATTTGAATCTGTTATGTCCATTCATGTACTTTTATGTGACAATAAAATAGTCTTATTTTAGTTAACAATAACTTCAGTAGCTTATAAATACAAGAGGTTTATGTATTGAATTTTTCCATGCACAAACTCTCTCTCTCTCTCTCTCTCTCTCTCTCTCTCTCTCTCTCTCTCTCTCTCTCATATCTTGAAGTTGAAAGAGAAGAAAAATGGTGTACAAGGCAGAAAAAGGGATGAAGAAGAGGGAGCAAGAGCAGCAGCAAGTTAGGCAGATTCAATGCAACAAAGGGAAATCGATCAAGTTCAAAAGGAGCACCTCCAATCTTGAAGAAGATGGTGCTTCTTCTGCCATTCTTCTTCTTGCCTACATTGCCTTTGCTCCTAATTCTAACATTTAACTCCCTCTCTCTCTCTCTCTCTCTCTCTCTCAATAGGTGAGATCAGTGATCTTTCTGATCACCCATTTTCCTTGCTTTTAGAGCTCAATTTTCTTTTTTGCTTGTACTTTCCTTTCTCAAGGTAGTTCTGTTTCTCCAACAATTACACTATGCTCAAGGCTCTTTGCCTGTTTTCTTCTTCTTCTTCTTCTTCTTATGTAAGTTTTTCTTTTTGAATATTTGCAAGTTTCGGCAATAAAAATAGAGCAATGCTGTGCACAGATCCTGACACACAGATGTGTATGGAGCTGTCCGATTCATATGAACCCCGCGAATAATTGGGGGTCCATTAATGATTCTGAACACATCTATATATGAATCTGTGCGCAGGCTTACAGTAAACCCGTAACGCCTATATGTGCACACACATGAACATCGTCACGGAATGTGGGGAAGAGAAGTACAGGAAACAATAGAAGGTGCAATTAGTGGCATCATCAATTGTCTATTGTTTTTGGTACAAGAAGTAATCTGCAGTTTTTGAGAGTATTGCACATGATGGGCACTGCTAAACACATGGGGGTGCTCCCGGGCTGACCGAGAATTTAAATTTTATCCACATAGTCAATACAGAAAAGTACTATTGTATTGCAATGTCGATAAAAAAAAAAAAAAAGAGTACGCGAATGTGTGTGAGAGAGAGATACGTGTAACTTCATTATTTACGGCGAATACGAATTAGTGTATCTCTCTTTGCAGAGCGAGCATTTTGGCTAATCTTCGCAGATTTGGTTTCTATCTTTTGTTTATATGCGTGATCTCCGATTCCCGATACTGTTAACTAACACTTAAACCATTAATATCAGTTAATCTGTGCTTTTATGTTGCTCCAGCAGGTTTTTTTCATCCTCAAAACTCATCTTACAAGAATTCAACAAGTTGTAGCGGTACTTCAGTCCACACCATTTTTTGTCATACATACATACTCAAATGAAAACATTTTTATTCACCCACCTGATTCACCTTATCAAGTGGGTGAACAAAATTGAACACTAGCTACATGTCGGACCCATCAATATTAGCATTTCCAACACATAGCTGCGACAATCGGCTTTTGATTTCGACTCAAGCAACATTTCTCTTCCACAATAGCGTACCCTTTACGAAGCTCGATATTTCCAAAGGCACTGCTTGGCTTGGGCCACCATCTCAATTGGCGCGGGCTGCTTTAGCCTGCCCGGCTCATCCTCCTGTCCACCCTCGCGGGGTACTTGCAACTAACAATGTTTTCAATGTCCTCCCCGCCAAAAAAAAAGTACGGTTTTCGCGCATTGGTGCTCATTTAGAGGCAGCGTTGCGTCCAATGAGTCAAACATTGCCCAATACTGCAAAGCTTCCATAGCTCTCCCTAAAAGAAAGGCCTCATGGGTTTAGTCTTGCTCAACCAAGAGTCTAAAGCCTTGGGGGAAAGCTAGTGACTAATTTGGAAAACAGAGTTCAGTGTGCCCCGGCCCCTGGCTTTCTTTCACCACGCAATGCAGAATGCTATTGACAACTAGAATTTCACCATCACGGTTTTTTATGAACTCGGGCTCTAGGTTTTCAAGATCGTCGAAAATTCCAGATTTGTTCCTAGGCTTTGTACTTAGCCTCGAGCTTGCCTTCAAACAGTTTGACAAAAGCCCGACCCTACCCAAGTGGCTGAACTAGGGCTCCCTAGCCAGTCGGCTGGCAAGCCCTAACTCAAGAGGCCCTTGGACAAAGCAGGAAGCCGCGTGCTAGAATGACGAGCCAAAGACTAAAATCTAGTGAAACAGTGGAGGTTGCAGAAATTTTATTCATTATCCAATAAAGATCATGATCAATCGATGAAAGTCTTATTAATACGTATATTTTGTGGAGGGAGGCACTGTATAGGAGAGAGGAAAAGCGGTGCTACGTATGGTAGATAGAGCGTGAGCAACTTTGATGACTAGGGAATAGGAATGTCGAGAAGGAAAACCCCCAAAAAACCCAAGAAAAAACCACAAGTTTTAAAAGATGTTTCTCTCTCTTTATTTGTATTTTTATTGAGCGTATGTGGATGCTACTATAACCCAAATTTTAGCTATTCTCATTGCATTTCTAGTATGAGTACCTCCTTTTGAAATTGACATCTGACCAAACAAAACATTAATTATCATCCAAGAACAACTCGTGCAATAATTTACTATTTATTTTAAAAAAAGAATTCATGCAAAAGGGTAATCTATCTTTTCAACTTGTTAAATTAGCAATTGAATCACTATGAAAAGGCAGTTGAACTTATGTGGTTCTGTCAATTTCTACAATTAATGGTTGGGCAAAAAATTTGAAATACTAAAAATACTTTGAGTAGGGCTAAAAGCTACAGTGCTACTTATGTTTGTTTGCTAAAAATTAATTCGTTCTAGATTGACTTATCACTTAATCAAATCAAGTTTGAATATAATTTTGAAGCTCGTTAAGTTATCAAACTAGGTTAGAGGTTGGCTCGTTCGACGTATGATGTATGACAAATTCAAAATACTCGGGATTGACTCAATTAAGATTCGTTTGACAATGGCTCCTCTAAGCCAAAGCTTATACTCCCAAGGACCTGTTTGACCGCCTGTTTTACCTTTTCCCATTCTACTTTTTTAAGCCTTGGTGTTTGGTGGAACTTTTGATAACTCATTCTCTCATAATTCATTTCCCATTTTCAACAATCCATGCAAGAAGCCAGAAAGAGGTTCTGACCTCCTTTTCCCATTCCACTTCTCATGAAAAGTTACTACAACTTTTGCAAAATGGATTCTGCACATTTCTCTCAAACACTCTTACCAGATTCAAAACACATTCTGACCATAATTTATAAAGCAAAAAGTCAAATAATTAAAAATGAAAAGCTGAAAAGTAAACTTCCAAACGGCTCTAAGTTTAAGACCACACTTAATACTAATTGACTCCCATTTTTTTTTATCACCCCATGACATTTTAACCGGTCAAAATTACACGGCCTGCTCCGATTCATCCTCAAACTTAATTGAAAAAATTTAAGAGTTTCGGTCAAAATTTTTTACTTTTCCGATTCCTCTCGTCGAGACGAATCAATAGGTCGCAAAAGTTTGACGCAAAACTAAAAAAAAAAAAAAAAAATTGAATAAGGACAAAAAAAATGAACAGTAAAAAACAACTTAACTTCTTAAGCCAAACTTCATGAATCCATATTAGTTCGATAGAGAATACAGACAGCGAGAGAGAGAGAGAGAGAGAGAGAGAGAGAGAGAATGAGAATGGAGGTTGTTTCTCTGTTTGGAGGAAGTCCATGTGCTTCATCTTCCTTCTTTCGCTCAGCTCCTGAAAAACCCACCACCAGCTTATCCTACACTCACCCTCGCAACCTTAATCTACGCTGCAGCAGCAGCAACCTCACTGCATTCCAGCCCCAGTCCAATCTTTTCTCTTGTTCCCCTTCTCGTTCCCATGCCCTCAAGAAGAAGAACATCACCAAACGCCGCATCTTTCTCCCCAACGTGGTTGCCTCCATGGTCTCTCTCTCTCTCTCTCTCATCTTTAATTTCTGCTGTTAACCCAATTGAACTCTTATCTTATTTTCCTTGATTTGCAGCAAAAAGTGGAGGAGACTTACATTATGATTAAGCCTGATGGGGTTCAACGCGGTCTAGTAAGCTTTAATCTACACAACTAACTGTATGATTTTCTGATATTTTAGGTTTTATTTGTGGTTTGTAATTGTTAATTTGTGGGTTTGAATTATCAACTAGGTTGGTGAGATAATTTCTAGGTTTGAGAAAAAGGGGTTTAAGCTTACAGGTTTGAAGCTGTTCAAATGCCCACAAGAATTGGCAGAGGTCTGTCCGCTGAATTCTTACTTTTTGCCTAGTTATTGTTATTGACAATGAAAACTCATGGCAGGATTTGCTATGTCTTGATTAAATTGCGTTTCGTGTTCATTTGGATATGGCTAAAAATAATAAAACTATATAATTGGTATTGCATTGATTGGGTATTCACACTTGCTATTTTTATGAAAAAAGAGAACTCAGATCAGGATTTTTAGTTTGTTGTTTGTTTATAAAGGTGTTCCTTTCGGGTGAGACATAATACAATCAAACTGTGGTAGTGATACTACTCTGTTGAGTAGAGCAAGTTATAATTCTGTCATTTTGGGCTTGTTTGGTGTAAATTTCCCACAATGCAAGGACTTCTCATTAGCGGACTTGTGGAAAGTCCATTGACGAGTGAACTTTAAAATAAAGCTATGCTTGCTAATGGTTATTTCGAAAGAGCTTTGTGATCATAACCAACAGCCACCACCATCTTCATCTTCTCTGGTAATGGGGACTGATTGATAACTTCCTTAACTTGTTCACCACAAGACCATCAATTGTTTGTTAGTTACTTTTCTTTTTCTTTTCTTTTTTATTTTTTGATAAAAAAGATAGAACCTTTTGAAGAAGTTTAACAGCTTAATAAAAACTTGGCCTAACAAGATGATGAAGAAATTAATCACATCATCATTTCTCAGCACCAAAAGTCCGATTTGTCTGAAGTACCACAAAAAGCACAAGAGCAAACCCAGAAACAAAATGAAGAAAGCCCAATAGGAAAGACGTGGGGCACCCATCTCGATAGCAACTTGAAACGGCTTGAACATGCCATTTCTCATTCTTTCGTGTTTCAACAAGTGCTGTGCCCTTAGTTTCGTGCTCTTGTAGATTAGTGTTCAGCATGCTTTTGATGGCTGTGCCAAAGGTAATAAACAGTAACCATTCACCTGCATATTTGGCTCTCGCCCTTTTTCTCTCTTCTGGAAATGTAAACTTTCTCTGTGTAGAAAAGTGTTTTTCATTCCCGTAGACAAGAGGGTATTCTAGTCAATCAATCAGAAAAACTAAGGATACTAGGATGGAAAGTATCACATAAATGAAGCCAAAACTTCTGAGAATTCAGTATTGGAAGCCACCTTAGGCAGCGTTCTTGAAATGGCTTTGGGGGACATGACTGTTGGTAATTTGCCTTGCGATAATTTCGCCAGATATAATTTTTTTTGAAAGGACTTAGTGCATTTGGAAAGGACTTTGAAAAGTGCCACCTGACGAAGTGTTTGTCTTTGTGTTACTGGATATATATGATAGGCAATATGCATGCATGCATGCAGTGTTTGTATATCGTCCAGTGGTTGCTTCATGTAGGTATGGCTGCTCTGTAATTTCTACATTCAGTGGTCTTTATAATTTTAAGCTTCGGAATTTCTCTCATATTCCCAACTGCATTATTAAACCAGGCAAAGGTGATGAAAAAGTGTGCTATTCCTTTATTGTATCATTACTATAGCCATACTTGAAATTGAAAGATTGGCTATTACGTTCTCTTTGAGTTGATATATCCTATTTTTGTTCAATGTTAATGGTTCTAGGAGCATTACAAGGATTTGAACTCCAAGCCATTCTTCCCTAAACTGATCGGTTACATAACCTCTGGTCCTGTGGTGTGTATGGTATAATACTCCCTCATTCTTTCGTGTGAATAGATCAATCTAAGATACTCCAGGGATGTATGACAAACATCTAGTGAATTTGTTTTGAGAAGGCTTGGGAGGGTGATGGTGTTGTTGCATCGGCTCGTAAGCTAATTGGGGCTACAAATCCTCTTCAAGCTGAACCAGGCACAATCAGGGGCGATCTTGCAGTTCAAACGGGAAGGTGGGGCACTATTTTAGTTCTAAAAATTTGTTGTTAAATACTTGAACGTTTCTATAGTTGTTGCATTGAGGTATTGAATTACGAAGTATCATAAATTTTTTTAAATCAGGGAAACTGTAAAAAAAAAAGAGGTCTTATGAGCTCCTTTTGCAGGAATGTGGTTCATGGAAGTGACAGCCCAGAGAATGGCAAGCGTGAAATAGGTAAATCAATCTCTTTGTTACTGAATAGAATAATACTTGAAATCTTTTGCTTCTGGAATGGTCTTTTGGTTCTCTCTCGGGTTTGAGCTTGAACAAAATGCAAGAATTGTTGTTTTGTACAGTTCACTTGACCTGAATTTCCTCAACCAAAAAAATCTGGCTTACATTTTTTTGTTCTACAAAAGGCCTCGTTTACCTTCATATGGCACGCCCATAGAGTAGATGTTACAACAACTTAGTTCTCCTAATCTTTATGACGTGAAGTATTTAAAGATTTTTTTTGATAAGTAAAGATATATACCATTAGAAACAAGGCATTAAGGGAATGCTGCCACATGTACAAAAGAAGGTGATTACAAAAAGTCCTATACCCTACCATTAGTATGAATATGATCAAACCAGTCTAGGAGTTGGTAAGGGAAGGACTTCATTCGCCTTTGTCTCAACTATACAAGCTAGTGTGAATTATTTAAAGAAAATTGTAAGGATAACTTGTGGGCAGAGAACTAACGCTGCTGGTCAAGTGTGCTCCTTAGGCCATATTTCCAGTCAGGAGGTGGCCATCAGCCAATCTCTTGATCCATGAACTTGACTGTCTATAGAGAAAACGTGGCATAGATACTCTTCGCCGACGTGAAGAACAAAAGTAAGGGGTGATTAATGACAAGAATCCCACACATGGCACATGTTGCAAATCATTTGGTTAAATATCCTGACATTCAAGAAACTGATGATGATATTGAAATTCCGTTTCAAATTAAGAGAACTTAATTGAACATCGGTATTGAATATGGTGGGGTCCAAGCCTGAAAGCCCAAGTTAATGTGCCCTTCCCAGCTCCCTCGATTGTCATCATTCTGAATAAGCTGGGAGTGAAAAAGATTATTTAGTCTTTTGCATCTTAGGAGATTACTGTAAATTTTTTCAACCTTAAGGGAACGGTCTACTAACCTTCATTAACCGGTGCTTTCACAAGCATAATGAGTATTATCTTTCTACTGCCATTGGCAGCTTTCACCTGTTACAATCGCTCTCATCGACGTGTTGCCCACTGCCTTTGCTACCTTTCACCCTTATTGTTATAACACAGGAGCAAATTTCTATTAAGTGTATCTACTTATTCCGATCTCTTTTTTTACCCCCTGCTTTACTGCAGCTCTCTGGTTCAAGGAAGGTGAATTATGTGAATGGACACCAGCTCAAGCACCATGGCTGTTGGAGTGATTTCTGACCATTTTATGGTTTCATTCAGTTTTGCAGAGCTCTTTCGGTTATATGTAGTAGATCAATTTGTACCATGTGATGACAGTTCATTTGAGAAGTTGGATAACTGTAGCACTTATTGTGTTTAACTGAATTTTCCTCTCTTGTTGAATAGATAGGGTATCAGATGAGCTATGTTGGCCCTACTATCTACTTGAATCGGACATTCCCGGACCTATTTGTGACCGGATCTGTGCATCTGTATGTGCATGTAGCATTGCTCTCATTTTTCGGTTCCCATTTGTAATGAGCTATTTGGTTGCATTACATTTTGGATGCAGAACATACTGAAGCACTTTTTCAACCCCACCAAGCTAGTGTCCATTTGGTTAAGCAAGATATTGGTACAAGAGAAGAAGAGAATATTTCCGAATTACCAAAAAAAAAAAAAAAGAGAAGAAGATAAATTATTAGCTTCTTCTGTGTTTTATGTTTCAGAGAAGGCTGAGAAGTGCAAGAAAAGTAGGTAGGAAAATTGATATGCTATATGGATATTTATGTGTACACACTATTTCTCTTGCCTTTATAATGCAGAATTATTGTACAATTCATTTTACAAATTGCGTGATGCTTTCTTCAAGTAAAATATTACATACCGAAAAAGAAAAAATAAAACAAATATGATGCAGGATGACTAACAAAAATAAACTAGAGAAGATAAAACCTCAGGCATCCCTGTGCCTAAGGAACCGTAGACATCCATGTGCCTAAGAAAGTAATGATATCCCTGTACCAAAACTATAATCAAACTCATATATTTCGTAAATTGCTTACATAGAAAAATTAGAGTCCTTTAATTAGGCTCTTGAAAAGATAACAAAATGATAAACATGATCAAGATTCCTAAATGGGATAACTCCTAAATTTTACTCTTGAAAAGATCACAAATAGGTAAACATAAATTAATATCCTCGGTCGCCATCAAAGGCTGCTCTTGTCGGGTTTTTTTTTTCCTTCCGATTCGGGAGAATGGGTTCATGTCTACAAGCTAGGTAGAATGATGCTTGTTTGGGTGAAAGTGTCAAGTTTGGGAAATCTCATGGTGTTTATTAATGAAACCTCATCTCAAGCTAAGGAAGAAACCATTAGTAAGAAGATTTTTTTTTTCCTTCTTCACAAAAACAAAGGGAAACAACTTGTTTCATTCTCTGGAAAATGGCAAGTTCTAGTCCTTTGATAAGAATGCCCATTTGAGTGGGGATCTTAAGCCTTATGATACAACGCAATTGTTGAACTCCGCATGGGTTCAGCCTAGATTGGTTCATAATTTCTCATGAATGGGTAGTAGTGCAAGCCTAATCTCGAACGGGCACGAAATAACATCCATTTTAAAGACCAAAGCCATTTTAAAATTGATTGATATTGAAAGTATCGAAAATACCATAGCGGAATCTCAGCCTAAGATCGCACATTCGAATCTCACGGAGGCCAAACAATCTAAATTTTGGGGTCACTTGGAGAGTTTGCCTGGTCGTTAATTTCAGGGCTCCGGAGTTAGACGTAGTGTGTGTGAACTGAATCCGAGGATCCTGTAGTGCAAGTGCCGAAATGAAATACGAACCGTTGATTACGCGATCAACGGCTTGGATGCCGCATTACAAGGTAGGATCTCCAATTGTGTTGAACGTGTATTGTGTTGTGTGAGAATTGGAGAGTGATTTACCCGTATTCCAGTACTTGACCCGCTTCTTGGTAATAACCCAGTTTTTACCCTGAATGAGATCCGCGTGTGTGAATTTAAGATCTGAGCCGTCCGCTTTGATCCAACAGCCTACGGCTGAGGTCCGGATTTAAGCTCCCATGAGGTCCCATAACAAACTCAATCAAAGTGCTATTAACATTTAACGGACCATGGTTATTTTCCACTATGAAAACAATTTGTAAGCATACATCGATCTCTTTATATATATCCCTCTCAAGTCATGCTAACGGGTGCCATAGTGCACCCGTTAAGGGTACAAAAAGTATACTTTAGTGGATCCCACTTGTAAAAAAAAAGTACACTTTAAAAATACAATTGCGTTAAAGTACATTTAAAGATGTACTTTAAAGTACAAGTGTACTTTTAAATTGTACTTTTTCGTACTCTTAACGGGTGCACTATGGCACCCGTTAGCATTTCCCACCTCTCTTTATATATATACAAAATCATGATCTCTTAAGGACTCCCTCACGGATCGCCTCCATGAGCAGAGCACCACCCCTTTTTTGATTTTTCGGACTAAATTTCGACGATCTGAACCGATCAATGTGTTTAAAACATGTTTTCCAGGCCAACGCAATGAATCGCCAAAAACAAATACCCGAAAGGGCTTCATCCGAGCAGTTTTTCATAATAACCATACATATACAGTTTATCGAAAAATGCTCGAATGAAACCCTTATGGATATTTTTTTGCGATTCCTCGTGGGAACACTTAAAAAATACGTTTTAAACATATTGAGTGGTTCGGATCGTCGAGATTCAACCCAGATCCATGAGGTCCTCACGGAATTCCCCGAAAGGGTCCCTTATGTTGCAATGTCATGCAGACTTGACCCCTGGGCCGTTGGATCTCATCCAACGGCTGTGAAAGGAGAGACCAGGTCGCGAGTTAAGACCCATTCTGGGTTGCGGGTTAAATTCTCCAAAACCGGTTAAAACAAAACCCCTCTTTACTCTCTTCTCCTCCCATTATTCACACTAGGGATGGCCATCTCGGCCAACCCTCCCTGATCCAACCCGTCCTCTCCCCGAATGGGTAGGGGATTCGAGGATTTTTTCGGGGATCGAATAGGGTATGGGGATTTTTTATTTAAATTTCAGGAATCGGGTAGGGGATGGTATAATCAATCCCCTCCCCAATCCCCTCCCCTATCTAGGGATGACAATGGGGCGGTTCGGTTATTGGTATAACCGAACCCATTACTCGAACCCAGACTGGTACCCATAACCGAACCGAAAATCGTTCCGGGAGGGGTTCTTGAAACCGTAACCGAACCAAACGGGGTTCGGGTAATCCCTGAACCGTTTGGGTACCCGAACCAAAGATTCAAAACCAACAACAATTCTACAAAATCACTGAAGAGAGAAAACAACAACAACAACAACATCAAGCCAAAATTAATAAAGTGGAAAACAAAAATCTAGCCATAGCCTTCAAAATCAATGAAGTGAGAACTGAACGAGTTAGTGTAGATTATCAGTGACGGTCCACTAACAAGTCAAAAGATCAATCATGAGAACCGAATTGCTACATCAAAAAACCTGAGATAACGAGCGACGAGGTTGATGCAACTAGATTTCTCGTTCTCACTGCAAATCACAAAGAAAACGACTGATAAGATCTATAATCTAACACTAAAAGCCTCGTAATGAGACATAAAGACGAAAGAGATTGAGTAATCCTTGCTTGATTTGAGGGAGGCTAGCGACAACAGATTTGATCTTGGAGAGCTTTTCGGTATCCGTGGGGCTCAAAGTAGCAGGAGCAGCCATTGGATCTTCGATCGAGAGAGAGAGAGAGAGAGAGAGAGAGAGAGAGAGAGAGAGAGAGAGAGAGAGAGAGAGAGAGAGAAAGAGAGAGATGATCGCCTCTCTCAGCTCTCTAGATCTGTTTCCTAACCCTAAAATGACAATAGTGTTGTATATAAGAGCAAGTCCAGCCCTTTTTTTTCCCTCAAATTTGATGCAAAAATTTGGTTCAAAGCTTCATTTGATATGGCTCACTCCGGCCCTTGACTCAGATTTTGAACCTCTTCCATCGCCCGCTGCCGCAAAACTCTTGAAAAATCAGATCTAGACCTGGAAAATCACGTGCGCCGCCGTCATGTGTTCGACTGTGGTGGATCGACTCGAAAATCGACGGGAAAATCGACTGTGGTGGATCTAGATCTGGAAAATCACGACGACGGTGTTCTGCTACAGTGGCAACAACGACGACCGTGGTGACGACGACGACGACGAGGACGGTGGTGGAAGGTGGTTCGACGATGACGAGGACGGTGGTGGAAATTTGGTTCAAACCCTTTTTTCTCCCCAAATTTGAGGAAAAATTTGAGTAAAGTTTGATTTGGTATGAATTTGGTTCAAAGAGTGGAGTGAGGTTTTGGGGTTTTTGACTCAGATTTTGGTTTTGGGTTTGAGTTTGAGTCTGGGCTGGAGGTGCTCTAATAGTATATATAGTAGGGGTAACATGTTATTAACATATACTACAGGGGGTTAATGTGTAATTAAAATTTCGGTTCGGTTCGGGTTACGGTTCGGTTCGGGTAACGGTTCGAGTATCAGCTCAACCCAGAACCGAACCGAATCTGTTTAGTTATTTCAAATCAGAACCCATACCCATACCCGCGGGGAATATTTCGGTTATAGTTCGGGTAAAAAAACCGGTTACGGTTCGGGTACCCATCGGTTCGGTTGCGATTGCCATCCCTACCCCTATCCCTGCCCCTCCCCGCATCCCCGTTCACATATATAGGTATATTATATTACTCCCTCCGTCTCATAAAGTTAGATCACTACGAAACTACGTGCAATTTTCAAGCTAAAAAATAACGTGCTTACGAAAATAATTTTTTAGTCAATATGGATCTTGTTTGATAGATCTCATCGCGAACTTTTATACGGTGCAAAAAAAATTCAAAAAATATTTTCGTAAATACATTATTTTTTAGTTTGAAAATTGCACGTAGTTTCGTAGTGATCTAACTTTATGGGACGGAGGGAGTATAAGTTTATATTTTTTTTTGCCCCCAGGATAAGTTTATAACTTATAACTTGTTGGCGGTTGTATAAAGAAGATTTTCTCCTTTACTTCTGTTTCATGTGGCACTTTTGAGTTAAATTTTAATCTACCCAAAAACCGAAAACAAAAAAAGAATAGAACAAGAACAGCGGTAGCACTTTTGAGCGACTTGGTACATTTTAATTATCTTTGAGAACAACTTTTGTCATTAGCTTTAAATTTTAATACAACTTCTTTGGTATTCACTTGAATAGTTTGAGTGAACTTTTGGATCCCCGATTCTCCATGGAGATCCCCGTTCCTCGCATTGGGGCGGGGATGGAGGTTAAAGAAAAATCCCCAGTAGAGATTGGGGAGGGGATGGGGATTGATATGGGTTTGGGGATGGAGGTAGTGGTATCTACCCCCTACCCTCCCCATGCCCATCCCTAATTCACACACACACACACACACACACACACACACACAGAGAGAGAGAGAGAGAGAGAGAGAGAGAGAGAGAGAGAGAGAGAGAGAGAGAGAGAGAGAGAGAGAAGAAACGAAGAAGAAATCGACGAAGAAGAAGCCGGATCGAAGAACAGAACATCTTAATTGAAGGTCTCTCTCTCTCTCTCTTGCTCGTTTTCTCTGTCTGTGTATTTCGATTTCTAGGGTTTCGAAATGGCTAGATTAATAGTGTTTAGGGTTTCAATTTTGAAGTGTTCGTACCTTAATAGTGTTTATGGTTTCAATTTCAAACTATCTCTGTGCGTATCGAATGTCATTAATCCATGTGTCGAATGTTATTATGTAACAAATTTCAGATCACCTGCTCTCATTCATGTTGCACTCTTAATCGGATCAAATTCACTGGATAAACCATTCAAAGCATAGAAAATAAGGTCTTCCTCATAAATTGGTGATCCACTAGCAGCGAGCTTGTGTGCATAATCAGATATCTCATCCAGATATTCTTGCATTGTAGATGTCTTGGTGATATTAAACAACCTTTGGCACAAATCATGAACATGTGGTCGAGACAAAGAACTAAAACGATTTGACAGACTGGTCCACACTTCATATACATGTTCTAACCCTAGAATGCGTGTTTGAATTGAAGGAGAGACAGTTGCAGTAATACACGCTAATAGGTGTCCATTTATCATTGTCCATTTCGTGTATTCAGGATTCTGAACTTTGTTTTGAGTCGAATCAAGAATTTCTGGACATGACATAACTGTGGTGCCATCAATAAACCCTAAGTTTCCATTTGCACCTAATGCATTATGAACTTGATTCTTCCAAAGCATGTAATTGTGTGCATCTAACTTGATTGTAACAAAATTGGAGAAATTAGAAACGAGAAATACCAATGTTGTAGGCATCGTAACTGTTGATGCACTCGAACCAGATTGCGCAGCAGATTGTGTTGCCATTGAAGCATATTTGATCTTCGTCTATGAAATCCTTGAGAATTCTAAACCTTAGAATCACAAAGTGTGTGACGGTGGTCTCACAGCTCTGATACCATGAAGAAATCTGTAAATCAATGATTCATTCTTGATAGAAAGAAAATCAGAGAGAGAAAGAACAATCACATCTCTTGTATTTTTGAAAATTACTCGATGCTTACAAAATAGAACCTGTGAGACTTATATAGCTCACACTTAACGACTAACTGCTAGATAACAGACTTCACGGAAACATACTACTTTTGAAATTCAATCATAACAGAACAAAACAAACGTTATAACGAAAAACCCAACAGCCTATGTAATTCCTTTCAAATACAGACTTCTTTATTTAAGATCCTCTAACACAATTTAAGAGTAATTGCAGGATGTCTATAGTGACCATTACCCGTCTACCGCATAACGCGTCAGAGGTAGAGCTGGAGGAGCTCCTTGCTGAGTTCGGCGGAGTGCGAGACATTGAGATTCAGTCATTGCATGTCTTCCCACGTGGAGGGAATTATTGTGGTAAGTATTTTTGCCGAGTTATTGTTATGGAAAGGTACTAGGTTGTTTTCTGATTTAATTGCACAAGAAGCCTGAGGTCTTTCATAGTATTTTTATGTGCAATGCTCCTGGCCTCATTCAGTTGAGTCCATGAACTAGTTGAGTCCCTCCATTGAAAGGAAATTTTAACACGAGGCTTCAAAAACATCTTAGACTGTGAGGATAAAGCCGTGTGAGATTGTTTTCCCGCAAACTTGAACTGCTGCAAGTGCTAAGGGATGGTGAAATGAGAGACAAGGTTAGTAGAAAACCGGAAGTTGTAAAGATACATGCTGCTAAGACTAAGTTTTTCCTAATAACTAGGAGCACAGTAACCAAGTGCCTGTTAGTGATTAATCTAGCTGTGAATCACACATGTAAGAAGTCATTGAGGATCAATTCAGCTCAACATTCTGCACCTAAGTGTGAGCAATTAAGGACATGCAAGCTCTTGGTAAAATTCATCGCTTCAAATGATCATCTTTTCTGATCCCTTAAATAATAGGGCAATTACCAGGTAATTATACACAAGGGATTTCAAAATTTTAGATGCTTATTCTCACATAAAAATACCCTTGGCATTACATTTGATGATTACTTAAATTTTTAAGGGAACATGACCTGATATTAGATAAATACCAACATACTCCTAAGAATTCAAGGTAAGTTTTGCATAAGTCATTACAACAACTTAAAGGGTCATAGGACATACTTAAATACAAGAACAGAAGTTTTGTACACTTTGATTGCTAGTTCCTGACAATTATACTTTGTGGCATGATTTACGTTTGCCTATTAAATAAAACAAGAATGAGGGATCATACATAGATGCTTAATTTATCAACTCAGGCAAACAACTTTGTGGTGGTACTGCATTACATACTTCTTTCCCTGTTGAAATGCAACGATTATCATGGAATACTCCACGATTTAACATTTTGAATAACACCATGCGAGTTCGAGGATCATTTGCCTGAAAAAACAAGACAAAAGCTTAGTCATAATAATAAGGTCCTTAATTGTGACTTTCGTTATCGTTGAGTGTTTGGCATTATGCAAATAAGAAGGTGAAAGTAAGAACATGCAGGTCAATGATAAACCTGTTTGATGTGATTTACATGCATGAGAGGCCAAGCACGCTTGCAAACGCATAATCGTGTAATAGCATCAGACGAAACTTTCAACATATATTAAGAAAGGGTATAAAGCCACTCATAGTGACACGAGATGTTTCATAGATAATTATAGTGTTCTGTACAAGAAGGTAATGGAAGATGGCGATTTGTATTCCAATGGGATATTTTCCATGCTATACAAAAGGTAATTGGACTCGTCTACCCTTTATGACCTATCCTAGTGAGTTCATGGCAGAAAGGCGTCCCATGCACAAAACAAAAAGGTAAGGGGAAAGATGGTCTCCTTGTCTAAGCCCTCTTCCTTGGGAGAATTCCTCAAGGGTACCTCCATTCCAAAATCCAGGGTATAGAAATCTTAACACTTGTCACACAACTCATAATGAGGTTTATCCAACAATATTAAACTTAAAGTATATTAGGGTATCAAAAAGAAATTTCCAAGAGATTTTATCGTAAGTTTTTCAAGATCAATTTGAGAGAGATTCCTCCTTTCTTCCCTTTTTTTTACCTTTTCGGTTTCTTACATGATGGTTTTTGGATTTTTTTCGTTTAATAGGTTGACAGTTACGAGACTGCGGTGAGAGCCGTTAGTCTTAATGGCACCGTCCACTTTGGCACGTTCTTGGAGGTGAGGCTTGGGTACCGAGCATGCCCTTATCCAAGGCGTGCAGAGGCAGATAGATCTCACTGTATTATTCGGACTCCATTTTTTTAGTTTGGAACTTAAGTATGTGTTTTGGATTAATGTAATTTTCATCTCAAGGACACCTAGGGCATGCCAAACAACCGTAGGTTGTTACTATTATTGTCTCAAGTAAATGGTGTTTAGAAGGTGAGGGAGTCCTAAAGTTTTGAAATAATTTTTTCCAAAACAATGTTTTTAGATTTTTTTTTTGAAAAACATTTGTTTGAAAACAGTTTTTTTGAAACTATTTTTTCAAAAAAAATAAAGTTTTTAAATCTATATTAAAAAAATAATTTTTTTAAAACTATACTAAAAAAAATACAGTTTTCCTTGAGGTGAAAATTACATTAATCCAATACACATACTTAAGTTCCAAACTAAAAAAATGGAGTCCGAATAATATCGTGAGATCTCTCTCCCTCTGCACGCCCTGGATAAGGGCATGCTCGGTACCCAAGCCTCACCTCCAAGAACGTGCCAAAGTGGACGGTGCCATTAAGACTAACGGCTCTCACCACAGTCTTGTAACTATCAACCTATTAAACGAAAAAAATCAAAAATCATCATGTAAGAAACAGAAAAGGTAAAAAAAGGGAAGAAAGGAGGAATCGCTCTCAAATTGATCTTGAAAAAACATACGATAAAATCTCTTGGAAATTTCTCTTTGATACCCTAATATACTATAATTTTAATATTGATTAGATAAACCTGGATTTTGGAATGGAGGTACCCTTGAGGAATTCTCCCAAGGAAGAGGGCTTAGACAAGGAGACCCTCTTTCCCCTTACCTTTTTGTTTTGTGCATGGAAAGCCTTTTTGCCATGAACTCGCTAGGATAGGACATAAAGGGTAGACTAGTCCAATTACCTTTTGTATAGCATGGAAAATATCCCATTGGAATACAAATCGCCATCTTCCATTACCTTCTTGTACAGAGCACTATAATTATATATGGAACCTCATAGGGATCTCAAGGAGCTTTTTGGGGCCGTTCGGGAATGTTCTTCTCATTGACCTCAACCTTAATGGGTATGGAAGCTATTCTCTATACAAAGAATCAATGGACAAGGCATACAAGGCTAAAGTCTCACAAGTGCTCTCTAGCTCACCCTTTGTCTCTCTAACGCTCTATGGACGCGAATGAGTTCCTTCATCAATTTATAAGCCCGAAGGAACTCCTAAGAACATCTAGAATCCTCCCTATTCTACTAATTCCTAGAACATGCCACACAATTCTAGCACAAGGAAGAACCTACACAAATCTAGAATAACCCCATACTTTTGCAGATTTCTCTGGAATACTTCAGTTGCAGCTTCTTGGACTCCTCCGAAATTCTCCAGATTCCTCTAGGCTTCTAGACTCTAGTGCAGTCTTCTAGAATATTCTCAAAGCCTCCACGAACTTCTACAGTCACAGAAATTCGCTGTCTGTGACAGTAAGTTTCCTTTTTACTAGACTAGATCACCTATGCTAGCTATATAAACATTGTTCTTTCCTTTGTTTGGTTGAAGTCCAAAAACATTTATAAAACTCAAGAAGGGCAGAGCAGAGGTTGTAATCTTTATTATCAATAAAGTTCTTACTCTTCTTCCTAAAAAAAGAGGGTAGAAGAAACAATTTAGGTAGATTGATTATTTGGAAAGCGGACAAACAAGCCATCACCGAAGCAAATGGGGTGAATGCTCAAGTCTTTGCGCATTGGGTGATAAGAAAATTGTCTAGAGTCGATGTGCTACTGAAATTTCTAAAGAAGATTCTATTAGGAAGATAATGTTTACAGATTTTCCAAAAGGAAGTGGAACCATATCATTTCATATTCAAAAGAGAGTTCATATCATATGAAAAAGTAATTCTATAATCTACATCCAAAGTATGTGTATCACATCACCTCACCAGGTGTCCCTGACGGTAGATAAGCTTAGAAGTCTATACATTACCCCATATCATGTCATACACTGGCGGGCCATGAAGGGACAAGATGGGTCACCTAACCCCTCTCACTTAATTTCTCACAAGGATTTTTGATAGTTTAGATCTAAATTTTACAATTTTGACCCTTCAAAAATTTCTTAAATTGTCACAACTTGCTAAAATTAGGATTGTAAATGAGCCGAACCCTATTAGGTTCGGGATCAGTTCGGTAACGTATAAGTCAGGCTTGAGTTCGGCTCGAGTTCGATTCAAGCCTAGACAAGTGAGCTCGAATTTGGCTCGGAAAAAAATTTCAAAGCTCAGGCTTGGCTCGGTAGGGCTCGCTAAACTCAAACGAGATGGACTGAGCCGAATTTAGGCTCCAATCCATCACAATAGGGCTTGTTACAATTTAGAACTCAAACTAAGAGGGAAAAAAGACATGCTTCAAAACAATGTTACATGCAAATCTACCACAATAATCAAGAAATCAAACGAAAACAAATAGATCTACCACAATAATCAAGAAATCAAGAGAAAAACAACATGAGAAAAAATATTGAGAACTAAATAGCAACTAAATGGAATTAACTGGGTATGATCGACCAGATCTGGACAAAGCAGTGGAGAAAGACAATGTGGAGGCGGCGAAGGGAGGTAGAGAGGACGGGGAGGGAGCCGATGTGCAGCACCATAGGAGCTCATTTAGAATAGGAATCGAACTCAAACGAGCTCTTACCGAACCGAGTCTTGAATAGTTTGCGAACAACTCAGTTCATTTCCAACCCTACTTAAAATACGTAAAAATTTCAAGTTTTTTCTTCTTTTCGAGAGTTGATTGTATTACAAGTGAGGCTATCGTACATTATTTTTGAAATATAATACTCCCTCCGTTCCCATTTGTTTGTCCCTTTTGGGGAAGTGAGTTTTTAAGGGGTGTGAAAACTTTGTATTGTCTTTTCTGTTTTGCCCCTAAATACAGTCAATATTACTGTGACCAATTTTGTGGGACTAATTTGTTATATGAAACTCAAAACATATGCAATATGGATCTTGTTTGATAGATATCAATTAGTTTTATTATACAAAGTTTTCAAAATTATAAGAACCGTTATAAGTAAAAGATAATGGACAAGCCAAATGAGATGGAAAAAGTACTTTTTAAGGGTAAAACTGTAAAGTGACCCTGTTTTGATGGATGCTTTTAGAAATGGGACAAACATTTTGAAACATCCCAAAATGGAAAGAAGGACCAATAATTAGGAACAGAGGGAGTATAAAGCAAAAAATACAAGTACCGCCGTTCTTAATTTAGTTATTTCTTTGCATGAGCAAATAGAAAAAAATAACTTACATATAAATTTTAATTTTTGACCCTGCTAACCTAAAATCCTCTCTTCGCCCCTGATGTCATATCATATCTCGCTAGCCTTTTAGCCATATGCCCATATCCCTTAGCAGCTAGGACGTAAGGATGATGACGGTAATAATAAAAAATATATCTAACTTGTTCATTATACATGAATTCATTATTCATTTCGTATAGCAAAACATGTATTAGAAAACATGTGTTTTACATTTAAGTTTAAAACATGTATAATAAAATCATGTAATTAAGGTATTGTGTCACTCACCTCGATCCACGTTATCACATGAATCTCCTATAACCTATAAACAAGAAAATATAATTAGATACCATTCAATTAACATAGTATTTTTTATATGAAGTCCTTGAAATGTTTGGGAATATGAGTATGGGTTTTAGAATTTTTCCAAACATAAGCTGTTCTACCGGTAGACCCAAAAAACACTTAGAAAAATTCTGCACAAAAAGATTTTCCACCAATAGAGGCAAAAAGCTTATACAGTGCAAAGTTGGCAAAAACCCAATTCGACTTCCCTTCGATCTTAAACCCCAAAACTTCGTAAAAACCCACCAAAACCTCAACACAACCTTCAAATCCTTACCCAACACAAAGATTTCATACCAAATGTAAAAGCAACTATTGAAACAAGTAAAACTACAACATCAATATCAAAGATTAAAGGCTAGGGTTTTTGAGTTTCATACCAACTCAACCCAAAGTCTATCTCCAATCGTGGCTAAACTACATCAAAACATGAAATTCAACACTAAAAGTATAGAATTAACCTTCAATTTCAATCCTACAAGGCCTCCCATGATTCCTCCTATCGAGATACATACGTCTTGTTGGAAGAGTGGGAGTTTATAAAAATTGGTTGGACAAGATTTTGAAATAGGGACAAATACTTGAGACAAGAGTGGGTAATGAGAGTGTTTGCCATATTTATGCTACTCGGCTCTAGTCCAAATATCTTTTCATACAAGATAAATCTTTAAAAAGTTCTAGTATTACACATGTGAGTAATTCTCACAAAAAAATCTAGATATTTCACATGGATATATATTCTTGATCTTCTAGAAGCTTGATATTTATATCTCCTTCCATAATAACTTCATCTTTTGCCTTTTTCTATAAGGCTTGTTTGAACTTTACTTTTTTTGTGCCAAAATAATAAAGGAAATTGATATTAGCACTCCCCAAATTGTTAATGACACTCTAGAAGGGGAGTGCCAATATCAAGTTCATATAGGGATTGATATTGACACTCCCCTTTGGAGTGCCATTAACAAATTGGGGAGTGTCAATATCAATTCCCCTAAAAAAATCATATCTAATCGATATCGTTTTGGTAAGTTCTTGATCAAATAGGTCAAATTTTCGTCCAAATTTAGTCCAAACTAGTGTCATTTTTTAAAGAAATAATACAATTTATATTTATACTTTGCAGATTAAACTATCCAGATCAAAAAAAAAAACTAACCTAATTAAAGTGAGATTCGGTGTCACATTATCACATATAGGGGGAAAAAACCCATTTTTAGGGGGGTGGTGCACATATTACTATAGAGGTGAAAATGCAACCAAACTGACAGAAAAATTCGTTGTTGAGTTTTTTGCTTTTGAGAAAAGAAATTTATATCCCTTTGATTGATCTCGATTATCTGGGTATCATGCCAGAATCGGACCGAACCGGAATATCGTAATACTAAAACGACATATCTTAAATAATGAAACCACATAATGACATTTTACATACAATTGTTGAATACTCTAAAAAATTTGTAACTTTTATCGGGGTGTGTATTGTAGTATTTTTCCAATACTACTCTAAAATATAAATATTATTTTGGGTCTCCAAAATACTCTAGAGAAATGGTGAGAGTGGAAGAATTTGGTCCAAACAGACTTGGTTGTTTTTATTTTTTATTTTTTATTTTTGCAACGGAAAAGTATATTTGTGTAGATATGTGTGTGTACAAATATATATGCATGTATATTCGTATGTGTGTGTTTCTTCAACAACTTCAGTGGGCTCTTCTCTGGTCGCACGATCATGAGAAAGCCGGACCTCGAAGCTTTAGATATTTACAATAATGACTTCACGGGAAATCTTCTATGGAGTTTGTTGGTTTGAAGAAGATAAAGGATTCTCCATCTGGCACAGATGGGTGTAGGCATTTAGGTTTGTGAGAGAGGAAGAAGATGAGGTTATTATGATAAATTAAATTCCGTTAAAATGTGTTATCGTGCACTTTGGTTCACAAATCACAAGGTGGTTATGTGCAAATATTTAAATTTGAGGTGGTGTAACCGCACCCGGCCCAAACCACTTCCACAGGGGGTCAAAGTGAATTTTTCCCTTGAAAATGTTTTTAGAAAATAGTTATTTTGAAAAATCAAAGTTTTGAAAACAATTAGTTTGAAAAATCAAAGTTTTGAAAAAAGTTAATTTTGAAAAAAATATACTTTGAAACGAGTTTGTCAAAAAAAAAAAAATTAAATACTTTTTTTGAAACAACATTTGAAAAAAAATATATTTTGACAAAATATTTGATAAAAATATAGTTTGAAAACAGTTATTAAAAACATAGCTTGAAAATGAAATTTCTTTGTGGGTGAATTTTGTACACTCTCTCCAGGAAATAAGAAGACTGAATTTTGAGTTATTGAATTAGGCGTTTCTTTGGGGGAGAGAGAAAAGGACCGGGGGGTACACGTGTCACATTTTTAGTGAAATTGGATGCCACATAAGCATATTTAACAGAGTCTAACGTTCAACTCAACAAATTCCGTTAGTATTGTAACGGAGTGAAACGATAGGAGTACATGAGTATATTTGATTAACGGAAATAAAGTTTAGGAGTACAATTGAGTTTTTTGAAAGTTTAGAAGTATAGTACTCTTGATAGTGACGTCAAAGTTTGGGGGGCATTTTGAACGAAAACATCTCCTGAAGCTGAACTTGAACTTAATCACTGTTGGAGCATTTTTTTACTTCAAATTAGCATCATTTCAAATTTATGAAAACCGAGATTGAGCCTTGCATTTCTGCAGCTTCGTCTAATTCCCATCCTTCCAACTGTAAAAATCAGAAAAATTAGTTGTGCACTTGAAAATTTTACATATCGGACAACTTTTTGTACACATAAATTCCTAAAAGCAAAGGCAGACAATGAACGAGTTCGAGTCCCACAAATATCACCATATGATATTTTACTTGACATTAAAAATTTTCCTTTTCTTCTAAGGAAAACCCCAAAGAACCTATAGGAAATAAATTAGATTGCACATTATAGAAAGAAACTTGGGCACCATATTTGTAGAACAATTTCCTGTTTATAAACAACTTGTGATTACTTCAACATTGCCGAACAAATTTACCAGCCACAACATTGCTAATCAAAATTCAACATTCAAAGTCCACGTCCCAACCTCTTCTCTATTAACTGCCATCAAAATCTCCCATCTGTTCAGGTTCTTTTGGTGGCGGGTCATCTGGTTAAAAACAAAACAGATGAGAAGAGTCACTAAACATCCTTAAGTTCAGAAAGCAATTTTAATCACAACTTGAAGTGGGTATAAGCAAGCTTTCAAACCAGAGGAGACTAGAGAGCGTGAACACGCGGAAGAGAGAGAGAGAGCATTCATGACACGAAGCAACATAGCGCATATACAAAAGAAAAACATGGAAAAACAAACTGATCTGTCTTTTATAAGTTGCATGATTCAGCAACAGTTTCTGAGAGTTGATTGAATCAAGGGCAGAAATTACGGGGAATTACACACTGGCTCAATTCTTGCTATTGTGAATTTTCTTAAGAGTACTATTTTCTTGAGTACTCTCTGTATGGTTATTTTGCATTGATAAGAAGACTTAATGAAGGTTTAGTTTGCTATGGCCTACGGATGATTTTGAGTTCAACTTGTTATATAGGGGATTCAAAGTCTGACCTGATAAAAACCGATCATGGGTCAAAATCTTTGGGTTGATTAGTATGGGAATTCATGACACATTTCTGTGAACCAAATGGAAATTTAAATTCCATAGATGATAATGAAAATTCCTGGTGAAAGCTAGTTAATGAGTTGAAATAGCTGGTAAAAACTTGAGGTTTCAGGTTTCATGACTTTGCATTCAGCATCAACTTTGAAAAGAATCACCACCGGTATAGCTCATTTTTGGTGGGGATTCATTTTCAAAGCATGCCAAAGCATTCTAATGGCTAGAATCAGAAGTATTCATGACTTTGTTCAAAAGATGAAGACGAAAGACGAGGAGGCAGCAGCTTCAGTCAACCAAGTGAAAACTCGTAACTTCAACTGGCAATCGGCAACCAGGTGTGACTATTAGAGACTCCGATCAAGCTTATCCGTTCGTGGGTTATGCAGCCAGGACTGCAGAAAGAAATGTCCGTTCCTTTTTCTGTTTTGCTATCAGAGTTAGTATTTTAACCTCTTTTTCTAAAGTCTTCCAACGGCTAGAAAGATGCACACGCCTGTTGGTAAGGGAAAAAGTGCAAGAGGAGCGCGCCGAAGCGCCAAAGGGGCACAACCTCTAGGTCCACACCTATGCATGACTTTAATAACTATGAGCAGAAGTAGTCTAAAACAGAAGCAAGTTGCTTAAAATTCTGACCGCCAAGCTCCTTGAAGAAATAGTAGATATGCGCGTGTTTTTTAGTAGTATACTGAGGAGAACAAGAACGCACCAACAAAAGATTAAATTAAATTTGACGGATTTGATGGGTTTGACAATCTACATTGTCCTTGGTAACAGAAATGAAGTAGCTCTATGGTATCCTTCCCTGAGATGGACAAGGATCGTCAACCTACTTTAGCACTAACAGGGGCATCAAAAAACATATGAAGAGAAAAACAGGACACCCTCGACAACGTTGCAGGCATTAAGAGAATATAAAATGCAGGACAAGAACACATATCCACAAATTTCAAACTGCATATGCGAAAAGAAAGAATAAGGAAAATAACAGGATTGATCATTTAAATTACCACTTTCTCTTCCATTTTCGTCTGATTAGCGGTGCCTCACCACTGCAGCAACGAGGTGAAACAAGACTTTCTGTATAAAAAGCTGCATAAAACCACTTGCTATCCAGAGTGATCTCAACCCACTTGAATGTTTCTTCTTTCGGGTTGTAGATTCCTAACTTCTCCGCATTCAACAACATTACAACCTCTCCACCCTTTGTGTAACACAACAGCTCAAAGTGGGGAAAATATAAATCTCCAAGCTTATGTGGTATAACAAACAGCTTGGTCCAAGATTCTCTCACCCCGTATTCCTTCATCACCCATACATCGGTAGGACTCTCTCGATTGCTCATAACCACACAAAGCAACCCACCCAAAACCGCCAAATCCTCCAAATCGACGACAACAAGTTCATTCATACTTTCATAATTAGGCTTGGGCACTTCCTTGAATTCCTCCACTGTAGCATCAAAACAAACAATCATTCTCGTGAAATTGAAATCTAAAAAATTGTTGTCCATCACAATCCAATGCGGTGCCCCATTCAGAATGGTCCCCAGCTTACTACTGTCCAGATAGTAATCAAAGTCTCCAACCTTCTTCCACGAATTTAGTGTAGAGGAAAACACATGAACAGCATAAGGGTCAGCAGTTAAAGACATAGAAATCGTAACCACCTTGAAATCATCGCTAACAGAGTCGTAACAAAGTCCATAAATTGTAGTCACATCTTCTGGGCACTCAGGTTGTGAAAATTCCCGATAAGTTCTGATGCACGGGTTCCATAGACACAAAATATCACCAATACCTAAGAGTATAATTCCATTGAATGAACCCAGAATTTTGGCACGAGAGTACTTACAGGTCCTTTCGAACTCGGCTACAGTGGGATCGGGTGATTGGAAGTCCATAGAATATAGAGAGGGAGAAGTGGGAAAGTATAGGATTAGCTTGTCGTTCATGCGGTGGTCGCGGAGTGATTTGATGAAGTGTGGATCGGTGATCAGAGCGAGCCATGACTTGGAAACCGATTTGAAACGGCATAGAGGCTTGACGGGCAGTCTGGAGAGTATGTTGTAGATGATCTCGTGAGGAAGATTGGGCAAAACCCTTTGCATGTCGTAGTAGAGCAGGGTTTGAGAAAGGGGGTTTTGATTTTTGAAACTTTTCTTCCGAAAGATAGGAGGTTCAGTTTGATCAAAGACAAGGAAATAGATCTTCCATGGATTTCAACAGAGAGGGTGGGAGGCCCCGCTGCACTTCATTGTGGTTTTTCTTCTACGGGAAAGACAGACAGACAGACGACGGAGAGAGAGGGAGATTCGTGTCGCGAGTAGCATCCCTGTGTTTCATTTTTCCAGTAGATTTTTCTTCTTGAACCAGATAAAACAGAGGGGCAAGTGGTGGCTCATGGGGTACCGCTCGTCACTGTATCTTGGAATCGAGTCTCATTTTTTTTTCTTCTCTCAATATAATTGATTAAGAATGACGAATGAAAAAAAAAAGTACAGACCCCAACGTACATAAAATGTGGACCCTGAAAAAATATTTTAAGAAGAATGGACTATTTGGATAATTTCTGTGGAGCTCATAAGTGGATCCACAAGGCCGATCAGTAGATTTTATGTACTATTGCTTCGGTACCGATAGTAGCTTCCTTTCGACAAGGAAAAAAGAAGAAGAAAGGAAATTGATATTGACACTCCTTTTTTTTGTTGCCTATATTAGGTAAAGTTATTACACAACCCTTGTACTTTATATCTTTAAGTGTAAAATAAGAGAATTAGTATAAAGGTAGTTTAGTAACTTCACCCAATTGAGACAAAAAAAGAAGAAGAAAAGAAAGTGCCAATATCAAAATTGAGAGTGTCAATATTAATATCCCAAAAAAATTGTCATGTTTCGAACTCAAAATATCTAGGTATACAAACCATGGATCCACTTCTAGTCGGGGATCCCTGACTTTGAAAGTCAAGAAACCCTCTCATTCTCACATTTCCCGATTGAATTTTGATGATTTGAGCAATTCAATGTGTTTAAAACATGTTTTTAAGGGTTTCCACAATCTTCGTGAGGAATCATAAAAAAAAAAGGACCAAAAATGGCTTTATCTGAGCAATTTTTCATACAAACCATAGATATAAATTTTAATGAAAAACTGCTCAAATGGAGCCCTTTCTATTTTTTATTATTATTTATTTTATGATTCCTCCCGGGGACCCTTAAAAACATATTCTAAACATATTGGATGGTTCGAATCATCAAAATTCAATCGGAAAAGTGGAAATGTGAGGTTCTGACTTCAAAGTCAGAGATCCCTGACTATAAGTTTTCTATACAAACCATCTACTATATTGCCACTTGAGCTACCTTCCTTGTGATCAACGTGGTTTTTTTTTCTTTCTTGAACGTTCCACCTGACTTCGGGTGGGTTTCCCATTTGTTAAAATTAACAGTTGATTTCAACAAAAGTCAGTTTATTTTAGCAAATGAGGAAACCATTTTATCAATTTTTGCAAAGGGAATGACAAATGAAGTATTGAGTGAAAATTTTATCAGAATTGACATTTTATCAAAAAATGATTTTAGTAAGTTGCGATTTATGAAATTTCCCAGACATTTGCTTAGGAGAATTTGGTTCTGCTCAAACTCAGACATTTTTCATGTAGCCGACCCCAATTAATTGAGACATAAGACTCGGTTCAATTTGGTTTGGTACCCTATCCAATTGCCATCAAACTGCACAAAATGACAAGACGGGGAACCAAAAAGCCAGGAAACCACATTAGAAACGTTTCGTATATACACAAAGTCATCGTAGTCGGCAGCAGGGAACTTCTACACCTTCAAAATTCCCTTCATCATCTTCCTCGTCGTACCCTTCCCCATTCGAGACTCCTTCCTCCTGTTCTGGTTCTTTCGGTGGCGGGCGTCTGGTTAAAAGCAAAACAGATGAGAAGAGTCGCTGCTAAACATCCTTAAGTTCAGAAAGCAATTTTAATCACTACTAGTAGTGGGTATAAGCAAGCTTTCAAACTAGAGGAAAATAAATAAAGAGTGGGCTCGTGAGAGAGAGCATGCTGCAATCAAGACACGATGCAACATAGCGCAGCGCATATACAAACAACCTGAACAGATAGAACTGTGTCCTGTATTCATCAAATGAGAGCATATCCTCTTTTCAATGTAGAGATATAGAGAGTCGTAGCAATGTTTAGCTATAGGAACAAAAGAAAAACACGGAAAAACAAACTGATCTTTCTTTTATAAGTTGCTTAATTCAGCAACAGTTTCTGAGAGTTGATTGAATCTAGAAGAGAAATTATGGGGAATTACACACTGGCTCAATCATTGCTATTGTGAATTTTCTTAAGAGTACTCTCCGTATGGTTATTTTGCATCGATAAGAGACTTCATGAAGGTTCAGCTTGCTATGGCCTACGGGTGATTTTGAGTTCAACTTGTTATGTAGGGGATTCAAAGTCGTGATATGACACGATAAAAACAGATCATATGTGAAAATCTTTGGAGAGATTACTATGGGAATGCATGACACATATCTGTGAACCAAATGGAAATTTAAAATTTCATAGATGATAATGAAAATTCCTGGTGAAAGCTAGTTAATGAGTTAAAACTTGAGGTATCAAGTTTCATGACTTTGCATTCAGCATCAAATTTGCAAAGATTCACCACTGGTATAGCTCATTTTTGGTGGGGATTCAGTTTTCAAACCATACTAAGGTATTCTAATTGCTAGAATCAGAAGTACGAATTTTCTTGCAATTACATGCTAATTTCAATTAAGAAGGCAGGATCTCACTGTCAGGCGCATATAGGAGTGCCTAGAAATCGGAAGGCATAATTAGGTCCTAGAAGGTATCTGAAACACGTCCGGTGGTATCCAGAAATGGTTTCGATAGACTGAACACCATGCATATATTTTTTCTTTTGGGTGGAAAAGTCACAGTACTTGACGGTTCACGATTATCAAAAGAACTACTTGACTGATCGCTCTGGATCGATGCCAAGCAACCAAGTCTGTCAAACCATGAAAGGAGGAGGGGTCTGTCCTGGGGAAATATAAGCAACCTTCTAAACAGTTGTCTCTGATCTCAAACGATCAAAATACCAAATGCATTGATTTCGCAAAGGGGTGAAGAGACAGGTTAAACCAAGACTCCAAACAATCTCTCAACCCCAAAACTTCAGAAAACGAAAAGCCAATTCAACATACAACATTCGTTCTCCTTCATCGAAATATCACAAACCCAAACTCCACAGTTGGCAGTTGGCACACTGGAATGCACCCAGCAACACGGCAAGGGCTGGTCCGAGTTCTAGTCTCCCTTGCATGCTATCAATTCACGCGTTAATTCAGTTCATACTCATCATGCTATCAATACTTGTGTTGGGCTAGTCCATGAGGTGCTTCTGTTTTACCTTTAATGGGTTTTGCTAGGGGTGCAAACGAGCTGAGCCGAGCTTTGTAGAGCTAGAGCTCAGCTCGTTTAGTACGAGCCAAAAAATCGAGCTCATGCTCGGCTCGTTCGTAAACGAGCCAAGCCCTTAATAAGCCAAGCCAAAGTAATTTACTTAACAAGCCTCCTTAAAAGGGCTGAGCCCATATAAACCAGCCGAGCTTTTGCAAGCCAAGCCGAGCTTTTACTGAGCTCGTTTACTAAACTAGCCTAAACTCGAGCTCAATAACTAAACAAGCCGAGCCACAAGCTGCTTGCGAGGAGCTCGGTTTGTTTACAACTGTAGGTTCTGCTAGTGACCGGCCAAATTGGTCGATTACCGAGTTGAAAAAATAATAATACTAATCAAACTGCAAATCAACCAAACCACAGACATGCACAAAAGAATCACAATAACTGCACAAACAGACGCACACAAACACATCGCTCTACATATGGTATGCAGCAGATATACACAGCCCTAACCTTCTCCGATTGCGCATAGCAGCTTCTCTTTTCTTGCGTTTTTTCTCCTCCCGCTTATTCTCAAAGAATCTTCTTCGACAAACTTCTCGGATGATGCCAGCCCTTCGAACCTCCCTGTTAAACCGACTAATCAGCAAGTCTTGGGGCTCGTCGGGGTCATCATCAGTCACCTGAACATTGAAAGTGTCTTTGCAGAACACCAAGTTCGCCAGATCAAGCGAAGGACAGAACACTGGGAAAATATCACAAGGCAGAGAGGATTGTGAGGGTTGTAGGTCCAGGGGCGTTGTTGTGAGTGGTGGCAACGTTGGTGGTGATTGAGAAGAGGGGGAGAGGAGAGAGAAAGAGGAGAGAGGGAAAGGTCGTTGGGGTTGTGGTGTGGTGAGAGGGAGGAGGGGGTGGGGAGGAGGAAGGAATGAGACAGGGGAAGAAGATGCCATTGGACATTGATTTGGTTTGGCCCACTGTTGTCAGCTTGGGTTTTTGTCCTCAGAGCATCCCAAGTTCCCAACCCACTTTCACGGTTCCGGATATGCTATCCTGAAAATGCTGTCCCAACTCTGTGTCTCGTCTATTCGAGCAATCAAAGGCTCAGAGTCGCAGATGAACATGTTTGACTCAGATTTGTTTGGGGTGAGATGGAATCCAAGCCGTTGATTGCACAGATGAACGACTCGGATAAATGGGACAGAGAGTTGAGACAGGAAATTCGGGACAGTGGATCAACTTTCACCATTTCTCTAGAGTATTTTGGAGACCCAAAATATTGCTGTATATTTTATTCAAAAAATGTACAGAAAGTCTAGGGACGCATCCACTTAGTCACATATTAGTCACATATTAGTCACATTCACATTAGAGTAGCTTAATTTGTTTAAAATATATTTTTAAGGGTTACTGGAAAAAACTAGCTCAATCACATACTGGTAAGACTCGATTGATTCATTAAAGTTTCAGTTCCTGAATTGAACGGATCAAAACTTTAACAACTTGTCAAGTCTTTCTCGATATCTGATTGACCTGACTTTTCTTAGGAATCCTTAAAAAAATATTCTAAACAAATTGAGCCGTTCTAATCATTCGTGTGAGACCTCGAAGTAGGTCCCACACGAGTGGGTGTGGCTGGTATGCAACTGAGTGGGTGTGCTTGTAGTCTCTCTAAAAAATGTATACAACAAATGTCATTGTGCGGTTTCAGTTAAGACTTATTTTGGCCTAAAAAGTTAAGCATGTTTTTTGTTTTTTTTAAGTTTCAAAACGTCATTTGTTTTGGGCTATTAAAATAATTCATACAACATTTTAGAATAAAATAAGCCTAATACTTCTTTCGGTTTGGTTCGATTCTAGCGTAATTCCAGACAATCGAGGTCATGAAAGATTTATAAATTTATTTTCTTAACCTGAGTTTTTCAAAAAAATTTAGCAACCCAGTTAAATGAGTTCACTAGGTACCTTAAAAATAAAAAACGATCGGGAACAAACTCAGAACCAATTTTTCCTGTCGATTTGGTTTGCTCGGTTCTATTTTCACCACTGAGAAATTTGTGATCAACCCCCTAAAAATGGTTTCTTTACCCATATGTGACACTGAGTCTCACTTCAGGAGTAGTTTACTTTGCAAATTAAATTTTATTCTTTCTTTGAATAAATGACATGTCTTTGTTCATAGTTTGAACTAAATTTGGATGAAAATTTGACCTATTTGATCAAGAACTTACCGATGCGATATCAAATATGATTTTTTTTACAAAAACAAAAAAACCCCTCTCTCTCTTTTTTTTTTTTTTTTTTAAAACTTTTCATAAGCTCATAACATTAGTTATGTTTTATCATTTTCTGAGGAATTAAATGGAAAATGAAAACGAAATAATAGAATAGAAAATTGAGGGAAAAAACTACACTAAAATTTGGGCCCTTTGGCAAAATAAATGAATCAGTTTATTCATTTATTCTATTTTTTTGGTATTTATTAGTTTTTCGTCGATTTTTTTTTTAGATTATTAATTCGACTTGACGAGAGAAATCTAAAGAGTAAAACAATTATTTAATCAAACTAAATTTTTTCGTTTAAAGACTAAATTAATCTTCTTCCTTTTTCAGAGTATGTTCGTAACTTTTTAAAATTTTAATCATAATCAATGCAGAATTAACAAACGAGGAAAAAAAAACTAATAAAGACAAAAATAATATTATTTTGCCTAAACACAAAGTTAACACAAATAATAATGCCATCGCAGATTCCCGCACTATACCATTCCCCTTCCACTTCACTTGAAACATTCTCTCTTCTCTCTCTCTCCTCCCCATGGCGACGGCGGAAGTAGACGCCGCCAGAAAACTCCCGCGCCCAGGCCGTGGCGGCGTCGTCTCCCTCGGCCTCACCGAAGAAGAAGCCAGAGTCAAAGCCATAGCCGAGATCATCAACAACATGGTAGAACAATCACGCAGAGGCGACACCGTCAACCTCAACGCCCTCAAGTCCGCCGCCTGCCGTAAATACGGCCTCTCACGCGCCCCCAAGCTCGTTGAGATGATCGCCGCGCTGCCCGAGTCGGAGCGCGAGTCGCTTCTCCCCAAGCTTAAGGCGAAACCGGTACGAACGGCTTCGGGTATCGCCGTTGTTGCTGTCATGTCGAAGCCGCACCGGTGCCCGCATATTGCGACGACGGGGAATATATGTGTGTACTGCCCTGGTGGACCTGATTCGGATTTTGAGTACAGTACGCAGTCGTATACGGGTTACGAGCCTACCAGTATGCGCGCTATCCGTGCCAGGTTAGGGTTTTAATACTGTGTTTGGTTTAAAACCTTGTAAACTGTTGAATTAAGACTACTTCTGCTTTTTAAAGTTAGTAGTTCAGTAATCCCTCCGCTTAGCTTCTTGAATTGGACGTTTTGTATTTGTATTTGTCGGATTATCCAATTAAGTGAAGCACCAGAGAGGCTGAGTAGTTAAACAAAATACTTAACCAAGAGTTCAGTGAGGTGAGAAATTCTGGGCTATGGTAATTAAACGAGATGAAGTAGTGCTTATTGGATTCTTATCTTTTCTTCTAACTATACTCTTTCACCTGTTGATATGAAGATGTTACCTTAGTGAAAGAAAATATATCCATTTGGGAGGACGGTGAATTGGGCTTTAAAGGGTGAAGATCTTCTTTTGGATGTATGGAAAAGTAAGCCCTCTTAGCTTGATAAAATGTGGCAACAAAATGTGCGTGTAAGGGCGTGGCGTGGCGTCCAAGATGAAAAGGGAAGGAAAGCAAGGGAGAAAGCCTTTTCCCATGACTCCATGCTCAAAATCAGCATGCCACGACACCTTGCCGCACAGAGCAACGCATGGTATGGCATGAAATGGGAATGCATGACACATCTTGGCATGACATTGCACGAGCCTTTGGACCAGCCTTTCATGGAGTCGCTAAATTGGTTTGGGAACTTTGGCTGGCACCAAGCCACTTTACTTTTTTATTCAGTGACGTCAAACATAGGAAGTGTATCGCTTCATCCCCAATGTAGGCAGATTCTTTAGTCACTTATGAATTGGTTCTGAACAGCTTTTGCAATGCATGCATGGCGTAGCACCCTTCAAATCATGTTAGCCTACAGTCAAACCGGCCCCCCTCAAGTAATGCTGGAGCTGGAATGCCCGTAAAGTTCATATAAGGGGATGCTTACCCCAGCTGGTTCTGCAGAGTGCAATTGCAATGAATAGCCATTTTAGAACAGCCATTTTGTCTGGTTGATTTAACCATTAGGAACGATCTCCTACGAGATTTGTAATCCAATTTCATGTTTGATCAGACCACTCAAACGGGTCATAGGATAATAGCTTATGCATGAGACGTGAAAGAAACAGTTAATTAATTTGTTGTAGGCATGTGGCCATTGAGGTGGAGGTAATACGCTTGATACAATGCATCTGGTTTCCATGTTTACGTCTCACTCTCATAATCCCCCACTGTAGTTCCATAGGTGCACGGTTCACGAATTAGAGCGTGCATCCCTGAATAGAGGGCAAATTCATGTTAAACATATTAATTAGATGGGGTGTGTGGATCCATTTCAAAAGTGTGGGACTGCCATTTCGGCCAATCAATGGCTTATAGTTGATGTTCAACGAGTGAAGACTACAGATAATTACACTTATGGATGGTGTCTGGTGTGGACTCCAAACTGAAGTGCTCTCCCTTGCAATTAACCACCTGTGCACCTTGTCTGCTTGCTAACTTATGGCACAAGGCAAAATATGTAGAGGTTTGTTGGTATAAAAATAATTGTGCTCGTGTATATAAATTCTTAATGTAAATCCTGTAACTTAATTATTGAAATGCTTAGAAACATAGTGGTTACTTCTACTTGTGTAAAAGCATTCATCATGATATGCTCTTGTGGCACTCTCGCGTTTTGTTCGGTTGGGGGTTTTAAAAACCCAAATGGTACTTTGAAAACCTCCCTCTAAAACTGAGCCCAAAAAAAAAAAAAAAACCTTTCTCTAAAACCGGTGGTACATGGCCCCTCCCTACTATACTTTTTCCCATGGTAGTTTTTCCCAACCATCCTATAGGTACCGATGATTCATGCACAAATAGGATATCGACGGTGCTTTTAGGTCCCACACAAATAATCCGATCCGTTAATTCATCTTAAAACAATTTTTTGAGTGGTTTTGTGAAAAATCAGCTTAATCCAACGTGCGTAAGTGGTTGATCCGAAAATCCTCCGTTCATTCAAAAATCAACTATTTTGAATGAAAACGAAGGATTTTCGGATCAACCACTTACGCACATCGGATTGAGCTAATTTTTCGCGGGGCCATTTGAAAAATTGTTTTAAGATAATTGAATGGTTCGGATCATTCATGTGGAACCCAAAAGTGGATCCCACACGCCGTCGGTATCCACTTGTGCATAAGGCTGACGTACCTATGAATTTACTGAAGACCATCAACGAGCACAAGATTCCTTCATTATTTAACACCTTTTTACTCACTTTTCTAACACTGGTAAACAAACCATATACTGGGGAAACCGAACAAGGTAGCACAATAAAAGGTCTCGAGACCGGTTTTTGGAAACCCAAACAAACACGGCCTCGATTCCTTTCACGGTCCTTTCTTTCTTGTTGTCATTTGCAGGTGTGATAGGGTAGTATACTATGCTAAACATGACATGAATAATACTGTACAAGTTGAGGAAATAGAGTTCTCTGTCAAGTTACTTCAAGTTTTGTGTAACAAGCAGTAATGCCCATGACCAATAGTTACCATAAACAGTGGTACTCCTTCAGAGCGAGGAATCCAAATAAAATGACATAGTGAAGGATTAGTAATTGTAATGTGAGGCTGTGAGCAAGGGAAGGGTGTAATATTGAATCACATGTACCTCATCAGATTGATTCTGGTCAGATGATAAGAATGAAGGGGTGCGTATCATTTTGTCCTCCCTTACATTTTGAGGAATGTGAAGGCCCTTATTTGTAGGTTCAAGCTACCATTCTGCGAACCTTTGCATGATAAATTGATAATCAAACTTTTGAGTGTCATACTTTCAACTACCGAAAGACGAGATCTTGACCCTTTAGTGTGTCAAGAATGGAGAGATAAAGTCTGGATTAAAGGGACCCTTCATTCTGAAAAGGACTGCTGAATGTCAGTTTTTTTGAATTCTGTTTTTTGAATTCAGTATTTTGTAAAATACTGACATTCAGCCTTCTATTCAGTTTACATAATTAGGATCTACTAGCATCCATTTATCTCATTCATCATTCTGGGAAGATGTTTATAAGCCTTTCTATCTTGCAGTTAATATTTGACAAGTTAATCACTGCTATTGTCTTTCTCGATTTCAGATATAACCCATATGTCCAAGCCAGAAGTAGGATAGATCAACTGAAGCGATTGGGACACAGTGTCGATAAGGTTTGGTAGCTTCCATAACTGTTCTTCTTCGCTTTTCGATGAAGAAAATCAAGAAGACATGTTTGTAAACATCTTTGTTCCCAACCTGTTATTTTGCAGGTTGAATTTATCCTGATGGGAGGTACTTTCATGTCGTTGCCATCAGATTATCGTGATTATTTTATAAGGAATCTTCATGATGCTTTATCGGGGCACACTTCTGCAAATGTTGAAGAGGCAGTTTCCTACTCTGAGCACAGCGCTACAAAGTGTATTGGGATGACCATTGAAACGTGAGTGTGCCCAACATTAATGATAGTTGGAGTAATCTTTGGAACAGATTTAAGAGTCTCTCTTATTAAAAAACTTGTTACACTCAATTAAGGTTAAAGTATTCAAATTTGTGATGGATGTTTGTCACTGCGTATTTTCCCAAACTGTTTGTCTCTTTGTTCTCTACAAAATATGAATTGCAAATGAAATCACTTGCAAGGTTTTGATATTAGTATGTTTCACAGCAGAGTTTTTGGTTTGTTTCTATCTCTCTCTCATTGAACTTCTCTCTTTTGTGGGTGTTCTAGATTCATTTTCTTGTGAACATTGACTAGTTTGGGTAATGTTAGGAACTAGGAAGAAAGAATAAGATGTTCTTCATTCTTTCTGCCTTGTTACGTTTTTTGCTGGCAGTTTTAGTTGATAAATATCTTGTTGCATTTAGCATTGGTTCAGATGCAAATATGTAAGCTTTACAATTTTGATTTATGGTTGGCATAATTCTTTTGTATTGTAAAACTACTAGGAGGCCCGATTATTGCCTTGGCCCTCATTTGAGGCAGATGCTTTCTTATGGTTGTACACGGTTGGAGATTGGAGTTCAAAGTACGTATGAGGATGTGGCTCGTGATACCAATAGGGGCCACACAGTAGCTTCTGTAGCTGATTGCTTTAGCTTGGCAAAGGATGCTGGTTTCAAGGTTCTTTCCCGTCACATCTCATACGGTTATCCTTGATTTGGATTCTCAATTTACATGTCTATAGTTGCACCTTGGTTGTTTCCTCATAGTAACTCATCTTCTAACTACTTACCTCATCAACTAGTTGATAAACTGATATTGCAGTTGTATTGACGTGGTCATCAGCTCAAACTTCGACTTCTTGGATACCATTCTAGATTAGGCCATGTTCTCTGTTCATTTAGTCACTATGAACTATAGTTCTTTGGCTCCTTTGGGTGTTTTCGTTTGGCTGCTATTTTGTAGTCTTCTGTTTTGGATGTTTCTTTGTCCTTTCCTTTTCTTTCATTCAACCTTGGTTGGATGTCCCCTCCCCCCTTCTCGATGTATCCTTATCGAGATTCTCTAATAAAATTTCTTTTGCCGATTTAAAAAAAAAAAAAAAAAAACCCCACTATAGTTCTTTGTGTCCATCTAATCTAACATAATATTTTGTTCCATGTATTCACTTAATGTCATCTGAATGTCCTTCTTGAAAACTATTGTTGTTGTCCTTGGTGATATAATATCCTACCATGCACTTTTGGTAGAACCATGTGTTCCATCATGTATTCTTTCCGTGTTACTGATCAAATATTCAAATGCCATTTCTTATAGGTTGTTGCTCATATGATGCCCGATCTTCCAAATGTTGGTGTTGAACGGGACATGGAAAGTTTTAAGGAATTTTTCGAAAGCCCTTCATTCAGAGCAGACGGGTTGAAAATTTATCCCACTCTTGTCATTCGTGGAACTGGACTCTATGAGCTTTGGAAAACTGGCAGGTATGTTTCCAAATTTAGCCTCTTTTTTTTTTTTTTTTTCATCCCAGTTATTTATTTTTCCTCTTTGGGGTCATGGGAAGTGATGCATTTCTAGAAGAATGATCTGGGTTGATCTGGATGAAAAAAATATTCTTGATCATTATTTAAAGTGTGCTGTGCACTGACAATTGAATGGTGGTCAGATGAGAGAAGTTGAATCATTAGTTAATGTCATGTGCAGGTATAGAAACTACCCACCTGAGCAGCTTGTGGACATTGTAGCTAGGATCCTAGCCATGGTACCCCCTTGGACACGTGTTTACAGAGTTCAGAGGGATATTCCTATGCCACTGGTTACTTCTGGGGTTGAGAAAGGAAATCTTCGCGAGTTAGCTTTAGCTCGGATGGATGATTTAGGGTTGAAATGCCGAGATGTTCGAACACGTGAAGCTGGAATCCAGGTAAGTGAACATGCTTGTTGTCATCTGGGTCTGCTATCTGCTGTGGATTGCAATAGTTTGAATGTTTTTGGTGAATTCTTCTGTGTCTTTAGGACATTCACCACCAAATAAAGCCAGAAGAAGTCGAACTCGTTCGACGTGATTATTGTGCAAATGAAGGCTGGGAAACTTTTCTTTCCTATGAAGATACACACCAGGTACCTGGAATCTCTTTCTGAAGTATACCAGAAAAAAGAAAAAGAAAAGAATGCCCTCAAGAGTAACCTCTGTCCCGAGAGAACCAATGTGCGATGGTAGTGATACTGGAATTGTTTTATTCAAACTGCTGCTGCATTGGCAAAGTGGGAGTTCAGATTTATTTCCTATGCTGTGTTCTTTGTACCGTCATGTACATGTCTCTGCTTCTATGCACATTCATTATTCATATGCTGTGGCCTTTGTTGTCAACAGAAGTGAAACTATAAACATGCCAATTTTGAACATGTGTTGCATGTGTAATGTAAAACTTTCCTGCTTTGTTGCATTGAGGTAGGTGACTGAGGTACTATCTCAGCATAAATGAGTTAGCATGTGGAACTTTCTAACAAAACGCTAGAATTAAGCAATCCTTGCTGCCAGTATTCCTTGGCTTTTTTGCTAGACATATATGGTTATTTTTCTTTACAAATGTGCTTTTATTAATTTAAATTAGTTATTGGTGTTCTGTATGATCTTAGCTGCCGAAATTTTGATAAATTTTCATTTGATTTATTCAAGTTAGCTATATGTTGTCTACATCAAAATGTTGCGTCATTGCCTATCTGCCGATGAGGGATCATAAACCTGCTACTTATTGTAAATATTGGTTGATGTCATGTCATCCTCTTATGAACAAGTTGTAGGGACAATTTAGGTTATGTTGGTTCACAGACAAAGTTCCTTTTATTAGCATTCTGATTCTCTGAAGATGAATGATGAGGCATTTGTTGTGTTCGATATTTGTTGCAGTTGCCCATAGCATGTGCTTTCTTTTGGATAAATCACGTCTTGCTGTATGTTGATTACTTATAAAAAAAAACGTCTTGCTGTATGTTGATAATCTGTCTTATTCATCGGTATGCAGGACATTCTTGTTGGGTTACTGCGCTTACGAAAATGTGGGCAGAATGTTACTTGCCCAGAACTTGTTGGAAGGTGTTCTATCGTTCGCGAACTCCATGTGTACGGGACTGCAGTTCCAGTTCATGGACGGGAGGCTGATAAGCTGCAACACCAGGTGACTCTAAATTCCTTCTGCATTTAAGTGAAAGTTAACCTACACAAAGTGAACGTAATATTTTATAGTCATGAAAGCACATCACCCAATGTATACCTACATCTACGTGGATAGAAATCTTGGATTGAACCCTTAAGACTCCCTTCGGATGGTGAGAAGGGATGAGGAAAGAATAGAAATGAGAATCCTCACATGTTTGGATGAATAAAAGATCTGAAAATTGGTGAGAAATGAATTTTTATTGATCCATTCTCACCATTTCTCACCCAAATGGTGAGGAAACCCTAAACTTTCTTATCTTGATATCCAAAGGGGCTGTTAAAAAAACCCTGATACTTGCATTCGTCCAATACTTTTCAACACTTCTCTCTCTTCGATGTAGATGTTAGATAGAAGTCATATTTCTTTGTTGTTCTGTACCTCATAGGGCTACGGCACGCTTCTAATGGAGGAGGCTGAGAGGATTGCTCGTAGAGAGCATAGATCAACAAAGATAGCTGTCATCTCAGGAGTGGGGACCCGTCACTATTATAGGAAATTGGGGTACGAGCTTGAAGGTCCTTACATGGTAAAATGCCTAGTGTAATCGGACTGATGCTCGATGTAACAAAATTTTGTAATCTATGTTTTGCAGTCAAAGGGCTTGTTTGAAATGCAGATTAATAATTATATTCAGTTTTGTATATTTGGACATTGTTTATGCCCTTCGCCCTTTTTCTTGAATTTTCTTGTTAGTGCCAAGTATGTATCATTGAACATTACAAGATTTAATTGTTGACTTTTATTTTAGGGTTGTGAACTATCAAGAAAATTGGATTTAAAAAAAAAAAAACTGTTGAGAAAATTGTTGTCCCTTTGCCCAAAGTCTTTCCCATTTTCTGGGGGTGGTCATCCGGAATGTCTTTAGTGATTTAGTCATCTTGGGCAGATTATGAGGTCAAATGTGCATTCGGAATCCTGTGACTGGTTCGTGTTGAGTATTGCGCGTAGAACAGGTTGGGAACGAAGTGAATGGCATTTGATTTTTGTGCATTGGATCTTTTGAATAATTTGTTACCCCTTTTTACTGTTTGAAGGCATACAGTGTTACAACAAGAATCCAGGGGCAGACAGACCCTCACTTGTTCCAGCAATATCGTGTTGTTTCTTCACGAGTCGTCTGCACTTCTAGACTTTCCAATCCAAGAAGTTCTTGGAATTTTTTGAGACAGAAGAACAAGGGTTTTTGCGAATACATTGGAGTTTTGGAACATATGAATTTAGTGACACGATTGATCGACTTTTCAATCCATTTTTGATCATTTTGACATAGAGAGTAAAATATTTGGAGAGAGAAGATTTGGTGTTTCAATATAATGGATGGATCTTTATGTGACATTACCTACATTATCTGATGGACCTCGCAAAGCAAATATAATCGATCTTTATACAGTATGACCTAAATAATATACTGAAGTAGTCACTATTATCGAAAGTTAACTCCACTCCATGGAAGAATCGAGACGATGATTTGTCGGAAAGGCGGACGAAAGGGTTCATAACACTTATTTTGGATAGTATTCTTTTACAGTACTTACATATGAATGAATTTTGTACTTTGATATCTTCAAGATCTTTGTAATTTTTTCATTTTTTTCATCAGAATTTAATTTATTTGATACATTTCCTTCCCTTGAAATAATTTCGCATTTAACCACTTCATCAAATTTCTGAGTTATTAATGACATTTAGTAATCAGTTTTCGGCGAGTTGGCAAGGAAATGAATCTTGAAGGAGAGATTCAGAAAATTGCCTTGCTTTGACGCAGACTTCAGTTTGTAAACATCAGAGGAGGACCTACGTAAAACTACCCTGAAAATCCCTCTCCCTCTCCCTCTCCTTCTCCCTCTCTCTCTCTCTCTCTCTCTCTCTCTCTGATCTTCCTTATACTGTAACATCAACGTCCAACCATGCTGAAAGCAACTTTTAGTCCAATATTACACACCCTTCCCGCCAAATCCAGACCTCCAAAGCTATCTCGAGCAATCTCCAATGCACTAGCACAAACCCCACCAACTGTTCGACAAAATGCCTCACCCAAAACCACCACAACAACAAACTCAACCCACAAACACCCTCCAACCTCAGCTTACGTGCACCTCCCTTTCTGCCGCAAACGCTGCCACTTCTGTGACTTCCCCATCGTCGCTCTCGGCTCCTCCCAACCCGATACCGATGACATTGACGACCCTCGAATAGTCAATTATATCCAACTCTTATGCAGAGAAATCCAAGCCACACAATCAGAATCCACCCAAAACCCACCTCTTGAAACGGTCTTTTTTGGAGGGGGTACGCCTTCGCTGGTCCCACCAAGGCTTGTTTCATCAGTTCTTGACACGTTGGGTTCAAAATTCGGGTTGCGTTCGGGTGCCGAGATATCTATGGAAATGGACCCTGGGACATTTGATGCAAAGAAAATGAAGGATTTGATGGAGTTGGGTGTGAATAGGGTGTCTTTGGGTGTTCAGGCATTTCAAGATGAGTTGCTCAAAGCTTGTGGGAGAGCTCATGGCGTAAAGGAGGTTCATGAGGCAATTGAGATTGTTGGGTCATGTGGGGTTGGGAATTGGAGTATGGACCTCATATCCTCTCTGCCTCACCAAACAACAGAGATGTGGGAGGAGAGTTTGATGCTCGCGATCAAAGCTCAGCCTACCCATGTGTCTGTGTATGATTTGCAAGTGGAACAGGGCACCAAATTTGGAGGACTGTAAGTGCAATGGTAGTTTTAAAAGTTGAAAACATAAAGTTTTTTTATTTTAAGTTGGAATTTTGCGCTTGAGGGTTGATAGAGTATCTGGACCTATAGTTGCCAACATGAAATTTAGCCCAACAATACCAATTGGTTGCGATGGGGAGTATGGTGTTTGGCAGTACAACTTTCTCTCCAAAATTTGCCAACAAGTATAGCTAACCTAGGGAGGTTGGTTTTGAATAAAATCTAACCTACACAAAGAAGGAAAAGAAAAAGATACCTTTGCAGGTTGGTTTCTAATTCTCTCTTGTCAAATTTGGCAATGGAAAGTGCTTTGCGAAACAATGAATATGCTCTAAATGAGCCAAGTCGAGCCGAGTAATGTTGACTAATTAAAAGAGCTGCAACACATTCAGTTTGGCTGGTTTATCTTTTGAGCCCATCTCGAACGAGTTTCAGTAAGCTTTGCTTGAGTAGCTTGGTGTTTTCCCTCATACATTTATAACCTGATGATCAAAGTGAATTCAACCTCAAACCTATAAACAAGCTCTATATACTTTTTAAGCTGGGCTTGTTGGTATAATAAGCTTGAAATTGCTTTCAAAGTTGGACTTGTGTGCATCATGATCCGATCTTGAACAAGTCTTTTGAATAACTTGGTTTGTCTTACAAGCGTACTGATACTTCTGCATTTACAGGTACACACCAGGGGAGTTCCCTTTGCCTTCCGACATCCAATCAGCAGACTTCTACAAAATGGCTTCGAGTATGCTCTCAAATGCTGGTTACAACCACTATGAAATCAGCAGTTACTCCAAGAGTAGCTTTGAGTGCAAGCACAACCTTACCTATTGGGAGAATAAACCTTTCTATGGTTTTGGCCTTGGCTCTGCCAGTTTCCTTGGTGGCATAAGATTTTCAAGGCCAAAGAAGATGAAAGAGTATATGGGTTATGTGCAAAATTTAGAGGATGGGATTATAGAGTGCCCTGAGGATAGTTGTCCCGATGCCAAGGACATGGCCATGGATTCTGTGATGCTATCTTTAAGAACTGCCAGAGGTTTGGACTTGAAGTCCTTCAAAGAAACATTTGGTAGCTCGCTTGTTCACTCTCTTTTTCAGGCTTATAAACCCTATGTGGAAAGTGGGCATGTGGTTTGTTTGGATAGGCATAGAAGGGCTGTAACAAAGGAACAGTTCTGCTCCTTGTTATCTGATGGGCATGGGATAGAAGAGACAGTGACCTTTATTAGGCTTAGTGATCCAGATGGTTTCCTTCTATCTAATGAGTTGATAGCCCTTGCATTCAGAGCCATTGCTCCATGAATTGAAAATATAGGTATCTGACCAAACTTAGAGCTTTGCGGAAGTGATCTAGAGATTTTGAGCCGTGTCTGATGCATTACTCAAATGTGATGAAAATTTAAGTGTCCTCAACAGCAACGAAGATGGGGAATTTGAACATCATCGCACAAAAGAAGGAAGAACTTCAACAGCGACAAAAAAAAAAAAAAAAACCCTGCAATGCTAACGCATCTGTTCCACTGTAAAGTAACGATCTTGAAGCATGATTATTCTTGATGTCGGATGGTTTTTTTTCTTGGTATGATTGTAAAGGGGGGTAGGGGGGTTTTATCTTTTTCTTATGTCTTCTGTCCTATCGGTACTGTTGTTTTCTGTCCTATGGTTAGACGTTCAGTAATGAAAACGTTTATGTTTGCCTAACATTAAATTTCAGGCAATAATGCTACGCTCCTTTGCCAACTGAACACCACCAACATTTACCAATTGTGGGTTTTGTCATGTCAGATAGCAAAAAGAAACTCATCACAATTAGTCCCCATTAGAGCCAGTTGAGAAGCAGAACCACGGTTGGGCATGGCCATTTGGTATGAAACTATAAATCAACCTCTCTTGGAGGGCATTTAAGGTCCAAGTCGCAACTTATTGTAGGAAACAAGAAATGCTGCTTGTGTTTTACACAGCTTTCATCTTTTCGTTCTACAACAAAACCCATATTTTGAGACGACTGGATGTCACCTACTGGGAAAGATATGATCAAAGTTTCCATGCAAATCTCCTGACTGGAGGCTTCTAGCAACGAATGCACTTGCACGAGGGAATGTGTTGGAGGGGCATTCAATCGGCACAAAATTCTCCAGTCAAATTTTGTCAACATCCCCAGTCTTTCTCCGAATTGGCAATTCCAAGAGCATGAACTAGAAATAAGGAAGAAAGGAGGCATAACACCCCAAAGTCATTCTAACCTTCACGTTAACACATAAACTGTAATTACAGATACTAATCAACTACTATAACCAGAATAAGTTGAATTCACCTAGTTTCGTCATTTATATTTTAGGGTCAAAAGAAAAAAAATCAAGCCAAAATGACTTTCGCTGAAACGCGAAGTGCACGGTCCTTGTTCCTCCCGTTCAACAAGTCAACGGTAGTCCTACAACAGATATAGATGGAGAATCCAAAATTAAACAGAGGATTTCAATTTAAAAAGTTTAAGGACTCAAATAAATTTAATTGATAGATTATGGGGAAAATCAAAAGAATTGAAAATTTGAAGGTATACAAGTGATATTTAGCCAAATTTAAACCGTTTCCTATAAATTAGGACAGAGTCTGTCTTTAATGAGAAATGATTTTCTGAGAGAGAGAGAGAGAGAGAGATGGCTGCGAACGTGACCAGACCTTGCCCTGGCCGTGATTGTGCGTCTGCAGGTGCATATCATCCGAAGCCAGAACAAGAACAAGTACCACCAGAGCCCAAAATGCAGAAATTGGACGGAGGCGAAATCGATGAATGTGACCGTAAGAACTCGGATGGAGGCGAAGAACTCAAAGAAGATGATGACGACGACGACGACGACGACGACGATGATGATGATGCGGGTAACAAGACGAAGTTGGCGGACGCCGGATTAGCTCCCTTTTTCAAGGAAAACGTGAAGATTGAGGATCAGGATGATTACTTCCCATGGCGCACGATGACCCCGGAAGAGACTCAGTTGTACAATCAACTCGTTGGCCCGAGCCAGGTACTCATACTATTTGGAATGATTATGTTGTTATTGTTATTATTAGCTGGGTAAGTTATTTCATGAACCCAAAACCAGAAACCTTACAGATTCCAAGGGTCATATCCCAGGAAATAAAAACCAGGGTAAACTAACAACAATTTTAGGCATGGGCTAGTGCATCCTAACTACCTGAATCGAAAACCCTAAAACCACGAAAACCAACAACATTCAGCTTGTACAGACTACTAAAATTTCCCATCTTCCATTGTGTACAATTGACCAAATTCTAGACTGCAATGATCTGCTAAGGGGATGGACGTTCCCATCTGCAAATCTCTTGAACTGTGTGCCTAGTGGGTGCTAATTATGAAGCCAAAAGAAGGGAGAGGCCCATCCCCAATTATGTATAGTAGCCACGCCTAAGCAGATTGCCGAAGATCACAATGTACATGAACTGCCAGCTCGAATGCTTATAGACCAAACACTGCTCCCTAACCTTACCTACAGAGTGTCTTCCTTCTTGCATATCGGTCATAGGTGTCTGACGATGTTCCAAACCTTTAACCACCTTTGCACTCTGTCATTATCCTGGTGCTGGAATAGCAGAAGGATTCTTGTGATAAGAGAATTGTGGATAACGTTTCTAATACTTTGATGCCTAATACAACTCATGAGGATTGTGTTATTTAATCTCTTTATTCATAGGGGTCTTTTTCTATAAAGTCACATGGCTGGCTCTTAGGCAGCATGTACCTGAAGTCTTTTTGTATTGGACTGTTTGGTAACTTTGGTTCAAGGAATCAAGCATTACGTGCCAAGTTGGGCTATCATCCAATGGATGGCTATTTGGGGGAGGATTTCCATAAAAGATATGATGCAATCTTAGGAAGTGATAGTTGATGATATATTTGTGCTTTGTGCTGATGGAATTGAAAGTCATGATCACTTATTCTTTGCCTGTTCTTAGCCGTCTCATGTATGGGAGCAGGTGTTAAGGAGAAATAATGTATCTAAGGGAATATCAGAAGTTCAACCATTAACAAGCACTTGTGTCTGGTGTGGAATGTTTCGTCTAACTTTTTTCTGTGGAATAAGGCCTAGGTTATTTGTCAACTGTTGTGAGACTGCGACTGGTCTTGTTGTTTCCCTCTGTTCTGTTTGTGCTAGTGCTGGTCAGGGCCCTTGTTTCTACTGTTGCTGTCTTAGTAGGTTGTTTCTTTTCTAGCTTGGTCTTTGTTTTAGCTGGTGTTGGTTTGTGGTTTATTTGTGGTGTTGTTCCAGGGGTATGCTTATGCCCCATTGTTCTTGTCATCCCAACTGCCCTGAGCCCTTGTGGTCTGCAAATCAGTCCGTAACTATAGGAAAGATCTAAGAACTCTTTCCATTTGAGTTAACAGCCTTTGACGTAGAACAAAAATAGTGCGGCACTAAACTTGGAATTGATGTGCTGAGTTCTTCCCCTGTAATAAAGGAATTTGTCAGACCAGGAGTGAAGAACTATTATTGTTATGGTATTTCTCAGTTATGGAGTTCCATGTCTTGATGTTATTATTATCCTCTTGTACCCTCTTCCATGTCTCTAATAGGAAGATCTTTGCCCCAATTACTCTTATCCTTTTTTGTTCTTTTGTGTGACTCTGACCATTCGTGTATGATTTATAGGGCTTTGACGCTCCCGAGTTGGCTGCAGATGTTTATTCTATTGGTTTAATTCGCGCGTGGCCGGATTTCGATGAGGAATGTGACTGTTATGAGGATGTCAAGTCCTGTTCAATCGCAGCTCTTGCAAAGTATAATGATGAAAACAATGTAATGTGGTAGCCTCTGTGTGTATTCGTTCATATGTTAAATTCTGCCTTCCAAATCTTGGTTGGTCTCTTTCATCAAATCCTGGATTGTTTGGCCTGATTTATTTCTCTCTTGAAATGTAGCATAATTATGTGTTTTGCAAGATCCTCAAGGTGAATGCAAAGCATGTTGGTGGCATCATGTTCTATATTACCTTTGAGGCCATTGCTGCTGCTACTGATGGAGGTCAGTGCCCTGAAATTTTTGAAGCTCAGTGCGTGTCGTACTGTGATGGTAAGATTGAGGTTGTGGTCTCCAGGCTTAAAGCGAAAAGCTAATTCACCAAAGGTATGCTTTGTGTTTTTTCTTGCTTTACATCGAATGCATTTCTCTCTCTCTCTCTGCATGTACATATATCCATTCGCGCGCGCGCGCACACACATTTCAATTCTTGTAATATTACATCACCTTTCCAGTTAACCTGTGCATCTTCTTGCTTCCACCCGAAAGCTCCATGAAATTGCCAAAACATTGCTCAAATCTTCTTCTGCGATCGAAGATCTGGGAATCCTTCCTCTAAAATCTCAACCCTTGAAAACCATGGATGCATTAGATGTATAACCATCTGCCTAGCAAGAAAAAATGTTTGCCCCCCTCACTAGTACATTGAAATGAAGATCAGCTAAGCACTTTTCCAAGTTGTTGTATTAGGTGATGTGTGAATTGGATCAAACCAAGTCATTCTATGAAGCCCTTTTGATGGTATCATGAATGGGAAAGTAGCTGTAGCAGGCCTTTTGGAATACGGTTATTTTGACTTGGGCTAATTCAAAAGGTTAAGGTAATTATTATATTCTTGGTAGGGTTGACAATTGTTGGAATAAGTTATCGGGTAGATTACGCATACCTCCCACTTGAGGTTTTTGACAAATACAGATACGCCCCCCTGAGGTTTTTGAAATTACACTAGCCTGCCTTGTCGGAGTTTTTGGGTAATGGCTGTCAACAGATTAGTATATTTTTGCAATTGGTCAAAGTTTGAATTCTATCTCAATATATGCTATTTTTCTTGCTCTTCCTATTTTCATGATCAAACAGATACATATGTATGTTTATTGGTAGATATATGCTTGATTTATTCCTTTCTAAGAAAAAGGTTTTAATATGTGCATGGTGGTTCTTTATTTGAAGCGATCTTCAAGTGGATCCCACTACGATTCCATTTAAATATTTGGAGTCATCCTTTCTAGTAGACTTCGATGGGTGAATCATTCATGCAAGAAATTATGTGGTCATATGCATCTTCTAGGAGGTTCCTGCCAAGGCTATATTTGGAGGCTTACAGTCTGAAGTTAGGAGTCGAAGCTCATCACTATGAATAAAATGCCTAGTAATTTAGTTGCTTGAGGTAATCCAATTCAAGTGTTTGGGAATAATTCAGGAATCTTATCTGGAAAGCATTTTTTCTTAAGAAAAATATATTGAAGTCAACATTTCCTACATCTGGATTGAGATTGGAATCTGAGGTTAACGTGGGGGTGGGGATTAGATTCCTTTTTAGTGGTGGTGTGATTTTAGAGTTCAATTTCCAATGATAGTTTGTTTGAAAAGTAGGATTTAGGTCCGTAATTGTCTCCTCATTCCCCCTTCAAATTCCCACCATCCAAATTCAGGAATTTATAGGATGATGGATGAAATCATGAAATTTAAGGGAGTTCGAATTGAGATCTTAAATGTTGGTGATATTGTGTTCTCACGAGTTTGTACAATTTGGCCAATTCTTTATTAGTGGTAAAGTTGCACGGAGGCTTTAAGCTTTTTTGGTCTTTGGAAAACAAACGTACAAGTAGGGAAAGAAATTGAAATGGTGAAAATATGTTCGAGGATCGTGGAGTGTTGCATGTTCAGGGATCGGGGACCGGTGGGGGCCTAACCTCGCCCTTCCACAACTTTTATGAGGAGAATAATGTGATTGAATTATCCCTTACTTATGTTGTACATATGACGAATGAACACCATTGTCCGGATTTGACACTCACTTTCGCTGTGTGCAGGTCCCTGGCTGCTTTCATTGACTCATCATAGTAAAAATGCTTGTGAAGTTTAGATTTGGTATTTCTTAAATTGACTTGTAACCATGTTGGCTAATGGATTTAGAATGCTGTTACTTTTGGTTGCTGACTGAAGGCTAACTATGTACATTGAGTTCACAAGCCAGAAATTTGAACAGATGGTGGAAAAGATTTTATTTTGTGTTAGGAGAGACACCTCCCAATCATCCTCCATTTGAAGAACTGGCATTAGTTCTTCTTTATGCTCTAACTGGCAAACCTTTCAGCTTATGAGCGGTTTGGTTTTGCCAGCATATTTCTCCTTTGTATCCGGAGTGTAAAAGATTTTGCTGATCACAGGCTGAGTATTTTCTGTGAACTTGAAAGGCACTGTGGTATTAAAAACCTAGTATTTGTGGTGAACTTGAAAGGTTAGTGCGATAAGCCCCACAAATAAGTCAAAAAGTTATATGTTTTATTTTACAGGGGATGACCGTGTTGGAGATCTTTTAAACTCATTTTGTTAGGATAGTCGTAGGGAACTCGAGGACTTTGCTGAGCGCTCCGCCCTGTCGGGCCTGAGCACTCAACAGAGTCCCTGAGTTCAGTCAGAGGCAATGGGGGTGGGAGATTTAAGTTATACTCCCTCCGTTTCAAAATAGATGTCCAAAACTATTATTCACACTCCTCAAAAAATCATCTATATAATGTAATCTATAATATACTTTTTTCGATGTTAAAGACTTTGTTCATATTGCATAGTAATACATAAATCATTATAGCTTAAAAATGATTTTTTGAGAGGGGAGAATAATGTTTTGGGATGGAGGAAGTATTTGCCATGCTTGTGGATGTAATTAACTAATTATGGTCTACAAACGAGCCGAATGAGCCTAGCACTAAATTATTCAAGATTTCGATGACTTAGCAGGGAAAAAAAATGTGCTCAAATTTTGCTTTCTTAACAGGTGAGCTGATATTGAACAACTTTTAACATCGAGCCAATTTTGGAGGGGTTGGATTTTTTTAACCTTGTTCAACTTTAACATGCTTTAGGACTCTTTATACCCCACAAGTCACCGGGATCAAATCCCATAACTAACACTAAAACTTCTTATTGTCCACACAAAAAAACCTTAACATGCTTCACAAATCATTCAAGCATTTGCTTCTTCATAATAATAAACCTGTCTTGAGTAAATTTTTAACGAGCTAAATGCGAATATTCTGTTATGAAGTTGTATGGGGTCTCTGTAGTGAGAGGCTCACAACAGGGTTTTAGTGAGCCCATTCGGCTATCCATCTCGGTAATGAGCGCTCGAATTTTAATCCAAACAATGAAAGACTCAAATCATTTGGAGTTTGGATTAAATCTAAGTCATCAGTGCCGAGATGGACAGCCGGATGTGGCTCACTACATGCCCCCGCTTCCCTTCAAGGCAATGGGAACTTTGAAAGAGAGGGGAAATAAAGGGGCAATTCAGCAATTTACGCCAATTTGTGTGGGAGTTTGGTAAACTTAAACAAAAGAACGATCGTGCAAATGCAAAAACAAGGTCGAGAGTCAAGCTGCTTCTGTAGCGTTCGTAGCTGGAGAGAGAGAGAGAGGGGGGGGGGGGGGGAGAGAGAGAGAGAGAGAGAGAGAGCGAGAGAGAGAGAGAGAGAGAGAGAGAGAGAGAGCATGGCCAAATGGTTTCTCTTTCTTTTGCTTTCCTTACGAGCGACGATTGGGGTCTTCTCAACTTCTTTGCATCATACACCGGAAAATCAGGTTTCTCTCTTTCTCTCTCTCTCTAATTCATATGTATGTGTGTGTAATGACGAATAAAACGAATTGGGTGATTGGTATTACTAAATATGAATATTCTGTTATGAAGTTGTACGGGTCCATGTAGTGAGAGGTTCACAATAGGGTTGTATTGAGCCTATTCGGCCATCCATCTCAGTAATGAGCGCTCGAATTTTAATCCAAACAATGAAAGACTCAAATCAGTTGGAGTTTGGATTAAATCTGAGTCACTAGTGCTGAGATGAACAGCCGGATGTGGCTCACTACATGCCCCCGCTTCCCTTCAAGGCAATGGGAACTTTGAAAGAGAGGGGAAATAAAGGGGCAATTCAGCAATTTACGCCAATATGTTTGGTAGTTTGGCCAACGTAAACAAAAAAACGAGGGTGCAAGTGAAAAAACAAGGTCGAGAGTCAAGCTGCTGGTGTGTGTAGCGTTCGTAGCAGGAGAGAGAGAGAGAGAGAGAGAGAGAGCAATGGCCAAATTGTTTCTCTTTCTTTTGCTTTCCCTACAATCGACGATTGGGGTCTTCTCAACTTCTTTGCATCATACACAGGAAAATCAGGTCTCTCTCTCTCTAATTTATGTCTGTGTGTGTACTGAAGAATAAAACGAATTGAGTGATTGGTATTACTATTACATATCAAGGGAATCAGAGATGGGATCTGAGGAGAATTGGAATTTAGTTCGTAGTGACTACAAGTGTGCTACCCAGTGAAATATGGAAGTTATTTTTTTGGGTACTTTATCCTCTGATTTATTTTGAGATATGAGAAAAGGAGTAGAAAGTAGATGTTGAATTTTTTGCTTTATTGCAATTTTTTTGGGTAATTTCTTTTTATGGCCATGTTTGATTGAGGAACTAATACCGTGGGAACCTGTAATTCAAACTTGATTAGTAATCACACAGGACTTATAGTAAGGAGATTGTCATTACCACATCCTAAAGTATTGCATATCTTATATTTTGGAGGACCAGTTGGTCCAAGGGATATGTAATTGGAGTTAAATGCCAGAATTAACCTCCAAGTGGATTTGTAATCCAATCCATCTTCGGCCAATTAAAAAGTGCGGTTAATCCAGTATGATACATGAGACATTTTGGCCTGGAAAATATTCTTGCTGAGCAAATGAGGAGCTAGCTCTCACTCAGTCAGCCATGTGGTGTAATTTTTCCCAACTTCTCAGCCGTGCCCATAGGGCAATGCTGCAATGGATAGCTTGATTTGGACTCACTTGTTCCTGTCCAATAGGATTTTGACTTTCACGCTATCGCAGTCTTCATCACACGTCAATCTTTTTGCAAATCTTTTCAGGATAGATCATGGTGACACGACCTCTATTGGTCCTCGCTAGTTTAGTGAACCTTTCGTTCATCATGGTGACATGTTCCTTTTTTTGAAAAATATTGTATGTTAACTGAAGTCCATGATCTGGGGATATTAATCACTCTGACGTTTATATGGGAACATTGCACCTGGTATATGAACTGTTGTGTTGTTTTAACCTGATAAAGACAAGTTGCTTTTGCTGCAGGATGCAGAGGGGTACACCACTAAAAGGTAAATTACCATCCTTGGATTAGACTAACATCTTACGGTCACCATATTGCTTATGAATAAGTTTACTCCTAGCTTCCAGAAATCAGCACATTTATCCTTGATTATGCTGTCTAATTGTCTATTATGTCAGTTTTCCTAACTGTCGGCTACTGATCTTACTCAAAACTGGTATTTAGAACACTTAACCAGGAAGATCACCAGCATACTCATGAAATTCATTGTTCTAGAGAAAGAAGTAGAGCAGCTTGGAAAATAATTGAGGAGGTACTATAAGATATAAAGATTTTTCCTTACATGGACTGGCTTCTTTGATTAACATTGAGAGCGATCACATTTACATTTTCATTGCAGTATTTGATGCCTTTTGTGGAACAAGAAAAGTATCAGATTTCAAAGAAGTGTAGACTTCATCCTGAGAATGATATCTTTAGAGATCAGGAGGAGAACAAGATTCATGTAGATTTTAACGAATGGCGGTGTGGATACTGTAAGAAAATCTTCCGAGCAGAGAAATTTCTCGATCAACATTTTGATAACAGACACTACAATCTCCTAAATGTTGTATGTGGACCCTGTTTCCTTGGCCTTGTTGATCATCCAAAATACTTTTTCTATTTTAGTTGCAGCATTTTCTCTATTGTCATTTGTCATGTCATAAGGGAGCACTTATTGTCTTCTGCCGTGTTGTTCCGCTCTTACTCATGATGTGATGGTCATTGATGCAGATGCTCACATTTGTAGTTGTTTTGTAGCTCGTTTTATTCTAAGAGGCGCTTGCACTTTTAAGAAGGTTTTGCGTCCTGTCAGACACTTTGTTGGACACAGACACAACACAGATTGTTAGACACTCCCCCATCCATTGGTCTCTCCTCATATAAACAATATGGTCATAGATGGCGTTAGATTATGTGTGTTTCGTCTCTTCATAAGTTAGATGATGTGTATGACTTAAGATACATGAATGTGTGGAATAATATTCTCTTGGTAATTTATGTTTAGGTAATTTGTTTTGATGGAATTTGGGAGTGGTATATTGTGTTTTAAGTTATCAAATAGATGATTCTTTGAAGTTCAATTTGTGTTACATTATACTTTTTTTTTTTTATCTATATATAAAATTCATAAAGCCAACAATGAGATTTATAATTTGCCCATTGCAAGTCTTGTGCTGCGTTTGTGAATCTTCATGTTTGCATGTCTGTGCCATTTTCATGTTGTGTTGCCTATCAAAACAGAATCAAAATAGCGTCGTAATCACGATAGACCAAAGTTTCCACAGGCGAAAGCGCAAGGCAAGGTGGTGACCTCTCATGAGGCAAGGCGTAAGCCTTTGGAATTTTATCTTCATTCTAAAAATTTAAGAATTAAAATACAATAAAAAGAGGGGATAAATTTTGCATCATACAAAGGTGTCTTACTAAATAAGAGGATGCTGAATAGAATTTAAAAAAAAAAAAAAATGTCAAGGCTTAACAACGTACTGCATTAGTAAGTCCAAGCTTTAAAAGCTGTCTAAGTCGTCTCGCATGTACACAGAAACTCGTTGTCTTTGCCTCCATTGCTTATGATGAACCGAATCTTCACATAGCAAATAAAAGAACCAGCTTTTCCAAAGCGTTCGCCTCCGTCTTCTGGGTGAAAAGACGTGAAAAATGTTCAGGCCCATACGCCTCCCACGGATGGGTGGTTTGCCTTTGTAGTTCACAGCTTAAAAATAAATGCCCAAGAGTGTTTTTGCAGTGCCTTGCCTCGAGGCAAGCCCTGGAATCCCCTTTGAAAACATCGCGATAGACGATTAGTATTTGTTTCGATGAATACTCTTGTGCAAAAAGGTGCATTAACAATTTTCATGGGATTATTTCCCCTTAACCCAAAGTCTCATTCCTGATTGAACAATCATATAAGGAGTCACATTACCTGTAGATAGCTTGAATGTTGTATTTGTAGGGGAGCCAAAAAATTGCACTGAGTCTTAATATGAAGCACATCCTTACCATACAATTCACATTCCATGTTGTTCCTGTAACCTTTGACAATGCGGGCTTCTTTTTACCAACTGGGGTATTGCTTATGGTGATATAATGTAAACTCTGATGAATTATAGTTCTGCCAACTAATAAATTAGATATGAATCCAGAGTGAAAGCAAGTGCTTAGCAGATTTATGTGGGGCGTTGCATTGCGACTTTGCAATGGATTCTAATTCAAAGGTTCATAAAACCAAATGCAATCCTGCAGCAGCTGCAAGAAATCACCATTTGTGTGAGGTGGATTTTTTTTTTTTCCGAACAATTTATCTTTTTCATTGGTTATTGCAATTTTGTAATTTTTGTGTATATTTATATCAAATGTTCTCGTCGCAGAGTATTGCTGATAGTTGTTTTCCTGTTATTAGTCAGAGTCCCTCAGCAAATCGTCTTCATGGTATTATTTATGTTTCAAGAAGAAATGCTATGGTCTTGTTTCTTCTTTTTGTTCTAGTGGTTACCTACACTAAGTCTTTGTGATTGTAATGGTAGAATTGTTCCTGCGGCAATTTTGTGATGCACACACTTGCTCAGGAGGAAGAAAACCTTTTCCAAAGGGTAAAAAGGTTAGTAGTTTGTGTGCTCTTGGTAAAGCTTTAAATTGGTTTCAAGATTTGTGAAGTTACTTCTGTGAATACGGGATAGTTTTCAGTTCTTTGCGACTCTGCCCAAATAGAAAGCTATTTGCCCTGCACAAGGGGTTGTAATATCTTGGCAAGTTGGACATTTAAGCTATCTTATCCTTTTGAATGTATGAGATAATCTTTATCGAACGATTATAATATTCAAGTTTACTTTGACTCCAAATGGAAAAATCTTTACTTTTTTCCACTCCAGAAGGATTTGTACTTAGAGAATTTTCCGAGGATTTCGGAACATACATGTCTCTAACCACTATTGCAGCCAGTCTGTTCTTGATCTTTGCTTATGTCTTACTTTATTTCCATTCGTTTGGTTAGTTTTGTTTGGTATTTACTTCCACTCATTTGTTGAATTGTTTACTCTTTGCAGAAGCACACAAGCATTTTCTACTTGGCTATTTCAATATTGACCTTGATGCTGCTCCCAATCTTCTATCTAATTGTTTGTTTGCACCAAAGGTGCCATTCTAACCTCTTAAATTACAGCATCTTCCCACTGTTTAGATGGAATTAGTGATGATTTTCACTGTTATGTGCAGAGAAACAAGAAAAGGAACCCAAGAGTTGAAGCGCATCTCACAACTTGGGAGAAAATCGAAGCCGTCATAGTTGGTAAACTTAAACTTACCTGGAGATTTGCTTAAATGGGCTGCCAGAATTCAAGATATGTTCAGTATGCTTTGCTAACGGATTTATGTTCTAAGGAGTGACTCTCTTGGTCATAAATATTGGTTGGCGGTTCTTATTTTTAGCCTTTATGGGGGTTGGTTGATGTTTCTCTTTTTTTGTTGCGTCATCTGTGTCTGCTCTATCTCACAGCATGTCAGTGTTTAGCTGTTGTAGGACTGCAACACTAATGTTGACTTGTCTAGTGAGAACTAGAACTGTGCACTTTGAGTTTCAGTTAAAGTCATTTTTGCTTGACATTTTCTCCTACCCTAAAATATAAATGAAAAAACTTGGTGAACTAAAGGCTGTCTGTACAAACGATCTAGGCCTGTATTCGGAGTTTTCCTGGGGTTGGTAAGGCTAAAGGGGCCACCCTAGCCCATTGAGTGCTCTACCTCGGGCCATCGACATCATACGCTCTACGAAAATAGATTTCCCGGAAAACCAACTATATCCGATCTTGGTTGGCCTTTCACCGTATTTTGCCACATATTCGGTCCTCCAAGGCGTGTTAGAGCTCTCTTCAACCTGCTCATGGCTAGATCGATTGGTTTCCGGGTCAAATAGGAAGAACTTGAAGATTCCACCTCTGGGAACTGTGCACTTTGAGTTTCAGTTAAAGTCTTTTTTGGTTGACATTTTCTCCTTTGACCCTAAAATATAAATGGAAAAACTTGGCGAACTAATTTTAGTAGTTGGCACTAATTGCAGTAATGTGAAGGTCAGAGTGCAAATGTATTCGGTGTGTTATGGTGCCATTTTTCTTTCTTTGGAAGTCAAGATATTGGAATTGCCAATTTGGAGAGAGATCAGACTGGAGATTTAATGTGCCAATTGAATGCCCCTCCAACACATCGCCTCGTGAAACTGCAGTCACTGGAAGCCTCCGGTCAGGTGATTGGCATGGAAACTTTGATCACATCTTTCCCAAGAGGTGACACATTCTGTCTCAAACTCATAGGTTTTGTTCTTGGAAGAAAAAATGAAAGACTTGTAAAACGCAACAAGCATTTGTTGTTCCCTACATTTAAGTTGTGATTTGGACCTTAAGTGCTCTCGAATATAGTTTTTCCCTCTCCGTCCATCTGTTTTATGTCGTTAGCCTTGTTACATAGCGCATATTTAGGTCATATCGCATAAAGATCATTTTCATTTGCTTTGCGATGTCCATCAGATAATCGAGCTCCGCTACATACCCAGAAAACACACTCATAATTTACCCAGAATTTGAATACCAATGGCCCAGATCCATTTGTCAGAATTTGAATACCAATTTTTTGTGTTTTCTGTGTACTTAGACTTTTCCATACCAAAAGGTGCTTTTGAAACACCAAATCTCCTTTCTCCAAATATTTTAGTCTCAATGTCGAAATGGATTGAAAGATACTCAATCGTGTTTAAATTCACGCTGTTTTTTTTTTTTATCTAAACAAGAAAAGGGTGGGAGGGGGCAACCAGTATAGGGGACCATAGGGGCTCCCGACCCACTTGTGGAACGTCTTGTTCGAGCCATAACTATTGTCCGTGAGGACAGACCGTCACCATGGCACGATCTAGGTACAAGTGGGCATAAGTACATACCCCCACAATCCCTTGCCACTAGCAAGACTCAAAACCGAGTCTCCCCTGAAAATGTGAGGCACCCTGTCCACTAGGCTACCACCATCGGTGGTTAAATTCACGTGGTTTGTAACTCCAATATGGTACTGAAAATTTCTTGTCTCAATTTATTAAAAACAACACAATATGTGTTGGAATAAATGAGGGTCTGGCTGCACCTAGATTAAAGCTCTAACACTGCATGCCAGCAAAAAATTCAAAGTATCATTGCACAAAATCAACTGCATTCATTTCATTCCCTAAGGGAACATTCTAGCAATTTCCTAAACAAAACAAAAAAAAAAACCTTGTTCGATACCAGAAAATTATGAAAGTATTATTTGGATCAGAGCAATTTTATTCTTGAAATTTTCACTTGCCAAAGGACCGTGCATCCAGCAAGTAATTATTTTGCACACAACAACATTTAATGTCAATTACAGTAGTTTAAAAAGTTTTACTCCTCATAATAAACCGTGTTGAAATTCACTCTTGAATTTTAGTACTATCATGTAATGGAAATCAATAGCCAAATATACGAAACCCAAGTGAAGCTTAGGAGGTGTTTGAGAGCTTATTTTTCAGCTTTTCATCTTCAACTTTTTGGCATTTGGCTTTTTGAATTATGATCAGAATGTGTTTGGGATCTGGGAAGAGTGTTTGAGAGAAATGTGAAAAATACATTTTGCAAGAGCAGTAGTATTTAGGAGAATAATGATGAAAATGAGTTATGGATTGATTATTTACCATTTTCCCCTTGTTTATTTATTATGGTTTTAAAAGTTGTACGAATATTGTTTTTTGCAAGTTTATTTTTATTTTAAAAAAGTCATGTTGAGAAATATTTTTGTAAACGCTATCCATCCAAATATGAATTTTTTTGTTGGAAAATATATTTTTGATCTTCCTTTTCTTCTTCTTCTTCTTTTTTTTTTTTTTTGGGTAATTAAAAGTCTCCCGTCCTTAATAAGAATTATGTATTGATTTTTTACTATGTTGCCCTTAGTTATTTATTACTATATCAAATGTTTATGAATAACTATTTAGATATCATTTTATAGATTCATAGAGGGCAGAGATCAAATTCTTACATAAGCTCACAAAAGAACCAACGTACTTATAAAAATTTGGATGATTTAATTCATCCGAAATTTTTGAACAAGAAGAAAAACAAAAAATAAAACCACAATTCCATGGGTCGAATTTGGATCGGTGTAGATCAGCAAGGTGGGGTTCCTTCCACCGCTCCAATTTTTCTCTCTGTCTGCCTATGAGATCTAATTTCACAAGGAATCCAAAACTCAGAGCAGGTGAAATCAGAAATTGATTGGTTTGGAAGAGTTTCAATTCCATTTTCGGGAGAAACTATTTGTTGGAGAAAATATATAAAATAGGAATTTCTGTGAGATAATAGTGATTCTAAATAATTTTCATCCGGCCAATTTGACAAAATAAATAGAAGAGAGAAAGATTTAGAAAAGTCTGTGGCCGGGATGGTTGAGGCACGCGAATTAATCCGTGATCTCCTTAAGAACGGCATACATACCCCCACTCAGAGACGGTCCTGAGCTAAAACAAGTGTTGCGGCCGATTTAAGCCCCCCCCCAGAAATCGTACGATTTATGTATGTATGTTCGTTATTGTATTGCAAAGACTGAAGACTACTATATATTAACATTCATATTCAGAAGAGCTAGCAAGTAGCTAGCAAGGATCATATGGTTACAAATATTAGGGCTTGCACATGCAACTCCTTCATTCATGAGAATGTTGGAACCAATCTAGGTAGAACCCAGGCGCAGTGCAACGGTTGTGTTGTATCATAAAGCTTAAGATACCCAGCAGGACTAAAATGGTCATTCTGATCAAAGGACTGGAATTCGCCTCTTTCCAGAGAATAAAACAAGTTATTGGCCTTTGTTTTGGTGAAGAAAGGGAAATAGATCTTGTCACTCATGGTTTCCTCCTTTGCTTCCACAGCCAAAGATGCTGTTTCACTAACAAACACCATAAGATGCCCCAAACTTGACAATTCCACCCATTTACTCTCCAAGTTATCTAGCTTGTAGACACGAACCCATTCTCCCGAATTTCCCACAAAAACTGATAACAGCAGCCCTTCTTCTTCATCAACTGGAACCAAAAAACTTCGACACAGAGTCGAAGGAAGAATCAATTTCTGGTCATTGCTCCAAATCTTCCAGGAAAATTGAGCCGACGACGGTTTTACTTCTAAAACTCCCAAGCTTCCATCCTGGCATAAGCAATAAAATGATCCATCTAAATAAACTGGACTGATCCATGATGCAAGGAATGGTATTCCCATGTCACACAAAAATTCATCAACCCACATATCCATACCCGAGCAAAGGTAGTAAATGCTAATAGACCAAGGAGTTGAACTTCCGAAGCCAAATATCACCCAGTTCTCTGAATGGAATGGTGAAGTAGAGACGCAAATGCCGCTCAGGTAATAGTCTTCGGGCATATCAGGAAGTTGAATCCTCTTGTTTGTGAATAGCTCGAAAACAAATATGGATCGTTCACCTTGAGAAACGACAAGGTAGTCATCCTTTGCAAACCGGATCACACAATCTGGTGATAATTCAGCAGTAGTAACCGTCAGGTGATAGGTGCCGTTGTCTCTTGGATCTCGAAAATTGCATCTATCCTTTCCTAGTTGGAAAAGCACAAGCCAGGGATATGGTATGGTGGTGGAAGCATTATAACGCCAACGGCATGGAGGGGCGATTGATCTCCATGCCCTACAAACTGAACGGAAGTTCATATAAGCTTGTCCCACAGAAACTCGTTTTGCAATTGATTCTTGAAGTTCCAGAGGAAGTTCCAAAAAGACGTTTTTTCCCTCTTCATCATCCTCTCCCAGTACTTCACGACGACTTACTATGTTGGTGTCATTTACTGCCACCACCACCTCCTCGTCCCCCTCCCCGGGCTGTTCGAAAGTTGGTTTCTTATTAAGCCTGTGGGGGCAAGAAAATGTTTTGACTGAGAAATTGTATTATGACATGCATACAGGTAAACAGACGAGCAAAAATTACAGGGGAAATCATTCAAATTGATTCCAGGGAGCAAAAGTCTCAAGGACATGCCTTTTTGCAAATTCTTTGAATATGAAGCGAACGGATATATGCAATGCATGCCATTTCGGGATTCTCATCAACTCTTACGTCAACTAACCATACATGCAGGGGGAAAAAAAAACAAAAACCAAGGGGTAGGTGAGTTGGTAAGAACTACTCCTAAGGAAGGAAGGGGAGGTCTTAAATTCAACTCTTCTTAAACTCTTGGGGCCACCTGCACAATATCTCATGGTTCTCGTAGGGTATTGGCTTTGCCCGATCTATGTGTGTGGCGGGGCGTACATAGACCCTGAGATTAGTTGAGGTGCGCGCAAGCTGGACTAGACCACCTAGTTATCAAAAAAAAAAAACTCTGCAGAAAAAAATAAAAAGGGAAGGAGATCAACATGCATGCAAGCACAAAAGAGGATTTATGATCCGTTTCTGTGCGGTACTACTTACAATGCCCGAGATTGATTACACATAATCAAGAATGATCCACTCACCAGGTCAAACAGTGAGCAACTAAATTAACCTTTTTCAACAAGATGCTTATAACAGCATGAGAAATTAATCAAAGATATATAGTAGCGATTTAAGCAATCAAAGCTTTTTTTTTATAAACATTATTTTGAGTTAAAGTGACTAACTTTATGATTGATCATGGAGTGGAACAAGCTTCTTACCTCAAAAAAGGCAGTAGTCCATGGTAGTATGAAAACCAAACAGGCCCAGAATCTGGCTCATGCTGCGAAACAGATAAGCTTTTGTTTCCATAGTCGAAGAGACACAAGCTCTTGTTATCCAGTTCGGTAAAATAAATAGTGTTTCCTTTGATGCCCAATTCTGCTGCACACAACGAAACTGAATACTGGGAACTAAGGAAGAAAACACGATCATTACCTAAGTGGTTGACCTTCTCCCATTCTGGACACGAAAAGTTCATTTTAAAAACTTCCAGTCTGGATATGGAAAACCTTCGTACCATAAATAATTCCCCGCCTGAGTCAATTAAGTAATCCTTCTCTGTTGTAGCATAAGAAAGAGATACCTTTGAGTCATACAACTTGTAACTACGTTTATGTCCCACTAACAATATCTCATGCAGGCCATCAAAATTCAGAGCATATATCTTTCCATTACACGAAATGGCTTCACAAAAAATATATATCGGATTAGTCTTATCCGTAAAATATCTCCAGTAAGTCCATCGTGTATCACCGACTTTGCAATATGAAATACTTGGAATTTCCTTGGAGAAAAACAATACTGCAGATTGTTTTTTAGTTGGGGGGGCTGTCAGAATGCATTTTGAGAAAGACTTAAAATCCTTCTTCGACACTCGTGGGAGCTGAATACTCAGATTTGCTGTGGGATTCCATAAGAAACTGTTGCTTTTGGATTCAAATTTTAGAACCACATACCAGCCCCCACAAGAAGCCACGCAATAGTTTCCTACCCCTATCTCATCTGGTAAATTTCCGATGTATTCAGCAGAAGTTTCAGATTGATATAATCTGTGAATCCTGGCACCATTCCCTTTTTTCTCGTACTGTCTTTGACCCATCTTCGCTACTCTAGGATTCTACAGCCAAACAAACAAAAACAAAATCATTACAACCAACCAAACAATGAGCAATGTCCATCCAGTTAGGAGCCACTGAGTTAGTCGAGGTACACGCAAACTAGCGGCCTGGTCCTCCGGTTATCTGAAAAAATGAAGTTTTTGACATCCCACGTTGCTCCCACAATCCACACCCCTTGTTGGGAAAACAAAAGCAGCAAAAAAAAAAAAAAAAGGAAAGAGAAGATAGATTACCTTTGCTCGTGAACAAGATTCCTGGTTTAAGCCTGATTTTATAGAAGACCCACGAATATGTTTTGTGTGTACACTGATGTGTGACATTGGGAGGGGAAACAGGCGTAGTGTATTTATATTTGAGAGAGAGAGGGGAGAGGACCCTTTTTGGGTGAGTGGTCCGGTCAGCGGAAGGATTTCCAATTCCAAGTTGGTCTTGGATTTCAAAGCAGAAAATTTCTTTCCTTTTGAAGAATGGACATTTTTTTTTTTTTTTGGATTAGCAGTCAGGGTGTCCGGTAGCTGCATGCATCTCCTCTCTATTCTAGTCAAAGACAAATCATATATTCCGGAAATAAGAAATTCACAAGAAAAACTCTTGCAGCCTCACCTTACGTTGTTGCTAAGTTTTGAACTCAAAATTCATTGTTTACATCCCATCCTTAATATCAACCTCGGGTTTTACCCAAAAAAAAAAATATCAACCTCGGGTCAAAGTAGTAAGTAGTAGTATATTTGTGTGATATTGTATATTGTACGTGTACTTAAAGTTCACTCCAATTTTAATGCTTAACACAAAACAATAAAGTTAAAGTGCATTCATAATAATAAAATAATGCGTCAAAATTATGTTGCCCATTTTGGAACATGATTTCCACACCCCTTTTCTTATAAGTGCGCCCCCCCCCCCCATTTTTTTTTTGTCTTGTAGTGAATTTTCATGAGTAAATTTAAAACATGAATTATTACCTAAGCATCATGATTTAACAATTGAACACATGTCACAAATTCAAATGCTAAAAGATGACTGTTTACTACTATTCAAATACAAACAATTGATTTAAATTTACAAATCCTACATTTGCTTGTGTTTAGATTTTACAAGTTGAAGTAAGTGTCTGAATTCATATTTTAACTTCGGAATATATAAACTAAATTTGTTTTAAAACAATGAAATATATGGCGGGAATTTAGACCTAATGTTTTACAATCCGAAGTAAGGGATTTTGTCCATTTCACCCCTCCTTATCCCCCTCCCCCAACCCCCACACAAATTTTTTGCTATTACAATTTCTAAAAACAAAAGAAAATTTTCAATAACTGTTGAAAAAAAAATAAATACAGACCGCAAATCTTGGTCAGTGCGTCTTCGTGATCATCTTCATTGAAGCTCCCATGGTGGTTTTGTTGGAGGACAAAAATCACAGACCACTTTCATGGAAGGACGAAAATCCAAGCTGCTCCAATGGTGGTTTTGTTCGGATGGATTTGAAGCTCTCGCAGAGTATAACAATCTTCCTTCCTGGCTCTTGGATCGAATCCGACGTTATAGCCTTCAATTTTGGGTTTGAAGCATGAGATTGGGTTTGGGTTGGGGGAGAGAGAGAGAGAGACGGTGAAAAAAGAAAATAACGCAACTGTATTCTCTGGAAAAGAAACATATATGTGGAAATTGCACTAGACCCCTCCAACTATTTACAAATTCTTCCACCAATTAACTTATTTATTGTATTTAATTGTAAAAAATTCATTTTTTAAGGAAAAAACAAAGGGTAAAAGAGTCATTTGACAGTTTTTCACATCATCCATCCCCTCTTATTTACTATAAAATATCCAAACCAAGTAAAAAATTATCCCCCTGTTTAATCTCTCATCCAAACCATCTACTTTTTTATCCCCTTCCATAGATATTACATCAGTGTGGGTCAACCCTTCAAAAATAATACCTCCTCTTATCTTATCCCCCTGAAAATAATACCTCATCCAATCGGAGTGTTGATAAATAATGAAGTTATCAATGAAATGGACTTAAGAATGACGAATGGGAAAAAAAACAATGAAATGGACTTAAGCTCCTGACTTGTGAGCGTATACCGCGAGCCCAGACCGCCCGCGGCCCAGAAAAAGGAAGATCCAGTGCTGACCGCTGGACCACAAACCGAGAGCCCCTCCTCAACCGCTGGGCCTGAGGACCGCTGAACTCCTGAGCCCGGGTGGGCATGTAACCCCGCTGGGTGTAGACTGGCTACCGTTTGGGCTGCGTGCCCTTTTTACAGCTGGGACCATTTTCAGTAGACCCCTGCCGCTAGCCCCATTTAAACCACAAGCCCAATACCGCTGGGGATCCTTGCCGCGTTACCTCTTGGGTCGGAGGTCCAAAACTTGATTGAGTCTTATTCCGTCAACCCAATCCCAACAGACCCTTTGACCAAGTGGGCTTTTGCCCGCATGGGGGTGAGTCCGGAAGCGTGACTAACCCATTCATTATTCTCAAGTTTGCAACCTCATTTCAGGAAGTTGAATTATAAAATCTTGGAGCTTATTTAAAGATCAAAAGTAGCGAAACCTCAAAAATATCAAACACTGAGTGCGAGAATAAAAGATTTACACGATTCTACTGTAGCCCGATGAGGCTTTACTTCGAGTTTAGGCATAACGGCTTGAGCATAATTCAACAAAGACTCAAAATTAGGCCGAGTCGTGGCCCGATTGTGCCACAACCTATTTCACCTGGGCCTCGAACAAGACGCAACGATAATGGGATCGTTTAAGACTCCACAGAGAATGTGAATGTGACAGAGAGAGACATTGACCTCCCAAACTGACCTGAATGACTTGTTCCGCCCCCACCATTTGACAGGGCCAGATGAAAGCCATTTAGAGACTTGGTGGCAGTTTCAGCACGACCAAGGAGGTCATGACTGCACCGCTTTTCGGGATTACTTGAGATTTTGTGGATTGATGGCTAAGAACAAGGGTTCGCCGCGGAAAGGCACTCACGGGTAGCACCTGCGAGATTACTGCGAGCGTGGTGGGGGCCGCGGCCTGGACAACATAGAAGGAATGTTCACGCACAACCCACGTGACACGTGTCTGGATTTTATAAGTTGATGCGGACCAGACATAAAGGCCGAGTCTTCTATAAAGAGGGCATCACTCCTACCTCTAAAAGGGCCTTTTTCTCATGAACTTTGAAAGTGGTTTATAGAGAGAATATCCTCAGCATTCACTCACATCAAAAGGGGGAATCCTGCCAAGGGTTCTTTTTTACCGTTTGATTCTTCACCAGTCACATTTCCCGATATTTTCTAGAGAGAGAACGTCCAACTTCTCTCTACCCTTGTTTCTCCAGATCTGAAACTTCCTCTGGGGGGGGGAGGCTTCCCTCCTCTCCGCCTCCTCCCCCTCCCCTCTTTCTCCCCTTTCTCTCCCATCCCTCATCCTCTCCCCGTTGGTGTGTGCTCGCTGCCATCTTGGGTCACTTTTGTAGCTCCGATTCTGGTACGGGCGGTCCGGTCCTCTTGTCGTCCTCCGTCGGCAGTGTTTGATCCGGCAAGCTTGGTGCAGTTTCCGGCGCAGCAGAAGACGTCTTGGGGTGGCCTGGTGTGACGGCTAGCGGTGGAGTAATAAGGAGGGTTTCGAAGAAAGTGGGTTTTTTTGCCGGCTTTTCTCAGTCGGATGCTCGTACCAGTCTGGTTTTTCTCAGATCTGGTGGGTTTGGTGGTGGGAAATAAGCGACTCAATCGTTTCTGGGGTGACTCGGTTTTGACTCAGTGTTGCAGCTGAGTTGGTATTGAGTTTCAGTCTAGTTTTCTGGGTTTGATTAGTTATTTTTGTGTAGCTAGTTTCTTTTTGCTTCTGTTTGCTGGTTTTGTTTGATTGCATTTGCGCTGTGTTGAGTAATGGTTTGAGCTGGGTTCCCTCGGGTTCTCTACTGCTAGCTTTTGATAGGATTCATAGTCCCGTCCCGAAGGTGTTGGGTCTGCTCTGGCAGGTGTGTCTGAGAGCCGGTAGCCCTTGAAAGCTAAACCAAGCCGTGCTCATTTCAATTGTTAGTGGTTTTGGTTTCTTTCCTGTCATTTGATGTAATCGTTGCCGGATGGCGTTTATATGAAACTCTTGACTTGCTTTAAAAAAAAAACATTCGGTAATCATTCATTATTCTCATCCCTAATCAATTATATTGATTTACGTACCCAAAATTTCCACTCTCTTACAAACTCCATTTGATATCAATAAGTATTTGATCACTTTTTTTTGATCGGCAAGTATTTGATTACTCGTCTATGCTTTTAATCAAAATTCTCAATATTCAGTTGAACATAGGACGAATTGATCAAATACTTATTCATATCCGCTTGAGCTATTTTTGTAGGGTTATCTAGAACTCAACCCAGATAATTCATATCTCCGTCCTCTACTTTTTATGTTCAATTTGATTAAAATTTGAGCAAAAACTTCATGTTGGATGAGCAAATCCAAATTTAAGCTTAAATTTGAGTAAATTATGTCATTAATAACATGATAATTTTTAATTTCAAAGGGAGAAGAGGCCTTGTAAAGTCACAGAATATTTGAGTTAATAAACTCAAATCTATAGGAGTTTGACTGTTTGATTCAAACACTGGTGTTTTTGGAAGTTTTACCTAAATTATGGTTCTTAACGGGAAAAAAAGAAAAAGAAAAAGAAAATACACCTGCAGAGGGTTTTTTTTTTTTTTTGTGGTCCAACTTACACAAGGTTCTACTATTGATAATCTAAATCCCTGTATACTCTGTCCCAAATGATAGTCCTCTGTGAAAAGACATTTAATTTTCAGTTCAAAAAATAAAATATTTTCTTACATAATTTTTCAATTTTTTCTACACCAAATTAATCAATTTGGTGCGGAAAATTCGAAATTATGAACAAAAATACTTCAATTTTCTATTAGAAAATTGCCCTAATTTTGTAGATTCGTATGAGACTATAAAAATGGAATTTGTTTCCGGGCTTTAGGTTCCATTTGTTTCAATGTAAAATTATTTTGGTAAAAACAATTTTTCATTTTTCTGTTTTCTGATGTTTGGTTGGTACTCCAGTTAATAAGTATGCCTCGCTATAAAAATAAAAATCATGATCGGTGATACTGATGAGTAGTGGACGGGGCGTTTGCCGCCTAGGTAGGACAAGAGAGAGAGAGAGAGAGAGAGAGAGAGAGAGAGAGAGAGAGAGAGAGTGAGTGAGAGAGAGAATGGGACAAATTGGGGAATTTGATCGGTGATAAGGCTGAATGAGATGGGATTGGATTGGCAAGCTGCTTGCCGCTTGGGTAGTGGACGGCTTGCCGTTTGGGTGGGACGGGACCATGTAAGATGCACATGAAAATGACTTACCGAAGAATTCGGGGGTAAGTCATTTTACCTCCACGGATGGAAAAGATTTTACGAAAGAAAAATATATTGCACGTAATTTATACAACCAAACACTGAAAAATGGGTAAAATGTTTTACGAAAAAATATTTTACGGCCAAACAAATGGAGCCTAGTGTTTTTAGAGGTTAGGAATTTCCTATCAATCCCATTGAAATTGGGATTTTCCTACATAATCCTATAACTTTTATGGGCTTTATGTTTTAGAGCTAGAATGTGAGCTGTCCAAGAGATTATATTTTTGCACTTTTCACACCATTCTCTTGCTACAAACACAAAATACATACTCCCTTCGTCCCTAAATAATAGTCAAGTATTTCATTTTGGGTTGTCTCTTAATAAGTATATATTCTGAAAAAGCTAATAGGAAAACAATTGTACAATTATTTTGCCCTTTCGAAAAGTTAAATGATAGAAGTGGGGGATAATTTTAAAAAATGAGCGCAAAAGTTATTGTGAAAATGGTAAAATGGAGATAAAAGCTGATATGAAAAGGGCAATGATAATGTCTTTTTAATAAATTGGATTTACAAAGCACACATAAAAAGGGACGGATGAAGTAAGAAGTTAATATTTACTCTTTTCATATCTTGTACCAACATCTTGCTAATCAAATGGACACACACTAGCTTTGTGCGGTTGAAAAAAGTGCTTAGGCGTGTAACCAAATAACTTGGGGTTGAAAATGGCACCCACCGCTGGAGATGCTCTAATGTAACCAAAAAGCTCATTACAAATGGGAAACCAAAAATTAGTGCAATGCTACTACATGCACTTATAGATGCAAAGATCCGGACACAAATAGGTCTGAAAATGTTGGATGCACATGAGCTCCATAGGATAATAGGGCCAACATAGCTCATCTGATACCCCTATATATCTATTCAACAGGGGAGAAAATTTCAGTTAAACACAGTAAGTGCTTAAGTTATCCAACTTCTCAAATGAACTGTCATCACAGTGGAAATCACATGCATGGTACAAATCGATCCACTGCATATAATCGAAAAAGCTCTGCAAAACTGAATGAAACCATAAAATGGTAAGTAATCACTCCAACAACCATGGTGCTTGAGCCGGTGTCCATTCACATAATTTACCTTCCTTGGAACAGAGAGCTGCATTAAAGCAGAGGGGAAAAAGAGAGATCAGAGTAAATAGATACACTTAACAGCAATTTGCTTCGGTGGAAGAAATAACCCTAGTTCACAGCAAGAAGGGTGAAAGATAGCAAAGACACCTTATTTGATACCGACAGACTATGCTTTTGGGCTTGAACCCACCTTAATTATTTGATACCGACAGACAGACTATTAAGTTCTCTCGTAATTTGAAATTTCAATATCATCATCAGTTTCTTGAATGTCGAAGAATATTTAACCAAACGATTTGCGACATGTGGGATTCTTGCCAGTAATCACCCTACTAGTTCATCATTATTTACACCACGTTTTCTCTATAGACAGTCAAGTTCATGGATCAAGAGATTGGCCGATGGTCATGGCCCTCTCCAGCTGACTGGAAACATGGCCTAAGGAGCACAATTGACCAGCATTAGTTAACTCTCTGCCCATAACTTTTCCTTGCAAACTTTTTTAATTACTTCACGTCATGAAGATTAGGAGAACTAAGTTGGTTTAATACTTACTTATGTGCATGCCATATGGAAGTAGACAAGGTCCTTTTTAGCATGAAAAATGTTGGAGGATATTCATGTTAAGTCAACTGCACAAACCAACAATTAATTCTTACATTTAGTTCAAGCTCAAACCCAAGAGATCGAGAACCAAATTAAAAGACCATTCCAGAAGCAAAAGATCGATTTCAATTAGCATCCTATTCAGTAAGAAAGAGATTGATTTACCTATTTCATGCTTGCCATTCTCAGGGCTGTCACTTCCAAGTACCACATTCCTGCAAAAGGAGCTTCATAAGACCTCTTTTTATACAGTTTCCTTGATCTAAAAAACAATTCTTCGTAATTCAGTACCTCAATGCAACAACTGTAGAAACATTCAAGTATTCAGCAACAAATTTTAGAACCAAAAAATTGGCCCCACCTTCCCGTTTGAACCACAAAGATCGCCCTGATTGTGCCTGGTTCAGCTTGAAGGGGATTTGTAGCCCCAATTAGCATACGAGCTGATGCAACACCACCATCACCCTCCCAAGCCTTATCAAAACAAATTTACCGGATGTTTCTTAGAATATCATATATCCCTGGAGTATCTGCGATTGATCAATTCACACAAAAGAACGAGTGATCGAGTATATTCTCACGGGGGTGTTCCACTAACTTAGTTTTTTTGGTTTTTTGGTTTTTTTGGATGTTTTAGTTTTGCAAAAAAACTAACTTGTTTCCACTAACTAGTTTTTTGGTTTTTAGTTTTGCAAAAAAACTAACTTGTTCCATTAAACTAGTTTTTTTGTATGTTTAGTTTTGCAAAAAAACTAACTTGTTCCACTAACTAGTTTTTTTGGTTTTTGGTTTTTAGTTTTGCAAAAAAACTAAGTGGTTTTTTGTTAGTGGAATGAGATAGTTTTTGAGTTAAAACAAAACTGTTTTTTCTTAGCGGAACGGGGTTAATGTACCAAATCAGTTCAGGGAAGAATGGCTTGGAGTTCAAATCCTTGTAATGCTCCTAGAACCGATATAATTAAACAAAAGAAGGATGTATTAACTCACAAAGGACGTAATAGCTAATCTTTCAATTACAAGTATGGCTATATGAATACACACTGATACATTAAAGGAATACCTCCCTTTTTCATTTCCTTTACCTGGTTTAATAATGCAGTTGGCAATATGAGAGAAATTGTGATCTTATAAAGACCACTGAACGTAGAAATTACAGAACGGCCGTAACAATATGCAAGAACCAGGGCCGGCCCAGGGGTAAGCCTAGCAAGCCCCTGGGCTTAGGCAACCCACCTGGGCCAGGGCAACCTCAAAAAAAAAAAAAAAAGTTTATATAGAAATATAGTTAAGCTTCCTTGTATGCCATAAAGTGTTTAGTTGCCTCAGTGGTTGCTGGCTATTGCCCTATCTCAGTGACAAACATGGGTTCGACTCCCCATGCTACAGATTCTTTTGACTTTGGAATCTTTGAAGTTTTTCCTTCCCTTTTTTTTTTTTTTGGTTTTTTCCCCATTCAATCCACAATTTTACAAAATCACACTACTTAATTACACTTTGTTAAAAAATTTACATTTTGCAAACACAACAACAATGTAGAAGTGATATTTTCTTATATTGATTTAAAAAAATCCTAATGATGGAAAATTAAAAAAATCAGTGAGCTAACACGGTTTGTTATTGTCTTTTCAGACAAGTCATAGTTAAAATATAAACCAAATTTATTTTCTTTATAACAAACTCTCACAATCATATCTTTTTACGTTTATCTTTGTATCCTTTTTGTTTTATTTTTTTGGTATTTTATAATTTTTTAAAAAGAACTCTTGAAGATGTAGGGAGCCCAATATTGAGAGTTTGCTTCATACAATGAGAAGTTTTCTTTGAATTGGATCTTGCTCATCATATATCACTGTAACAGGGATTACATTTTGATTGTGATTTTTTTTGAAGTTACTCAGGCTAAGTCCAATGTAAACTTGATTTTTTTTTTTCCCTAACTTGTATGTCATCTTATTTTTTTGACTCAGGAATAAGTGGGCAACCAAATCGGGGTCGACTAGGGCAACCCAAATGTTAGGGCCGGCCCTGGCAAAAACCTACTACAAGATAAACAACACTGCATGCACACATGCATATCCAGTTACATGAAAACAAACACGGTGTTTGGCGGCACTTTTCAAAGTCCTTTCTAAATCCAGTAAGTCCTTTCAAAACAAAATTATCAACAACCAACAGTCACGTCCCCAAAAACCCATTGCAAGGAAGCTGCCGAGAACAAAACCAATAAAAATGGATCTATGTTCAGAAAACGGTAGGAAGGAAGCGTTCCATTTCACACACACACACACAAAAACACCATAAAAAAACCATAATCAAAGATCTCCCCTGCCAAATCAAAATGAACACAAAACAGGACTAAACAAATTCCACATCAAGTGAATTGATTCAGATGAGATACGGCAATTGCAAAAGCAGAATCCGAGAGAGATCAACCCTCACCTGAACCCAAATCACACACCCATAAGCTAGTCGATTCTGATCAAATACTAAGGTAAGTTCCAAAATGAATGGCAGTGCGTGCATAATAGTTTGACGGCACGTAATGGTTTGAAAACGTGGCCGGATCCACCCATGTTCTTCATCTCTCAAAATCCAAATACTGTTCCCAACTCCCAAAGTAGAACTCGAGATCCATTGTCAGGGACCATTCTCGAATGCAACTAAACGATTGCCACCAAATCTCTCTAAATACGCTGATGGTGGAACCGAATTTCAGCCTGAAGATGGTGATTCGTTACTTACGATCCATTCTCAGGGACACCCATTCTCGAATGCAACTACACGATTGCCACCAAATCTCTCCAAATACGCTGATGGTGGAACAGAATTTCAGTCTGAAGATGGTGATTCGTTGCATTGAGAGAGGATTCGTAAACCTAGGGCTACGATTTAGGTGAATTTTGGTAAGAGCAAGTTCTGCAGAACTTCTCCAAAAATGCTAGTGAATAGTGCAAAATTTTATCTCTATCAATATTTTAACAATATTATTCATTTTACTTCTTTTTTTAATTAAAACATTAACACAAAAGAGAGGAGATAGAGAAAAAAAGTGAGCAAGTGGAGAGAAAATGGAGAGGGAGAGAGAGAGAGAGAGAGAGAGAGGGGGGGGGGGGGGGGGGGGGGGGGAAAGAGCAGCAATTATAATATAAAAAAAATGAGTAGCTCAAGAATAACGGCTGTGTTTGGTTTGTAGTTTAGTTTAGTTTTGATGATGTAAGCAGGTGTAATGAGTGGAGAGAGATAGAGAGAGAAATGAGGGAAATGATGATGTCAACAAAACCAAAACCAAAACAAAACTCTAAACCGAACAGGGCCAGGAGTATCGAAGTCCTGTAGTAGTACTACCCAACCCAATACCGAAGCTGCTGCACTGCAAGATTTTAGATTTTCGTAGCTTAAATAGCTACCAAATGGGGTTTAGACAACGTGTTGCTGGTGCTCTTAAGGGTGTGTGTGCCTTACCCGGGGATAGCATGCATGCAGTCCCCATCCGAGCCGTTCGTGCACGGCGATCAACTACCCAGATCAGCTCGGCAATCAACGGTGCGGATCTATTTGAGTCCAAATAAATCTGGGTCGTTGATCGCCGAGCACGGACGGCTCGGATGGGGACTGCATGCAGCATGATCCCCCAATTCCCTTAAGTCTCTGTCTTACTTTTTGCCTTCTTAATTTTTGCCTTTTGTGATGACCTTCTTCTTTTTGGTTAAATTCCACAGAGACCCCATTATCTATGTCTGTTGAACATAGAGACCCCTTAACGTTTAAAAGAGCCCAAACACACCCCCATCATCATTGACCGTTAGCCATCCCGACCCCTTCTGTTACATTACCGCTAAGTTTTAAGGATAAATATTACCAATTAGATGAAAATGTCATAGCTTAGATTAAAACTTAAAGGATTGCACCCTATTCCTTCTCCTCCTCCATCCACCATATTCTATCTCTCGCACCCTCCAAAAAATATCGCCTGCAATCACCACCTCTGACCGACTAAAAACACTAAGCAACATTCACCCCCTCACCACTGTTAAAAAAAAACATTGAAGCACCACCACTACTCGAACCTCCACCACTGAGAACCACCACCGGCAAATAATCACCAATATTCGTACCACTACCAAGAGGTAAAACTTATCACCACCAGCCATCACAATACCACCAACCAAATTGCCACAAACCCAAACCCCAGTTTCAGAACCATAACCCCAAATTCGAGTTGAAATCAAGGAGACTCGAAGCCCTTCCCTTGATTTTAGCCGGAGATTGAAAAATCACCAACACCCACCGCCGTCGCCGTTCCCAATAGCCATTAATGCTGCCGGCCAGAAAATTGCAGGGGAAGAAAAGGGGATTTTTGAAATCCTTAATTCAAAACCTTAATTCACGTGAGGAGGGAGAAGGGAAATTGGTGAGTGAGAGAGAGAAGGTTTGTGGGGAGAGATAGGGCTGGTCGAGAGAAATCAAGGAGAGTTGATCGGAGAGGCTGAGGCAGAAAAGGTTTGCCTCTTGAGAAGGAAAAGAAGAGGCATCGATCTGCTGGGGTTGAAAGCCATAGCCATGGTTACTGTTGTTGATGTAGTTGAGTGTAACCATCATTGACCATCATAAATTGCACATAGAGGGAGATAGGGGTGTTGGAAACATGTGTGAAAGATTGAGTCCCACATTGGATAAACAGAAAAAGAGTTGGACCTTAATATACAATTGGATGACTCACCACTTACAAGGCTTAGCCTTTTAAGTGGATATGGGTCATTCAATGTATATTGGGTCCATGTGATGCGGTGGACTCTGTGGATACTCCCCAACGGATTGGGCCTACGCCCACATGGAAAGAATATCAGGCAGATCAGACTCCCAACAAGTGGTATCAGAGCCGATGGCTGACGATCTATGGGCGGACTCTCCTGGACGCATCGGTGGTTGTGGGCTTGCACGGAGACTCTCGGAGGAGCAGGAAAAATCCATTGTAACTCTCGATAGAGCAAGAAAATTCCTGGTGCGTGCAGCAGGTGGCTAGCAACAAGGTGGCTCTCGGTGGAGTGGGTACTCTCGATGGAGCAGGAAAAATTCCTAGTGCGTGCGGCACCTGGCTGGCAAGCAAAGGTGGCTCTCGTGGAGTATGGTGGCTCATGATGGAGTGGGTGCGGTAAATAAGCCCGGGTTCGAACACGGTGTTGGAGAGATAGATCAAGAATTAAGGGGGAGTCAAGTGGATCAGATCGAGGGGGAGCTAGGCCCAATGCATGGTTCACACATGAGGGGGAGATTGTTGGAAACATGTGTGAAAGATTGAGTCCCACATTGGATAAACAGAAAAAGAGTTGGACCTTAATATACAATTGAATGGCTCACCACTTACAAGGCTTAGCCTTTTAAGTGGATATGGGTCATTCAATGTATATTGGGTCCATGTGATGCAGTGGACTCTGTGGATACTCCCCAACGGATTGGGCCTACGCCCACATGGAAAGAATATCAGGCAGATCAGACTCCCAACAAGGGGGAAGACGGGGAATGTGTGTGTGTATGTGAGTGTGAGAGAGAGAAAGTGTTGGCATAGAGAGAGAAAACGTAAATGGTGGAGACAGAGGGGAGAGATATTTCAATCGAAGGGAAAAGAAAAGGGAGAGAAGAGATTGTGTTTTGCACTTCGAAAAATTTTACAACAGTAAACTTGTCATTTTTTTACTTCCGTTAACGGAGTAAGGGTTTTTAGCATTTCACATAGTTGAGGGGGGGTTGTTTGTCCGTGTCCAAGAGGCATGGATGAGGGGGTTTCCATGAAATTTAGCCTTTCTTTTTTCCTTTTCATTTATCAGCAAGCCTCTTTTTTCCATTTTGTCTCAAATCCATTCTTTTTCCTCAAGAACCACGCTCAAAATAAACAGCCAAATATACAAATCAAGCGAGCTAACTCGATCTATTAGTTTTTTCACAAAAAACATTGTGAAAGTTTAAGGATACTTTCTTATTTTAAGGATACTTTTTTATTTCTTTTTCATCAAGAACCACACTCAAAATAAACAGCCAAATATACAAATAGAGCGAGCTAACTCGATCTATTAGTTTTGTAACCTTTTTCATTGATTTTTTGCAATTTTATTATTTCTTTAAAAAGACTCTTGAGATGTAGAGAGCTGGGAAATTTGTTTCGGGCCCTTAAACTAGTGATTGGGCTTGGACAACCTATACATCAAAATCGGCCCTCAATGGTTTCATTTTAAATTTGAAAATATATGTGCCTATTTTTTGGAATGTGTATCTCAATTGCTTTTCTATTTGTTTGCATGAGAGTAGTTTGATACATCGCAAGGACGATGGACGACCCAAGGGCGGGTTAGTCTGGGCGACCGTCCTACCTAGGGGCGGATTTACATGAGGCAAGGGGGGTCAAGTGGCTTTGGAATAGCGGATTCCATTCTTACACCCTACTGGTCTGCTTCATTTTTAATGTTTTAAATGCTCCTAAACGTGGACAAACGAACGGAGTTTGGAGTTGAAACAAAAGGAGTCAAAGGTTTTCCTAACTTATTCCATTTAGTCCATTAAAACTTTCATTTCCAGTACTGAATTTAATAATTCAATAAGTATTGGGTAATTATTTTGGCACTTTAATTTTTATAATGGCTAGCCAAAACTTATCTTTTAATGCAAATATTATGCACGACAGACGTACTAAAAGACAATTTTTAGAGTATCATTATAAGAAAGTGGAGTCTTAAAATCATTCTCCGTAATAAATTGTGAACATCCTTACTTTTAAAAGTATATGGACATTTTTGATACTTGGTTATTAGTGTAATTATAGAGCTTTTTTTTTTCACTCTTAGCAAGTTTTAATTTTGTGACCATTACATGATCTCATTCAAAACATAACAATGTTATAAAAATTTATTGACGATTCATATTTAAGATTGGGAACCCTGGTCCCTGAAATCTGAGGGCCGGCCAGGTACTAGAAAGGTGACCCCTCTGAACTAAAACCCGTAAAGCCACCGTTTTAGGCTCTAAAATTTTGACTAATTTTTTGGACCTCTAATTTTGTAAGTTTATATACTAGTAGTTTATGCTTTCAAATGACTGTGTGACTTATTTATGAAATTTTTTTGTTTTCCTCAATATTTTTTTAACTATGCCATATTGAGAGTTGAGGGACTAATTTCAAAATATCCGTTTTGGACCCCTATATCTAAGAACCGGCCCTGATTGATTGCATGGTTGTCAACCGCGGAGACATTTGGTCATTACCGTCTTTTCATCTAATTGCCGCTAGGCAGTATAACTAATTTTTAAATCAACAAATAACAACCGTTATTAACCGTTATGTTTATTGTCTTTTAATTATTTCACCATCTTCTTCGTCTTTCAAACAAAGGCAATGGCTTATCTACTTATTTGCTCCCTATAAAATAGGCTCCGTCTTATTTTCATCCTTATAAAAATATTTTATTTTAATTTTACCCTTATAATTTAAGACGCACTTCAGTGTTACCTTTTTCGTCAACGAGTGGAAAAAAATTATTTAGATGGATAACGGAGGCTGACGTGAATGCCATTTGGCTGAGTGGGCATCACCCTACTCTTTGTTTAATTAGTCTTGTTACAGCTGACATGCACTTGGAGTGTTTCAAATTCCCAAAATCCAAAACAATCTCTACCGTTAATTCAAATTATAGACAATTTTCATCAATATTTTCATGGAACTGCGTACTTATTAATTCCTTGGAAGCGTGAAAAAAATAGAACTGTAGAATTATTCAAAAATATTAAAAACATTGTTTCTATTTTGGTGAGTGATTTCCAAATTGTCATTTCCCTTCTAAAGTTTATCTCTCTCTTCTTGTAGATTCAAGAGTACTCGTAAATTCGAGTGTCTGTATCATTTGAATTAGTGTTGAATTCTACTGCGTCACAAACATGGTGTTTGGCAGCACTTTTACAATGTCCTTTCTAAATGCAGTAAAGTCCTTTCAAAACACAATTATCAACATTCACGTCCCCCAAAGCCCATTTCAAGGAAGCTGCCGACAACAAAAATACAAAAACAAGGGTGATTGAACACCAACACAGGCTTGGTTGAACCAAATTTGTTGAAAGAGCAATAGACGGTTAAAGTTTGGAAGTCCATTCGTATTTTTAACAGATATTATTTGTCCAAATAAATATTGATATCCAATAAAACATGCTGATTAAAAAAAAAACCCAATAAACTTGCTGGTAAGGGAAAAAAAAAAAAATTCTTATAAAGTAGATATTGTACAAGGATTTTGAGGTTGAGTTTCCACTACCTTTTGAACCGTATTTTTTTCAGTTGTCTATAATGTGAAGACAAGTTATTCTCTTTATATACATCACAAAAATACTATTTAACGGGAATTATACCATCTTTTAACTATAATAAGACAACAGTATTTTTAATGAAAATTCAAGAAATTTGTGGTAAAATGGTAGTACAAGTAAATAAGACGAATTTCTTTATTTTCATTTTCAAAAGTTCCCCGAAAGCCAGAGTGAACCCCAATGTGTGAAAAAAATTTGGGTGCCGAGTGGGTATTGTCAACCTGGTACCCAAGCAGGGGCGACTCCAGAATTTTCATCCGGCGTTGACAAAAATACATAGCATGTTCATGATGAAAGGCTATATGCCAAAAAAAAAAAAACGAAAACTTTGACTAAGCAAAAGAGATATATACATATATACAATAAATCGTTTGACAAAAAGACTCCAACATATTATAACATTCCATTACGGGTCTTCATATTTTGGAGAATGCAAAAAGGACCTCAGGACATGTTTTTGGCTTATTCTCTCTAAATGTCGAAATGAAAAACTCATTCTTGCAAAGTCTGTTTTGAATAGGGGCTACCAAACATACAAAACTTCAAAAATGAAAAGCTAAAAATAGGCTCCCAAACACCCCCTTAAAGTTTAACCAAATGCATTTCCTATTTTTCTTCCCTAACATTAGTTGTAACCAAGTTTCAATAGACTATTTGTAAATGTGTAATACTCCACTATCCTTTTAAATGTGTATAATATATTGGGCTCTACGTTTGTTTTATTTTGCTAGGGCTATAACAATTTGGTACAAATTTAATTAGAAATATTTATTTCAACCTTGCACGAGTAACCAACGCTGACAATACTAAAGAAAATCTAATTTATATCTAAAATTTATTTTTTTTTCCAGTACATTTTTTTAACCCAGCGAAGTCGCTTGACCTCGATGGTATAAATGCGGAGTCGCCCCTGTACTCAAGTATGATCCGAGCCGTCCAAATATATTTTGGGCGACCCAGATTGATTCTCTCTCTCTCTCTTCTCACCCAACCATTCTCTCTTTAAAATCTGGACCGTTAGATCCGCGCTGGGGACGGCAATGTGAGCACACAATACGTGTTACTTCTCTCACATTCCCGCCCAATACACACCGCATGCAAATCTGACCATTCTCCCCGCCCTATAAGTAACTACCTCGAGTCCAAATTCAAATCCACCAGATTTTCTCTCTTACATTACATCGGAAGAAATGGCAGAGCTCGACATCGACGAGTGTATGATCGACGAGTGTAAGAGTTTTCTCATTTTCTGCTATTATACGCTATGTATCCATCGTTCTATTTTGTTTGGTGTTTTCTGTGTTGATTGAACCAAATTTTCCTTCAATGCATATTGTAGCTGTGGATTCTGTTGTTGTAGACTAGGTCGAGGAGGACGTAGAACACGGAGAAGAGGAAGAGTGTTCTGGCAGTAGAGGAAGAGTGTTCTGGCAGTAGAGGACGTAGTCGGATTTGGTGGCGGAGTAATTGAACTAGATTGTCTCCGACGTCATCAGGGGGCGGCCGTGGCATCGTCGATGGTGTCGTAGGCAGCATTTTGGTTGTGGTGGTGGCCTGGTCGGGATTTGGAGAGGGAGGAAGGAGGATTAATAAATTACAGAATCTGAATTGCATGTGTTTTGTGGTAGATCGTTGTTAATTACACAGAACAGGAGATCGATGCGTTTCCTTCTCGAACATAATTTTGTGTGTTTAGTTTGATATGTTGCCAAATTTTCCTTCAATGCATATTGGCTGGATTTTGTAGCTGTGGATTCCGTAGTTGTAGACTAGGTCGAGGAGGACTTAGAGCAAGGGGATGGTTGTGAACACCAAGTAGAGGAAGAGTGTTGAGTCAGTAGAGGAAGTATAGTCGGATTTGGTGGCGGAGTAATTGGACTGGATTGTCTCCGACGTCATTAGGGGGTGGCCGAGGGCGGCCGTGGCATCGTCGATGGTGTCGTAGGCAGCATTTTGATTGTGGTGGTGGCCTGGTCGGGATTTGGAGAGGGAGGAAAGAGGATTAATAATTACAGAATCTGAATTGCATGTGTTTTGTGGTAGATCGTTGTTAATTACACAGAACAGGAGATCGATGCGTTTCCTCCTCGAACATAATTTTGTGTGTTTAGTTTGATATGTTGCCAAATTTTCCTTCAATGCATATTGGCTGGATTTTGTAGCTGTGGATTCCGTAGTTGTAGACTAGGTCGAGGAGGACTTAGAACAAGGGGATGGTTGTGAACACGAAGTCGAGGAAGAGGATGTTCTGGTAGTAGAGGAAGTATAGTCAGATTTGGTGGCGGAGTAATTGAACCAGATTGTCTCCGCGGTCATTAGGGGGCGGCCGAGGCATCGTCGATGGTGTCGTGTGTGTTTTGTAGTAGATATGTTGCCAAATTTGTCTTCATTTGCATATTCGTATGTTTCTTATGTAGTGCGATCATATGGTAACGGAATCACTGCGGGGGACCTCAAGAAGCTTCAGGACGCTGGAATATCCACCTGCAACACCTTGATGGAACACACAAATAAGGTACTCCCGGTTCAATTCCGCAAAGTTGTGTTCAATTCCGCAAAGTTCTGTTTTAAACTTGATTTTTTTCAGAGGCTCGCTGAAGTGACGGGATTCAACGACTCAAAAATCTATCAAATTGCTCTAGCAATTGAGAGGATGGAAGTAAGCTCGATAAGAAATGCACTGTAACATCACTGTGTTTGCATAGAGATTTATGCACTAATCTTATTTTGTTCACTTTTCAGGACTATGGTGTTCTCTCTGGAAGAAATCTGCTGCTGATAGTAAGATGTCGATTACATAGAATTTACATTTGTATTAAGAGCATCTCCGCCATTTACATTTCTCATAATTAAGTTGTTAATTTCTCATAATTTACAATTGTATGGTGATGTCTATTTAGTCTTGCAAGGGTGGAGGAGGAAGAAAGGATTCTGAATGGAATGCTCTGAGGGCTGCCAAGGGGGGAAAGAACTCAGAAAGGAGGAATAAAAAGAATAAGAGTCTGCTGAGGAGGAAGCAGAGGAGCCTCGCTCAAAGAGGAGGCAAAGGTGTTTTGAGCTTTAATTGCTTCTTACCAAAAATATGCTCGTATGAGAGAAGAAAATAAGTACAGTGGTTGAAGAACACGTATGCATGCTTATTGAACTGTCAAAAGAAGCTTGTTTTAGGTTTGGTGAATGAATGAATAGGACAAAGGAGATTACCATTACCATATTGCTTTTCTTTTGGGAAGAATTCTATGAGTGGCTTTGAACGAATCGTAGCCTACCATTATGAGCAATGGAAAATGCAGAAAACATCTGCAGAAGTGTCAATTTTCCCCTTCTTGTTGGCACTTAAAACAAATCCTCACATCTCTAAAACCGAGAATGGCATTTTAGCTTTCAAATTTATCCCTTCCGAGCATTCTCATTGGTCGGTCTGAGCGCATAAAGAATTTACCCCATCAACCGGTAAGACACTGAATCGCTGCTTGTAACTCTTTGTTATCCTTAAGGCATGAAATGTAACAGGGTATTTTTTGCTTCATTTTTTCAAGATGGACTCCAGAATATGAAAAATACGGATGCGAATTAAAAGGTGTTTTCTTTTCTTTCTGTTTTTTGGGTGCTTTGTTCTCTGCAAAAGTACCAAAATCCGAGACAATTGTGGCCAATTTTAGTGTTGATCCATGAAATCCTCTTCATAGATGCAGTCAAAATTCCAGACATTGAAGACAATTAGCTCAGATAAGGTCAATCAACTGCATAAAGGCCCCTTTTCACGAATTCTGAATTGCTAAAGCAATATTAATAGGGTTTAAAGAGCATACTAGGAACTCTCCCTCTAACTCAACTACTTGCAAAATCGATATTTACAGCAATGTCACCGCCGTTAGATCAGAGTCCAATGGATCCCAAGGTCAATTTATATGCTGGAGATGTAATGCAGACAAAAGCCCCTTCCAGGTCTCTCCCGGCGCTGCCTTCTTGAAATTCGATGAGTTTATTTTGTTTATTGTAGTAATCTTCCACTGGCTTCACCTGGAAGAAAATTTATTTTCCAAAAACGACAATTTAATATACATTGATGTTAAATAGAAACAAAAAGAAATGTTGGCATGTAAACCTGAAGTCCTAGTAAATTTTTGTTGCTGTCACCTTATCTCTCCCTTAGACAGACAAAGGGAACAAACTTGCTCATAACATACCGCCTATGACAAGACAAGAGTGGACAGTGGACACCGGACAGGGTTGTATCGAAGAGGCAAAGGAGAAATGAAGGAAAGAGCGAAGAAACTAGAGTTAGAACGTCATGTTAAACATAATGATGACAAAAAAAAGTTGATGTGTGTGAGAACCATTCATTTAGCTAATAACATGATTGTTAGCAAGCTCTACATTAGAAAAAGTAACACAATAAAAAGGGCTAGAACAAGCTCCAGGGCCTAGGCCTTTGTTCCATCAAGCATGCTGAGAAACGATAGCGCACACTTTTTCAATTATCTTATCTCTTTCAATATTTTCTGAATCCTCAAAGGTGCCAAAGGGGACTTCCAGTTTTGAACTGAACAAACATAGAGGCCCCTTTCAGCCCATGCAAAGCCCTTTTCAAGCACGCCAATATCACAAGAAGAAGATTAGACATTGCCAATCGTATTAGCAGAAGTAAAATGTCAGCATGCAGCCATTGTAAATCTAATAGCTTGAAACAGCTTCCATTAAGTCAAAGGTAATTTACTAACATGTACTACTGCTGTTAAACAAAGAGAATTTAGTTCCTATGATGACAAAAAAGATTTCCAACAACATAAATACAAGCACAGAGAAAAACAACAGGTTGATCCATAAAAACTAAAGATTTCATATTGATAGAAGACATCAAAATTTCTACAAGAACCCAAACTAACGGTCTACCAGTTCATATTTGAAAAAAACATCATTTATCCCTTCCCTCAGTAAGTTGGGGTGCATTGACTGTTCTAGAACTCACAAAAGAACCTTTAGGCATTCGATGTGTTATTTGCAATGGCACTGATAATAATGCCCAAGGACAAAGAAAGCACCCTATGCGTTCGACTCTAAACAAATGTAGACCCATAGTTACCAAGGTGAAACATTTATATTACTAGGAGTACTTTAAAAATCGAAAAGTAACTGTGGAAGAACCATTTCCCAATGAGTTGATTCTATTTTGCTAGCTACCTTCTGCTTCCGCAATCATTGCAGCACGTTCAACAGCCTCTAAATCAACGAAAATTGAGGAGTAAGCATGCAAATGAAAAGGCACGGGATTTATAAAAAGCATGGAAACTGAATTTAAGGCAGTTAGACACCTGAGAAACACTCGAAGAAGTTCGCAACTCAGCTTCAAAGCATTTGCATTAGCTGTGCCAGTAAATAAAATGAAAGCATGATGGTTAAACTTATGTATTTCAATTTTTTTTGGAGCTCCTTACTCCCAACAAAAAGGGATAACAATCCACAACAGTATTGCAGAATGTGTTTATTTGTGATAAACATAAGGATAAGTGAAAGAATCCGATTGCTGCCTGTATATGCAAAATAACCACCTAAAACATGGTAATTCCTTTCTTCCTCCAAATATAACGTTTTCCCTAATTGAAATTTAGACGTTGAGGATTGTTTATGCGCAAAGCATTCACAAAATCTTGCTACAACAAATTGTCGTTATTGAAAAATATTTTATACCATTGATATAGTAGCCTATTTATGGAGCTTGAATACCTTTAGAAAAACTGAACTTATGAAAAAAAATATCTTCTAAGAAATTAAGGGTTTCTTACGAAAGGTAGGACGATTAGAAATAAAAAAACCAAAAATATATTCAATTTTAAAATGAGGGGAAAAAGGGCCATTAACCGATTTACGGTTTTTAAAACTTTATTAAATAAAATGCGTGTTTTTTAACTTTATTCTCAAAGTACGCGAAAACGTGATTCTGTTTCACGCTTTCACGGTGGGTTAAGACCGTGGGTTAAGATGGATTAACTAAAAAATTAAGTTGATCCTAATTAAACTTGAAAACGTGTTTGGCCTTGCCTCTGTCTGGAGATGAGGAATTCTACTGGGTGCTTTGGAAGTTGGTATATATTGAAAAGAAAGAAATACAAGGAAAGGAGAATAGATGATTGCTGTTATTTCCTCTCTCTTCTATCTTTTCTTAATTTGTTCATTCTTCACCTTACTGCTTCTTCTCCCCTCCCTTTAACTTTGATTACCTTCTTCGTAACTTTTTTTTCTCAATTCCTGAAAGATTGCATGTAGGGGTTGAATGAACCTTAAACCCCATTCCAGAAATTGGACTCCAATAACAATCCAATTCCAAAGACCAGCTAGCAAACACAGATTACAGAGAGAGAGGTCTTTTAGGAGTAAATCCACCGGATTCTCCACATTTGAAGTTCTGAGGAGTGCTCAACTGGGCTCGCCGGAATTGGTCAAAATTTGGAAGCCGTTCAGAGTCGCCGAAGTGAAAGGGGTCCGATGAGGGGCTGGGGAAGATGGCACTTGATCTGTTTTGTCAAATTGAGAGCTTGATTTGGGAGGCAAGGGGTATTGAAAATGGATTTGGGGTTGCTGCAAATAGGATAGATTTTTTTTGGATAATTAAATAGGATAGATGTTGAAGAAGAAGAAGACGAAGCAACCAGTATACACTATTTCGATAAGCGTGTTTGTTTTTGTCTTTTTTTTCAAAGTGCAGAAAGCGTGTTTCGCAAGCACATTTTTTGGATTAACTTAATTTTTTAGTTAATCAGTCTTAGTCAACGCAAAAAACGTGTTTCTCAAACATGTTTTTAAGAAAGCGTGATTTCTTAACACATTTTTACGTTTTAATTAATAAAGTTATAAAAAAAACGCAAAACGATTAATCAGCCGGGAAAAAGTAGTGGAGGAGGATTGGGAAGAAAGCTTAACGGAGAGCTCTACGATTCCATACGAGCTTGGAAATTACATGAATCGGATCCTGAAATTCACATTTCCATTTTCAGGTTTGGGATTCATGTGTAGGCAATACATAAACAGAGAGATTGAACGAAGAAAACGGAAGTGGAGAATCATCGAGATTTTTATAAGTATATCTTTTTCGTTACACCTCAAAGGGCCTACAGTTTGGTTGATTTTAGGATGTCCAATTATTATTTGTTTAGCTGGTTTTCTAATTTAATTGGGATTTTACTTCTTTTTTTTTTTTTTTTTTCCTTCTTAGGTTCTACCTGGTTTTTGGTGGAGTACATTTTAAATCGACAGCTTCTTTTTCAAATAAACTATTTGGTCGATTCGTATTACCTAGAATGAATAAATAAATAAAAAAAATAGACGATACTTGAAAGAGGACCACAAAAGCAAATGTGGAAGACTTGGTGGTTTTAGTCGAGAAGCTTTAATCCGAATAAAATAAATTGGAGTGAATGTTATGTAGAACCATTCAGGGGGTGTTCTACTAATCCAGTTTTTTGAAAAAATTGGTTTTTCACGGTTTTTTTATGTGATGAGTTGTAAGATAATAACTTGTTTCGGTGTTTAGAAAAAAACAGTTTTTTGTTAGTGGAACACCCCCTCAATATCGGGGCTTGTATCTCCCCATGTTTTCCCGGTCCTTCATTTTCTGTGTACATAGAAGTGTTATTTTGAAATTTGAGCTATTTTTGCAAGATTATACTGCCTACAGTCTCCACTCTCTCCTGTTTACATCGTACTAGCAAGTACCGAGTATATATGTTACACCGGCACAAGTTAACTCAAAAAACTTGTTCAATATTGGATCACTATGTACACAAGTCCAGCTTTGAAGCAATTTGAAGCTTATTATACAAACGAGCCCGGTTTAAAAGGTATCTTTAGAGCTTGTTTATAGGTTGAGCATGGCTCGAAGTCACCTTGATAAGCTTATAAATGTAAAGGAGGGAAAATACCAAGCTGCTCAAGCAAAGTTTACTGAAACTTAGGAGTATTTAAGATGAGCTCGAAAGATAAACTAACCAATGTTGAAATAGATAAAACGGGCGTGTTTCCAAGGATGTCATTTTGCAGGGCGCACAAGGCATAGTATGCTAGTAGTATATTTTTTTTCATACTTCATTAATAATACTTTTTTTTGTCTTAAATTGTTTGTCGCTATCAAACGTCGACGTGCAGATTATAAAATAAAGTACTTATGTGTGTGTATTGTTTTTTTCTTTTCAAAAACTAACTTATCAGTATATTTAATTTTCAAATTAAGGTTTCTCATTTGACAAGCATTTATGTCGCCGGATGTTGCAGGTAGTTGACTTTGGTTGATCCAATGCTTTGTCAATTATTTAATTGGAAAAATGTTAATTTATACTGAAATTAAGTTGTAAGCACTATGTCTTTGAATCTAACAAAGCAAAGAGCTTCAATGCATTGACTACCAAAAAAATTCAATTTTGTTCAGACAACAGGAAGCAAAAGTTTGCATTGTAAAGGATTTGAGGCCTATTCTCTGATGCCAAGTGAATATGTGTAACTTAGAAAATCTTCAGATCACTCAAACATAAAATATTTTTCAAAAATTAGGGTTTGAGTATCTCTCAAATCTCAACACTACTCCAACAAATACCTCCAATATTATTTAAATCGTCCAAATTTTATTTCTAACCATTTAGATTTGAAGGCTGAATGACATCCTTCAAAACGAAGGGTGATCGATTTGGTATTAACAGAAGGATTTGAAAATTTCTCGGAGTAATAATTAAGGTAGCAACTAGCAAAACACACAAAAAAGCAAAGTAAAATAGGTTTTATCACAAATACTAACAAATAGACTTTTGAAGAGTTTGCTCGAGTGCACTATAAAGTCTTATTCTCAAAATGATAAATTAAAGTTTTAAAAGTACACTTTTAATTTGCAGTATGTATTTTGAAGAATCTGTTGGAGATGTGCTCGTTCTGTCATCTTTTTTTGACTCAAAATACAAAGAATTGACATGGCAAAAATCTGACTTTTCTACTCTTACCATATTTATTAAAGTTAGGTTGGTTCGGTTGACCCAATTAATTGTCAAAGGCTCAGAAGGACATTGAAAGAAATTGAAGTTGAAATTGCAAAAGTTTATGAGCAGGCTTTGAATACTTCAAGGTCTCCGCGGCTAATTACTTCTTGATGAATTACTATATGATTATGACAAGGAATAAAAGCCATAAATTTTAGCCTCAAAGGTTAGACCGGTTTTCTGGTGGATTTACGTCTCACACAATTGATAAGCTTTCAATTCTTGGGATCAGGTCTCAAGAAAGTAAATTCTTATAAATCCTCTAGTCGGATAGATTTCTTGGTATGCCTTTGACGCGACACAGGAAAATTAGTCAAAATATACGTAAGCTGGTCTAGACACCCCTAAAAAAAAAACACAAATGTTGATCGTCATGTGATTAATTTTGTGTTCCCTGAAATTCAGTAGCTTATTCAAGGGTTTTCACATTAGTGACCATGAACGTATACTTAGAGGCCACTTTAGTATATTTTGATTTGTGTCAAAATTGTGTATTTTACCTACTCTTTTTTAGGAAGAAGTGAAAGAACTCGGATACGATAGAAGAATGTAGATAAGTTTATGACGAAGGTCCATTACATTCTCTCTCTTTTTTCCCGATTAAATTCGCGGACAAGGAAAAGAAACAAAAAGAACCAACCAGAAGAACAAACCACAAACGACTGAGGGAAAAAACAAAAAAAATCTTTGATGATCTCCGTTCTAGATCAGCTATAACGGCTAGAAAACACATACATAATTTCTTTTCTTTTCTCACGAAATCTCTGAACCCATATTGGGGCTATATAATCTAGTCAACCAACTTCTAGGAGTTGTTTACCACAACGCCAGTATTACCACTCTCTTCAAAAAAACAAAAAAAAAAGGCCAGTATTACCACAACTTCTCGTCTTATTATACAAACGAGCCCGGTTTAAAAGGTATCTTTAGAGCTTGTTTATAGGTTGAGCATGGCTCGAAGTCACCTTGATAAGCTTATAAATGTAAGAGGGAAAACACCAAACAAATCAAGCAAAGTTTACTGAAACTTGTTCAAGATGAGATCGAAAGATAAACCAACCAATGTTGAAATAGATAAAACGAGCGTGTTTCTAGGGATGTCATTTTGCAGGGCGCACAAGGCATAGTATGCTAGCTAGTAATATAATTTTTTTCATACTTCATTAATAATACTTTTTTTTTGGGTCTCAAATTGCTTGTCGCTATCAAATGTCGATGTGCAGATTATAAAATAAAGTACTTCTGTGTGTGTATATTGTTTTTTCTTTTCAAAAACTAACTTATCAGTATATTTAATTTTCAAATTAAGGTTTCTCATTTGACAAGCATTTATATCGCCGGATGTTGCAGGTAGTTGACTTTGGTTGATCCAATGCTTTGTCAATTATTTAAATTGGAAAAATGTTAATTTATATTGAAATTAAGTTGTAAGCACTATGTCTTTGAATCTAACAAAGAAAAGAGCTTCAATGAATTGAATACCAAAAACTTTCATTTTGCTCAGAACAGGAAGCAAGAAGCAAAAGTTTGCATTGTAAAGGATTTGAGGCCTATTCTCTGATGCCAAGTGAATATGTGTAACTTAGAAAATCTTCAGATCACTCAAACATAAAACATTTTTCAAAAATTAGGGTTTGAGTATCTCTCAATACTACTCCAGCAGATACCTCTAATATTATTTAAATCCTTCAAATTTTATTTATAACCATTCAGATTTGATGGCTGAATGGCATCCGTCAAAACAAAAGGTGATCGATTTGGTATTAACAGAAGGATTTGACAATCTCTTGGAGTACATAATTAAGGTAGCAACTAGCAAAACACACAAAAAAGCAATTTTTTTTATCTATTTCTTTTATTCCGGACCTTTTGAGTCTATTGTAATAGTTTGTTTTGATAATGGGATGATATTTTTCTGTTCAAAAAAAAAAAAAAAAAAAGGGGCAGCGTAACACTAGAATTTGGCCCGTTTACTTGCACTTATCAGTTTTAGATTTTTGTTTTTTAGATTATTGGCTTAAAAAATTAAAATAAATTGCAAAACTGTTTGTTCTAGCTTTAACTTTTTATACGTTCTGAAAAATGTTTGGCATGTTTGCTTGGAATAAGATGTCAAATGGCTGTTTATAAATCTAGATTATCCTTGAAACATAAAATTTGAGTCGGAATAACTTATTCATTTTAGATTTCTTTTTTCCATTCATGTTTGACAACTTAAAAGCAAGAAAAAAGAGTTTCAAATTGGAACTTAATATAATTTAATTTTTTGGGTCAAATAAACTAGAAAAACCAAATAAGTAGTAATTATTAATAATTGTTAATAAACATCTTTCATTAGCCTTTTTAAAGAAAATAAGTAAAATAAGTTATATTACAAATACTAACAAACGGACCTTTGAAGAGTTTGCTGGAGTGCACTATAAAGTCTTATTCTTGAAATGATAAATTGAAGTTTTAAAAGTACACTTTTAATTTGCAGTATGTATTTTGAAGAATCTGTTGGAGATGCTCACGTTCTGCCATCTTTTTTCGACTCAAAATGCAAAGAATTGACGTGGAAAAAATCTGACTTTTCTACTCTTACCATATTTATTAAAGTTAGGTTGGTTCGGTTGACCCAATTCATTGTCAAAGGCTCAGGAGGACATTGAAAGAGATTGAAGTTGAAATTGCAAAAGTTTATGAGCAGGCTTTGAATACTTCAAGGCCTCCGCGGCTAATTACTTCTTGATGAATTACTATATGATTATGACAAGGAATAAAAGCCATAAATTTTAGCCTCAAAGGTTAGACCGGTTTCTTGGTGGGTTTACGTCTCACACAATTGATAAGCGTTTAATTCTTGAGATCAGGTCTCAAGAAAGTAAATTCTTATAAATCCCCTAGTCGGGTAGATTTCTTGGTATGCCTTTGCAGGGCCCCAGGAAAGTAAGTCGAGATATACGTAAGCTGGTCTGGACACCCCTTAAAAAAAACCACAATGTTGATCGTCATGTGATTAATTTTGTGTTCCCTGAAATTCAGTAGCTTACTCAAGGTTTTTCACATTAGTGACCATGAACATATACTTAGAGGCCACTTTAGTATATTTTGATTTGTGTCAAAATTGCGCATTTTTCCTATGTATAAAGAATTGTGATCCTTTAAATGTTAATACTTAGACTCTTTTTTAGGAAGAAGTGAAAGAACTCAGATACGATAGAAGAATGTAGATAAGTTTATGACGAAGGTCCATTACATTCTCTCTTTTTTTTTTTCCCGAGTAAATTCACGGACAAGGAAAAGAAACAAAAAGAACCAACCAGAAGAACAAACCACAAACGATCGAGGGAAAAAACAAAAAAATCTTTGATGATCTCCGTTCTAGATCAGCTATAACGGCTAGAAAACACATTGGAGTAATTTCTTTTCTTTTCTCACGAAATCTCTGAACCCATATAGGGGCTATATCTGGTCAACCAACTTCCAAGAATTGCTTACCACAACGCCAGTCTTACCCCAACTTCTCATCTTTTTCCACAAGTCAGGGAAACACAGACCAAAACGATGAACTTCCAATAGGTTTTTTTTTTTTTTTTTTTAATGCTAAGCAGTACTTTCAATAGTTAAGTCTTGTTTGGATCAACTTTCCTAATTGACAGCTGCTAGATTGATTATACAAGCAAATCAATTTTCTTTTACTTCGTTTAGAGCCTTTTGTGATGGTTAATGGAACTTTTTTCAAAACTAAAGGATAAAGAATAAAAAGTAAATAGTCAAACAAAAAAAATAATTATCTAAAATAGGAATGGGACTTCCTAACTACCGTTTATGTTAAGAATAGTAAATGACAAGGACGCATGGCGGAGTAGGTAAGTCTGGAGCGATCGTCCTTACCACATTTCAAATTTATTTTAGATATAAGTTAGATTTATTTTTAAAACTTCTAAATTCTAAGGAGTTGCTCATTCAACATCTATTTACAAAGGGGTAATTGTTCTAGGGTCCAGAAGTGGGGACTTATTGGGTCATTTAGTCCATGTTAAAGTTTTACAAGGTCTAAGGTCCACAATTTTTTAGGCATTTTCATAGAGTACAAACTTTTTTGGCACTTTCATAGAGGTACAAACTTTTTTTTGGTAAGGGTAAAAAAAAAAGAAAAAGATGCCAGCGTTAGGACTGGATATGTTATAAACTTGTTTGGTGGATTAATGAGATTACAAATTCTTTACCTAGGACTTTTGAACAAGTCGCCCATTTACAAAATCTTGGATGCGCGATGCAAATTTATTTTAGATATAAATTAGATTTATTTTAAAAACTTCTAAATTCTAAGGGTTTGCTCATTCAACATCAATTTACCAAATCTAAGAGTATCATTAGTGGTATACTCAAACACAAAAATACTCAAAGATGAGTATTTTGATACACAAAAGAGGCTCACAATGGTATTTGGATAAATACTCAAAGTTAACAACATTTGTTACAAATACTCAACTTTTGGCATTTGGATACTCAAAAATACTAATCTTTCTCAATAACCAAACCTCAATAACCAAATTTTGGGGACCACGCCATATCAAAAGTAACAACATTCTCTCTCCATTTTTCAAATACTTAATTCAAAACTCAATTTTTTTGCACTTTCTCCCAAAAATTGAAATTATCAATTTTTAATCTTTACCAAAATATGTTCAAGATTGATCTCATTTTAAACGTATTGTGAATATCTTTTAAATGGTAATAATATTATAAAAAAATATATGTACAAATTTAAAGTTGTGCCCATTTTATGAATAAAAATAGAGTGAATAGTACTTTTTTGATTATGGACACAAATGAACAATTGTAGAAGGGTAGATACTCAAATTTATAAATCCATTAAATGAATACTCAAAATGTGATGTGGCAATATTGAGTATCCATATTTGAGTATACCACTAGTGATGCTCTAATGTCGCACATCTGAGATTTCTTTGAAGATTTTTGTAAGATTCGCCCTCCTAGAGTTCATTACAAAAGAGCTCACGCCACTATATTTTGTTAAAACTTAAAAGGGTATACTTTCATTTCTAGCGATACTATTTTGCCTTCTGAAAATTTTGAAATGACTGTGTAGATGCAAAAGATTGTATGCAACTGTATAATCATTTACAACCGTCCATATTTTTTTATAACTGTAAGTCGATGAAAAATAATTTTAATATTCTATATTACTATAATTTAACAATTCGTATTAGCAGAAATTAATATTGACTTTCCTTTGTAATACGCTATTCCCCAAATATTAAATTCTGTGTCTGATAAATAATTAAAACTAGTAATTATTGTGAGATAAACTGCAAGGTAGAGGGTCCTTTTCTTTTTAATCACAATAATTAATACATATACCAATTACCAAACTAATTTCTTTACAATATCTATCTATAACCTTTTCTTTTCTTTGTTTTTGTTTTTGTTTTTTGTTTTTGTTTTTGTTTTTTTGGGAGAATCACTTTACCAACTCCTTTCAGAGTTGCTCAACAAAAGTAACGAACAAGAAATCATCAGTCAAAACCCCTAATTCAATTCAGCAGAAAATCAAATTTCAAACAATCCGCAACGACCAATCTCTCTCTCTCTCTCTCTCTCTCTCTCTCTCTCTCTCTCGCAATTTTGTATTGGGGGGAAGATTTGGTCCTCATTGGCAAGCTGTCAAAACAGAGCCTTCTTCAAGACTCCGAAGACATCTCTTTCCCCATTTCCTACTTGATCAACACATAAAGATACAAACTCATATATATATAGATACATAACGCAAGCTTATACGTGTACAAGAGTGTACGAGTATATGTATATATGTCTACTAATCATTGAGTTTTTTGGTGGGGTTTGTTGATAAGCTACTAATAATCATCGAGTTGTGCTTATGGAGATGATGGATTATTACCAGCTCGCCGCAACGTCTTCCTACCAAGATTCTCTCAAGGTTATTGAGGCCGATATTCAGCATGCCAATATGCTGTGAGTTTATATCTCTCAGTTGATTTCTTCGTTGAATTGTTTTTTGGTCATGGATTCATGGTATCTAACTTAGAATTTGTGAAAATTCAAGGCTATATCATGTGGGTTTCCAGAGAATTAGGTATAATCATGTGCTGCAATTACTTAGTTTAGGCGTTTCCCCTTTTCTACTTTTCTGATTTCCAGTGAGTATATGAGATGGGTTTGTTGGGAGTTTAGGTATAATGTCCACTGTCATTAGTTCTACATGTTCAACTTTATAATTGGGGAAAATTCAAAGGTTTTTCATTTGGTTTTTTAGAATTTAGGTGTGGTCATGTGCTGCAGTTAGTTTAGGTGTTTCCCCTTTTGAACATTATTAGTTTTCGGTGGCTACAAGAAATATGTTTGTTGGGAATTTGGGTATAATAGTCCACTGTAATTAGTTTTGGACTTCCCAATTTTAACTTAGATAGTTTTCAGTTACTGAATCATTTGTGTTTCTTTGAAATTTGTTCACTTGGAGAATTTCGATGAATTGTTCTTCAACATATCATGGTATATATATAACTGAGAATATTTTAAAAATTCAAGGATATATTGCTTTAGAATTTAGGTCTTATCATATGCCCCTAAACTAATAATTTTGGGAGTTCTCCCTTTTCAACTTTAGTGATTTTGCTCTAGAATTTAGGTCTATTTGTCCACTGTAATTTGTTTCAGATTATCCCCTTTCTAATCTCTAGTGAAACTACTTTTGCATCCTATTCACTTTGGTTTCAACTTTGCGACTATTGACAATGCTACATTCCTACTAGGGCTTAATGAACTAAAACCCTTCTCTGCTTCTAGCTCGGGTTACATTTAGACAGCTTTGTGTTATTTTTCCTTGTGATGGTTCTGTGTTGTACAGGTTTAATTGGAGACAAAAGTAAAATTGTATATCTAATGCACAACCATTTGATGAAGACTGGTTCAGTGTTTCCTAATTTGCGTTACAATTTACCTAGAATTGAAACATAAAGAATAACATTGTTGGGCTGGCAGTGGCCCCATGGATTTGGTTACACAATGTCACTCCTTGCGATTGCTCTAAAAATATACTTGCTGGTGCAATGTCGAATGCCGTAAAAGACTTAATTGAAACTCTCCCTAACAAGAGATGGTGGAAAAGCTGTCCTATAAGTGGTATCATAGTCAGGGGGTCATGGGTTCGAATCGCAGGAGCGTCGTGAGGGAGGGATAATTGGGCCCAGGGTGCCCCCATAGATTTGGTTACACAATGCCACTCCTGCGACCGCTCTAAAAACAGACTTGCGGGTGCGATGTCGAATGCCATAAAAGACTTAATTGAAACCCTCCCTAACACCAATTGGTTTTAGGAGTGGTGGAAAAGCAGTCCGTCAAGAGGCAATTGGGTCAAAATTCAACCGAATGACTGATGGGTTTGCAGTTGGATTATCTGAGGTTTGAGGGTACTTTCAAACATAACCGTTCAGATTTCAGCACTCATACTCTCCCTTTAAAAAAATTCTGTTGGGAGATATCGTCCTTTTTGTTCTTCAGACTCAAATGTTGGGAAATATCGTACCTTGAAGTTGGAATTTGGGGTTCGATGAATTTTCTGAAGTCTCATATTATGTGGTTGATTTATGCTGGCGTAGGATTCTTGTGGTTGACTTAGTAATCATCTGACAGTTGCTTGATTGTGAATGATGTTCTTCAGGGCGTCTTCTATTTCTAGGGCGAAGGGAAGTGCTTGTCTTCAAATGAAATTGGTCTACAATCACTTTGCGCCCATTTTATGGTTTTTGCTCCAATGGATGGATTGCTCATGTGCATATTTGCTTCCTAGCTATCTAAATCTGTTTCATGTAGTCGTATACAAGGTTGGTTCCATGTTCACCTGTTCCTGCATTTCCTTGAGGCCAATTGTTTATGTTCCTATTTTCATTCTTGTGTTTGGTTCTCATACGTATTCCAAATCACATAAAAAAACATGGGAAGTGATTAATCTTGTTTCTTCTTCAGGCGTCCCCAGATGGCAAGGCAATTTTCTATTCACATGGAAGGAGAGCAACCATTAGAGAATTCTATGGTACGCAAATGTTTCTCTCTCATTTGTATTTGAAGTGAGCTTTTATTTTCCTAAAACATGTACTATTTAGTTTACTTGAATTCTCATGGATCCTTCCATGTGGAATTTTAAATTCTGAAGACTGATTTGCATCATTTAGTGCTTTTAGAGCGGTGGATGAGTGAACAAGATGGTTATATGTCCTGTTTCTACTATAAAATTTTACTTTCTGTATCTGAATTCAGATGTTTTGTGCCTTACTATGGATGTAATATTGCAGCCGTGATATTACCATCTCTCGAGCAGCTCCATGTTAACACTTCAGAGGTGGATCTTTGTGAAGATGAAGATGATGTCTTTGAAATGGTTGTTCAAAAGAGATTAGAGGAGAAGAGTAAGAAGCATTCCGATGTTGATTTTGAGAGAGAAGATGAATGTGGAATCTGCCTAGAGCCCTGTACTAAAATGGTTTTACCAAACTGCTGCCATGCAATGTGCATCAATTGCTACCGTAACTGGTATGTTCAATGCTTTGTTCTCCCTTGTTTCTTGCTTTCTGATTCACAGTTAATATTTCATGTGTTGTCTCAAATCCTTATGTCCTTGTGTGTTTGATATGTTGTGTTGTTTCTCAATGTATTGGCTGGCCATTACAATTTCTACAATTGGATTACAGGAACATGAGGTCTGCGTCCTGCCCGTTTTGCCGGGGTAGCCTAAAGAGAGTGAATTCAGAGGACTTGTGGGTCATGACGTGCAATGATGATGTAGTTGATGCTGAAACCGCATCAATGGACGAAATCTTGCGATTCCATCTCTTTCTAAACAGCTTGCCTATAGAAATTCCCGACACTCTCTTCTTAATGTATTATGAGTACTTGATCTGATCTGCCATCAGTGAGAAGAACTGTACAGCAACAGAGAAACGCCGACCATCACGTGTAGATTAGAGTCCGGCGAAGATCTTATTCTTTAAATATTAGGAAAGAAAAATTCTAGCAGTCTGCTGCTGCTACATGCTTTTCAGTGTGCAGAATGATCTTTAATTTTGCGGTGTATATTTCGAACTAAGGTGCAGAAAGTTCTCAGTTATTTATGATTTCCAGTGTGGATTTTCCACTTTCATGCCAATGTTTTACGACATGCTAAGATTGCAAAGAAAATTAGGACTCTCTCTTGTTCATCTGCAAAAGAATAGGGAAGTATGCTGTTGGAGAAGCCCAACAGTGACCAGTCTGGCTTATTTTCTTGAAAGGTTAGAGAGGAGAGTTATGCCTACAAAGAAGCCCAAGGATATAACTTCTTGAGTATACTGCAAACATGAGTTGACCTGTTTTTTTTTTGTTTTTATTTTTTATTTTTAAGGAGACAGAAACATATCATATATAGAAAACAAAGATTATAAGGACACTACAGGTCCGTAAATTACAACAAAAAGAAAAGCCACAAAATCTAATGGAGACCACTGATTTGCTCGTGGATGTGGCTGGAGGAAGATGGAGGATTTACATAAGCGACTGGAGCTCAACGCCCCTTTGTCACTACTCCCACTGCAGTCGCAGTTGTCAGGCGTCACCGCCGCTGCTGAAGGACTCATGATCTAAAAGACCCCAGATCAGAACTTAGGGCTGATAACAAGCTTTGGCTTGAAAACTTAATGATTGTAAAATTATATTCTACTAAATTAGATTGTTTATAAGTGAAACTGTTTTTAATGAGTCAGACATCAACCGAACTCAAGCAGCTTGGTTCTTTAAACAGTTTAAGCTCAATACGCGTGTTCGAGTCTGGTAACTTCAACTATTTCAAAACCTCAAACCTCTCCTGGAATGGAAAAGGCCTAAATCACTGTAAAAGAAGGTACGACTTTTTGAGGAATTTTAAAACTAAATATAGCCATGTAAGAGATCCGGACACATCACGAAAAAGTAGAAAGAATACTAGACTCGGTCAATCTTGAAGAGGAATGAGAATGTGATACCTTATCAATGATTCCGATATTTGGAAGAGACAAGAACATGAATGTGATGCCATGTCTCCATAATTCCAATATTTGGAAGAGACAATAATAAGAATGTGATTTCTAATGACATGTTCAACCAATAATCACATTCTTATACTAAGTGGGAATCTGATTCTTCCCTTACCCCATTGTAATATGGGATTTCTAACTCAAACATTACCAAAAAAATTGATGTTAAATAAATTTCTCAAAATAATTATCTCACATAAGATTATTGAATTAATTTAATATCCGGAATCAAATTACTCCATGCACTAAACTCCAAGTAATTTGATTCCTAGTAAATCATAGTCACATTCCTACACAAGAAAAATTCTAGAAATTTGATTTTCAGTCATTATATTCTTATTTCTACTCGAGATTTCAACCATCCAAACATAGCCTAGATGTGTCGAATCTGACATGAGTAAGCAAACCAAAAAATAGATTTCCTTCGAACAAGCACTTCATTTTCTTCTTATATTCCTAACGAAAAATAAAAAGAATTTTCTTTTATTTTCTCTTCTAGCAAATTGATGGTCAAACACATCATAAAAGAAGGCAACAAAAGAGCTCACACCGAGTTTTAGCAAGTATCATGTGCTATGTAAAAAGGGACAACGGAGTTGGCACAGCCAAAGTATCCAGCAGCAAACCAAGGTTTGATTAGATTCAAACTCTTAGATGTAATCTGAATTCTGAACCTATTACAACATGAATTTTAACAATTACAACTCTAGCATTTGTACAAATCATTTTGACAAATTCACTTCATCCTCGTCAAACGAAACACTCTCGATAGTCATTGCTGCATGTTATTGATACCCGATTGAGACCGTGACTCTAAGAAGAGTCTCACGGTTGAGAAGATGAGAGAAGGCTCAGCCATTGCACCATTTCCATAATCACCGCAAGCTAGCCTCTTCGACACTGGTGGGATGAGCGTAATCCCCAACTCATCAATCAGCATAAGATGTCGTTCAGTGAATGGATTGTTCCACATGAAGGTGTTCATGGCCGGGGCAACAAAGAGTGGTTTCGTGTAGTCCCACGCTCTCACAATGCAAGTTAGCAAGTTGTCGCACAATCCTCCAGCAATCTACAAGAGTACAAGAAGAAAATTCTAATTATACAAACGCATTAGACATAAAGGTAACAACTTCATGGAAACTCGGAATGCCCAAACTAAGTCAATCACCACAATAAGGCTTGCCGCAAAAATCTTGTTATACATGCATATTTGTAATCAAACTAATGCCTTGACTCAATTATATAGGTGCGAAAGAGCTTTGAGCATTGTACAAGGAAGTATAGTAGGAGTTACTCATAACCTTATGGGTGAAATCACAACAGGAATATGAATCTACTAACTTCTAACAGAAGGAGGTGGATTAGAAATGTTTAATAGATTCAGTAGATAACATCTACTGAGTTGAACCAAAAAATGTCAGCACACACAAGGGAAAAAAAAAACATGATGAGACCAATCAGAAACATAAACAGCCATACGAAAAAAATAGGAAATGATACACTGTCCCATAGCATATTATTTTACTTTCCCTATAGTGCTTCTGGATTTCACCAGTACATTTCAGTGCTGCATTTGTAAAATCAATTGAATTGTATCTTGAAACCCTTAAACAAGGAAGCAACTTAGACAATTTCTTTTACCTTCGCTCCTGTTTCCCAAGAGCCATAAGGAGTGTTAAAGCATAATATTTCTCCACAAACATTGCATTTGCCATATGACTATAATGTGCAGTTCTCACACAAATGCAACAAGTGTGTAAAATCATAAGCAAACAGTAAACGAGATTGCACTTTTTGTTACCTTGCCAAGTGTATTTGCTGATAATGGGGCAATAACCATGATATCGGCCCACCTGCGAAGCTCAATGTGTAGCACACTATCACCAATCTTTGACCAAGTGGACCATTCATCCTCATCGGTGTAAACAACTACATCCTTAGGAAGGGATGCCCTATCAATAAAATGCATAGAAGCCCTTGTGGCAACTGCCTTCACCTCTGCCCATTCCGAAAAAGAATGGCAAAGATTTCCAAACTTAATAGCAGCTACACTTCCACTAGCAGCAAGTAGAATATGTGGTTTCCTGGGAGGAGTGTTAACTTGTATTGGCTCCCTGTCTGCACTTGCAGGTTCAGAGTAGGCCATAACCTGTTAATTAAAACCAATAATATTTACTTGAGAAAAGGAAGGGAAAACAAAAAAAACCAGGCATTGTGGTGTGTGCGTGAACAAAGTTCAAGCCACAACGACCTCATGAATTTGATAGTAACAATGCAAATAAATACCTAGCAAGCAAAAAATCTTTAATCTATATGAACCATAAATCAAAGTCAAGTCACCAGAAAAGTAAATGACAGCCAAACACCTTATTGTCACACAAAGGAAGAGGAAAAGTCAAATACTTGAACTCATATGTATTGTCTTTTGTTTATTTTTGCTCAGCCAACATAAAGATAAAGGAGAAACAGGGCGATAAAAAAACAACAAAACAAACTAAGCAAATACCAAAAAGAACTAAAGATGCAAACCTACTGCTGACCAGACTCCAACAGATCTAACTTGGCCATTGAAGTACATGATGGGAATAAGACGAATCACACCAGAATAATATTAGCAGAAACGGGAAGCGTTAGCTCACAGTCACCATTTTGGAGGTGTTTGCTATAATTTATCCAAGCATCTATAATGAAAGCCATTTTACAATGGAATTAACGAAGATGTAAAGATCATGCTCATCCTGTAACCATAAACTCCAGTATCTGCTACCTAGTTTCACTGATTGCTTCAAAACAAAAGTTCATCACTTCATTCACAATAAGAACATTAAGTCAATAATCATTTACTACAACTAATTATGATTAACAGATTTTCATCAAAATCCATGGGGAATCTAAAATAGTCCAATTCAAGGACAACTTATGGCTGCCAAAAAGAACTACGAGAACCAAAACCATTGGAAGCATCAGAAAGGGTCCACTAAGTTTCCAAGACTAAAAGCATACAGAATGCAGAAGACTTGTTTGGTGAAGAGTTTTAGAAGCCTGCCTAAGAGAGGATTGTTGTAAAGCAACCCATTTTAAGAAAACACCAAAAAGAAGTTTCCGAAATCTTAAATTCTATTTCCACCAAAAAAGATCTGGAAACAATGAGTGTTTGTTCTGTGGAGATAAATTGACAGAAGAAACTAAGCAAATAGAAATCCATAAAAAATTCTTGGGCTTTAAAATGATTTCCACTAATTGTAATTAAAAACAGAAATTAGTGCTTCTAACGTAGGGTTTTCCAAATTAAAGCTTTTATGCACATTTGAGAGAGAAAAAAAAAGAAAGGAAAACCTCTTGGGGCTTTAGAAACAGATGATGACGAAAAAAGTAAAGAGGAAACTTTCAAATTACCTTGGTGATGACTGGTCAAGCTGCAAAGGAAGAGGAGAAGATAGCAAGAGTCTGAGATGTATAGAGCACAAGGGAGAGAGAAGTTCAAGAGATATACTTAGAGGCGTTGAGATCTCGTCGTCATGAGATGAGAGAGTAAGAAACGGAGAGGGAGGCACAGGCAGAGAGATGCTGTCCAAAGCAGCCACACCGAGCACTGCCAGAAAGAGAGGGAGATGGGGGGAGAGAGAGAGAGATGGTGTCAAGAGGAGAGGTGCAGTAGTGAGAACCCACAGGAAGACTGGAAAAAATGATCTGGCGTTTTTCACTTATTACACTCAGTTAAGTGGGGATGTAAGATGGTCGGCTGATATTAAACCTAGAATACTGGTGTTACTCTGGTTCGGTTCAGTTCGGTTCAATGTTTTCATAATAATAAAAAACCGAACCGAAGTCTTATTTTCCATGGCAAATCCACACCCAAAAAACCAAACTCTAGCACTACCAAAATCAACCTAAGTTGCTAAAAACACCCAATTCGGTTGGTCGGTTCATAGCCTGACTATTGGAATTTGGAAGCATTTGTCATCTCTAGCTTCTTACCAATATGTATATCAGGACTTCGAAAGCTGCAAATAGAGAAGTTTGTGCAGCCTAACAAAAAACTGGATATGAAACAAAGGCAGCGAAAAGTATGCGAGGTTGTAAATTGGCAGTCTGACAAAGCGCAAGTAGTAGCACTTCACCTCTCCACAACTACGTAGCCTGCAAATACATAGTACTGACTGCGATCCCCCCCAAAGCACCAAAACCAACAGAAGTACAGAACATACAGCCCAATTTTGCTGGATTCACAGAAAACACCTTCCTATAACAATAATTTTTTTGCTGGGTTTCTCTATCTATAAACTGCAATAAAGTTTGTCCATCCTGGTAATGCCATGTCAGTATAGTATCTTCATAAAACTGTGAGAAAGAATTAGGATCCCAAAAGAAATGGAAGCACTTTTCCCATTACAACCTACTTGTAGCAATAACTAACTAAAATCAGCACAAAGTAGTGTGCCAATCCCTTACCGTCCGGCAGTCACCAAATAGGGAACACGTCGGGTGGTGATCCATACCACCCGAAATACCAGCCAATACCGGGCATACCTGTCTGTAATGGGCATAATCCGGAATCTCAGCCGATACAAAGTACTGGCATATTTTTTCCCTTTGAAACAAAAATTCTTGGATTTTACACACAAAAAATGTTGCAAATCCGAAACGTACTGACAAACAAGCTGGTCAAAGGTACATAACCATACTATCAATAGAGAAAATGGTAAGCTGGCCGGTACGGGATTGACAACTTTGGCATGTCGAGCATAACAACCTCTATGTTAGCTACAGAACCTAATCAACCCACATTTATCAGATCTAATCAAGGTTCCCTAAAACAATTCAAGATCATGCTAATAATATGCTGAAATGAACTATGGTTTGGCTAGGGTTTCACACTATAAGAAAAGGTGCGAGGAACAAAACCAAACATTCATGCTTAAGCGAAAACAGAAACTGGAAACCCTAACCCAAACGCTTTATAGCACAGCTGAGGTGAGGGTATTTTTAGTGAGATAACAACCACTGAATAATTGAGTACCTTACCCAAGAAAACAAATAATTGAGTACCAAACGAAACAAAAATCAGATATCATCATTAGCTATGTAATTACTAATTAGCAAAAAATCTTGATGCAATTTGACAAAAATACCTAGTTAATTTTCATGACAATTTATACAAACATAGGACATGCGTATAGCCGGGCATATAGATATTTGTGCATTTGGCGTTACATTGGGCAATCGAAAGGCATACTTAGAGCAAGTGCAACAATACATATAGCTAAATTATACAGTGAACAATACACAGTTTTGGTTTAGCTAGTCACCTCTCTTTTCCAAACCCAACAACACTAGGCATTTTACCAATCATCTGTTAAAAAACTAATTTCTTTCTCTTCCAATTTTCCTTCTCCCTTAATCAATAGAACTCCTATGGACTTCGAAACAACTAGATCAAACTCTGGTATACAATTTCAAGACTTCAAGACAACATTTAGCTTCCCCATTCGACTAATTGCATAACATCGGAAGGTCCCATTGTTCTGCAAATCCATCCCGCTTAAAACCCTAAAACTTCAATCACTAATTTTTCCAATCCATCCCAGTGATTGAATAAGATAAATGGAGATCAATCACTAAATCTTCAAACCCTATAATCTTCTTTCACACTTAAAATCACAATAAGCGAGATCAGCTATACAAATCCCCCCTAATTTTCTAAATCAAAATCATACCTCGAATCAGTTGAAGTTTTTTCCCCCCAAACTTCTGCCGCTTGAAAATTTGGAGAGAGAGAGAGAATGAGTGAGAGAGATCTGAAGCCTGAAAAAATAACAAAAGGGTTAACTTATACTTTCGTCCTTGAAATTTCTCATTATTATTTATTTCGTCCCTGAAGTATCTATCATACCCCTCAACTGTCCAATTTATATCTATCGAGGTCAATTTAATGGACAGAGGCGAACCATGTTCCCTTGCTACCCACCAAAATAAATGTTGAAAATAACTTTTTAGCAGAAAACCACCCCTTTTTCTTTTCTTTTTTTGCAGTGAGAACCTTTTGAATTTTGTTGGCTTTTGATCAAAACACATAATTTTACAATTCATCTCGATGAAAAAATGAAAAAGAAAAAAAATATGTATGATGCACTTGAAAGCCGATCCACTAAAGTCAAAATAAGTAAAAAAATCTGTCTAGTTTTTACTTCTTTTTTTTTTTTTTTTTGTCATTCGTTATTCCTAATCTATTACATAGAGGAGGGGAGAATGAAACTCGATCCCAAGATGCAGTTAAGGCATCTAAAAGCTCTACCCCATGAGCTAACCACCACTTGCCTCTAGTTCTTACTTTACTAGATCATTTTTCAAGTTTTTTCTACTGTTATCTTGATACTCGCTTTATTTATACATATTATCTTTTTTTGTTTCGTCATCTTGCATTTGAATTTAGTAAATGACATCCCATGCATAAATTCAAAATTCACGATGACAAAAAAAAGAGTGTCATTACAAATAAAGGTCTGTAAATTATTGATAATTTCTTTACCCTGTCTGTTTTTATCGTAAATAAAAATAATAGTAGTGTCAAAAAAATTGATCCAAAACTAAACCTCCATCCAGATTTGTTCGACATTTTGGGAGTTCGTGACACTTTTCAAATGATTATATCTTATAAGTTCTAATGTTTTATGTAATTTTTAAAATGTTTTATGTAATTTTTAAAACATTGTTTTAGAAAACTAATCAAGATCTATCAATCAAGATCCACATTAAACATATAATTACTTACCAATTTAAATATATCATTAATTTTTTATCCGATTGCAATAGAACGAATGACAAATAAATCCAATCGGGAGTAGATAAGAAAGGCCAGTTCAGAATAGTCGGCTTCAGAATACGCACGCGGCGTAGAATAGCAGAACGGAAAACAGCGTGAACTATTTTCTGGTGCGCGTAACAAACGTGTTTCCCTCGTTACATACTAATCCAACGCCCTCCGCTCCCATTTCTCTCTCTCTCTCTCTCTCCTCCAATCTCGGTTGTGGTTAGGCAAAAGCTCCTACGATCCTCTACAATCAATGGCATCGGTAAGATTCTTTGATTCTCGTTCACCTAGTTTTACGCTTTTGTGTCTGATTTAGCATCTTTGGCTTGTAGCTGGACATGGGCAGATATCAAATCGATTGACAGAATGAACATATGTATATGCGATGCGTGTGCAAATTGTGTTATACAAAAGATGGAAATAGGAGAATCTTGATTTGAGATTAATCTGCAATGAAATAGGTGATGTGAATGTGAAATGGAAGGGAGAAGAAATTTGGGGTGAGCCAACCTTTTTCCTTCTTGGCAGTTTGTTTAGGGAGTTGAAGGGGTAGCTTGGTGCCCCTGGGGCATTGCTCCGTGGTGCCACAGAGCTCCCAACTTATTGGGGGCCCACGACTAAGTGTATGAGTCCCATGTAGATTTGAGGTGCTAAGGGCTATGGGTCTTCGAATAATTACTGAAAAAATGTGAGTCAGTCTCAAAACTGTCGTTCACACCAAAAGGGTGTTTGGTTTGTATAGAACTGTGGGTAGAAGAGCTGGCTAAGTTATGATTGGGCATGGTTCGGATTACCCATACTGTGGATTTGCTTTTCATTTACAATCTCCACTTATTTGGCATGTATATAGCTGTAGAGGGGTGCATTATACCTTTTCTGTTTGTGGGGTGCAGGAACCGGGAATGAACAGGTTCTATAGTTTTGATTATAATTGGTTCACTAGACACTTCAAAAATATGGAAATGGAAAAGTTCACTTGTGTAAGTTATAGTTATATCATTTGTCATGCTTACTTTGCTCCACCAGTTGCAGCAATAATGTCCTCAAGTTGTACCTCTGACTGCACCTAAGAAATGGAAAAAGAGGGTTGAGATTTCTAAGGAGCTAGTGCAGTGTGAATGCCTCATAGCCATGTTGCCTAAGTAGTACATTTGTATCTGGTGAAGTTGTAGCAAATAGCAATGTAGCAGATCGGGAGTTCTTATCACTCTTGAGGATCTTGTGAATTGTGTTATTTCATCTATACGTATCGACATTGGAATACCAAGTACTACTATATAGATTATGTATTTAACCAGAGTTTCTGGTTTCCTCTTATGTTTTCTCGTTTCTCTATTCGTGAGCTTTCATTTGTTGGATGTGGCTTCTAATTGCTTAAATGTTCGCTTCCTGAAAACTTAAGGTTTTGGTGATGTGATTGAATCTCAATTGTCCACTTAAGTTAGAATTCTTTATGATGACCTGGATTTCTTTTCTAAAGTTGACATTTGCATTTGCAGCAGGATACAGGTCGTCCTTTGCCAAAATTTGGTGAGTGGGACGTGAATGATCCTGCCTCAGCTGAAGGATTTACGGTCATATTCAATAAGGCCAGAGATGACAAGAGAACTAGTGGCACTGCTGGCGCGATTGCATCGCCACAAAGAAATGACAATGCCTACAGACAAACTGAGGTATATCAACGTCCTCCCAAGGTACGACTTATTGGCTATTGCGGTTGGGTACATTAATATTGCACTGCCCATTGGTCTCTTCCCTACTTCTCATTTGAAATCTTTCGGAGATTAATCTTTGGTTCTTTAAAATAATGCAGAGAAGGTGGTTTTGTTGTGGGTGAACCCATAGTGACTTTAAAGGATTGGGTTTGTGCAATTTGTTCAGAAGGGGTAGTGTGGGGAATTCGATGCTGAGGCCGGTATCTTTGTGCCGCGTGAACTGATCGAGTAAAGAATGGCTTGGGAGCATGTGCATTACTTTCTCAGCCAGATTTTCACATCTTTTATTTGGCTTTATCTTTTACATTTTGTGTTCCCTTTCATTTCCATTTTATGCTTGTAACTAGAATGTAGGAGATAGACGAGATTAGAGTTGTGTGTTTGCCTTTTTCTATTCTTGTTTGCCATGAGCAGAAATATGAGTCAAATACAAATGAGTGCATTGCTTTTACCTTTTTTGTTTTTTCGCTTCTAATTTTATCTCCCAATTGTTGTCGTTTTGGGTTTGCAAACCGATTTTCTCAATTATTACTTATACTTCTCTTTAATCATTACCTCTATTTTCAATTGTTATTATCATTTCTATCTCGATCTCTCTCAAATTATTATCCATATTTCTGATTATTATTCTCATTTCTTCCTCCAATCATTATCCCAAAAACCAAACCAAACAAGATACATCCCCCCGCGTTCTACGATCGTTAAGTTGTTTTTCTTGTTTTATTTTTGAACTCTTAAATTTTGTGGAATTAGTTTTTGTTGGGTGGAATCATAAAGTAGGATCATCACATTTGTTGGGTGGAAATCATAAAGTAGGATCATCACATTTCTTTTTCCGTTGTTTCTTTAGAGACCCGGGGAGGCGGGGACCCTCTAATGCGGGGATGCATGCGCAATCTGAGGCAATCTGAGACTTAGAAAAAATACTGGAAAAAGGTAAGAAACGGGAAAAAAAACCCAGAAAAATGAAATGAACATGAAAAGGCAGCCAAGGGCTGTGATTCAACCGGTGTACTGTACGCACAGTACACCGGTTGAATCACAGCTTTCATGTTCATTTTGTGGATTTTCTTTCCTGTTCTGTACCACCTCTCAAAAATGCTCATTGTTACGCACAGTACACCGGTTGAATCACAGCTTTCATGTTCATTTTGTGGATTTTCTTTCCTGTTCTGTACCACCTCTCAAAAATGCTCATTGTTACGCACAGTACACCGGTTGAATCACAGCTTTCATGTTCATTTTGTGGATTTTCTTTCCTGTTCTGTACCACCTCTCAAAAATGCTCATTGTTACGCACAGTACACCGGTTGAATCACAGCTTTCATGTTCATTTTGTGGATTTTCTTTCCTGTTCTGTACCGCCTCTCAAAAATGCTCATTGTACAGTTTCCAATGAATACAATATGGGAAAAGGCTCATTGTATGGTCTCCAATGAAGACAGTATTGAAGGGAAGTAGCCCCCAATGAAACATCGAGACTCAGGAGAAGGAGAATGCTCATTGCATAGTCTAACAAATGAAGGTTGCCCAAGGGTACCGTTTAGGAAATAACTGCCCGCACAACAAGCTTAAATGGAAGCCAAAGGATTCAATTGACAACAACAAGAACAGTCCATGTTCGATTCGACAGAATTTACATATCATGATTTTGCTTGCTCTAGTACTAACACATGATAAATATACCATGCCTCCTCTGAAAAAGGTTGTGGCAATTAAAGCTCAAAAATTAAAAAGAAAAAAATAGAGAATTTCTGTCTCAGCATAAATAACCTATAAGACTAAAGAGTCACATCCATTTCACTCCCACCCATCATCCACTGATGGTGAGTTTCCAAAGTTAGAAGAAACCGGTGGGCCAACAAACGCAGGAAGAGGCGAGTGACCATAGTTCACAGGATGGTCAAATTTACAACCAGGGCCGAACTTGCAAATGCCATAACGGTTGTAATGTGAGCAAATGTTTTGACCCTGAATCACAAAAATAGATGGGTCAAAGGGACAATTATAAGGAAAAGCTTATTTACATATTACAACCAATAAACTTTTCTAGGACTGTCAAAGAACACGACTATGACTAGATGAAATTTGTTATACTATTTACATATCCTTGGTCAGGAGTAGGAGTTTACGGGTGCTCCAATTGGTGATGCAGTGTAACAAGTATCTCATAAACTGATCACCAACTAAAATACAGTTCACCTAACAAAAGGCAATTTCCAATACGTAGTGGGGAATTGTTGTGTTTCTATAAACTAGATATCTTAACCTCACCGAAGGTAAGCTACAGACATTTCTTAAGTATAACTTCCAAATCTATACCACAAATGAGGAAAGTTTTCCCAGAAAAAAAATAAGGAAATAGCAATTTAGGCAAGTACATCCCCCAAACACCAACACATGAGTTACACTCCACAATCTTTAAACAATCACACATCATTTGGGGTGCCACATGGCAATATCCCAAGGACAGTGAATACTTTTCCCGGTACTTGCTTATTCCTCATGACATGATAATTGCAAGGGGAGAAAGAGAATTCCCACAGGTTGGAGATAGGTAATTCCTTGGCCCAGGAAATGTGTAGACCACAAAATCATGGTATCCTGTTTAGTGTTCCATGGATGAGAAGATATAGTTCTGCTGCATATTTTACCAAATTGGGGTGACCTCTGGTTCAATGGATTAAAAACTCTCTGCCTACTAATATCTAGGTTGTGGGTTCAAGTATGAGGACAACTAATTTGCACAATTAATCCCAATAGTTAGGTCCACAGACTTTACCCGATCTACTCCTCCAGACACTCATTAATGGACTAACTATTAACTGGGCGTACTTTTATTGTCTTTTTCACCAAAACTAGATCTTCAAAAGAAACAATGTCCAGAAGTAGTTGTGACTTACAGGTCTTTGTGGCAGGCCACTGTGACTCACAGGTGGAGCAAAAGGGGCAGCTGTCTTCGGCAACCTGTTCTTAGGATGGTGAAACTTGCACCCAGATTTATATTTACAGTTCCCCGTTTTCAAGAAATAACTGCATTCAGGTTGGCCCGGTCGTTCGGGGAATTCATCAATGAGCATCGGAGGTTTATGAGGTGTATAGAAATTGATCTCAGCTGGCGTGTTGAGGGAAAAAGCAGGTGGTGTAGGCAGCCTCCTCTCTGATGGTGCTGGGTATACATGATCCTTGCCATGCCACTACGAAAATGGGGAAACGTTTCAACAGATATAGTTGATACAAATGGAGAAAAGGGCAGTAAACATAAAGTACTAACTCATTTTCACAACCATTTAAAGTAAGTGTGTGTGTGTGTGTGTGTGAACAATAGACAACTTCCATGCAAGGACAAGGCATTGAGGAGCAAATGCCACATTGCTTAGAATTCCCATCTTAAAATTCACATTTTTTCCTTTTTACTTCTCACTTCGGTATGGATTAAGTTTGCCAAAAGAGTACTGCAACTATGTTTCAAGGCATGAACACGAGCCCAGCGGATAGAAAAAATAGACAAAACTGTGAGCTGATGCATCCATCACATGACTGAAAAATTGGGACATAAGACCAAGGCAAGGAGCATGAGCAAGAACCATGAATTCTGCTTTTGAATTTGAAATAAACTAACAATCCAGCTAAATTGAACGCAGATTTGCAAAAAAAAAAAAAAAGTGGTGGTTTGGGTTCCATGGGTTTCATGTCTTTTGACTCCGCACCTGGGATGGTTAGAAACTTGGAGGCAACTCGGTGCGTTGTCCAACTTTGAGAGACTTTAAAAAGTCTTCCAGTCAAATCTATAAAGATGAAGATAGCCACATAAGTCCAAGACAACCTCCCTATTCATTTTACTTTTCTAGATGTGGATTTCATGAAACATACTTCTTTTATAGTTTCGTCGTGAAAACTTGTGATGAAGTGCATGTATTTAGGGTCGTGTCACAATGAAGCTTTTTGCATGAGGTGTAGCAGAGATAAAAACATGCAACCAAGCTTAAACCCAGGAAAACAAATGAAAACACAGAGAGAGAGAGAGAGAGAGAGAGAGAGAGAGAGAGAGAGCAGAAGAAGAAGGGAGAAAAATAAGAAGTTAAGAACAGCACATTTCAGATAGCACTTAACTTGGCAGCTATTTCCACATCCTTATTACTGCATCCACAACTACCCATTACATGATTGGGCACATTAGAGTCAAGTCAGACAACAATGCAAGGTGATATCCACAACCCACAAGGAGAATAATAAGGGTGGATGATGCACCTTGCCAAAATCAATGAAACTTATATAACAGGAGTAATGAAGCACCTGATAACCATTCCTTTCTGGATAAGGGGAAGGAACCCCTTGGGTTGGCGGAAACACCACTGGCACAAAAGGACCGGTATCACTCGATGCTCTTGGCGATGACCAGGGTGACATAGTTGATTGGGATGCGCCTTGTAATGGACCAGCTCCACCATTACCATATCCAGAAAGGGTGTCACCTCCTCCTACTGTAGTAGGATCCGGGTGATTGAACCTGCAGTTTGCTCCATACTTGCATGAGCCATTACGCATGTAAAAGGGGCACTCCCTTTCTCCCTGGAACAAATTTTGATCTTGTCAGAATGTGTCAAAAAATGATCGAATACACAGAAAATCTACTAAACGGAATCTTTATAGTCAAATTTGGTATAACGGAGTTCGAAGGATATGTTGAAGCCATACTGGACGGATTGGAAGACTCAGAAAGTTGAAATCAGCTATTGGAACTGCTGGAGTTTTTCGTATGTTGTGTTTGTATCTACAAGCTTTTCCATACTTGCACCCTCCTGAGCTCAGGTAATACTGCAACCAATTTAAGGGTTATAACACCTCAAGAACTGACATCAGATGAAAAAGTAATAGACCCCCTAAACGGTACGATAACAATTTCAATAAAATGTCTGTCATCTGTTAACAACATATGAGAAACTTTACCCCGCCGAAAGATAAATGGATAACCTTCAAGAGAACAAATGGCAACAGTAAGACTGAGTGTACCAGACCCCACCAAACACAATCTTGGAGCACTAGTCATGAATTGTTGCACATAAATACACGCCCGTACACAGTACACTGTCGACTAAATAAATGATCCATCACTTTGTAAAGACAGACTGATGCTCAAACTTGATTAATTCACATTTGCCTCAAAGAAAAATTACCATGTGCCCAATACAAGGCCTTGCTAAGTAAGTATGTCATGTATTGTGAAAAGATGAGACTTGAAATATAAATGTTCTCTAGTTAGTTACTGTAGTTTGGACTTCATCTTGGATTCTTGAGATCCCAAAAATCAAGCCAAAATGCCACATAATCCACCACAGCGAACAATAGTCAATAGTAATACAAGCAATGAACAGGAGAACCGATACAAACAAATCACAATAGACATGCAAAAAGCCCCCCCACCCCAAATTTTTTTTTTAAAAAAAAAAAAAAACCCTTCACAAGCTGCAGTTGAGATAAGAAATTTATCTTCATCAAGTGATGATAACAACAGACACGGGTATAATCATAAGATTAGTAATCACCTTGCATTCAACCTGTCCCGGTCTTTCTGGACTTTCTTCCCTCTCCTTGACCTTCTCCTTGGCAAACTTCAGTAATGTGAGCAGCAGAACAAAATAAATCAAACTCCTCGTTACAACCCAATATAGCAGTCATGAAGCACAATCAATCTAAGAAAATACAACAGCCCCCCTTACGTTTTCTTACCAACTGAAATCCCTTTAAGACAGAAGGGGCAGAAACACCACAGAAACCACTAAGATAAAAATCAAAGAGTGTCATGTCCAATTTCATTAAATTCAAAACACAACTGCTCCAATCCCAATCACATTGATGGAATGAAACTGCAATGCGATGTATGGTTCACAGGAATGCAAAGGAATGGAATCCACATATCGTTCCCAAAAAGAGAAAAGAAAGACGGGAAGAAAAAAAAAAAAGTATACACATCACAACAAGAGCTGAGGGTACCACTAAGAGGAAGTGGTAGACCAAAACTGAAAGAGCAAAGTTTGTTGATATCACAGAACAAGATGCCCTCGACAGAATTCAAAGATTCATTAACAGACCCAATTGATTGGGACTTAAGGCTCTATTTGGTTTGGAACAGTACAACATGAACCATCGTCTCCTAACTTAGGTGAACGGCCACTGCATAGTGGGCAATAAGGAAGGACCATTACATTTCTACTCTAAATCAAAATAGCAATACATGGTACCAAATACTAGCATAGTTACATAATACCTGATTTTTCTTTCTGAAAGGGTGATTGAACTTGCAATTCGATCCGAACTTGCACGCCCCCGTCCGCATATAAAAGGAACAATCTTCAGCATCAGGTCTCACTGGATACAAGCTCCTTCTGTATCTCTCCTCTTTCCACCTTGCCATAGGCTCACTTTCTCCTTCAACAAACCCATTCCCATCATCTGCTTTGTCAACCCCCTCTTCACCATAATTATTCAGATTACCATATCCAATAGGACCAATACCCTCCCAACCCTTATCATTCTCATTTCTCGTCTGTTCCCAAACTAGGTTTTGAATCTCTTGTTCGACTGCTTTCTGGTACTGAAACTCTTCGCTTAGGGTTTCCCCTATACCCAATTCGTAATCAAAATCGCCACTATAATAATCATTCTCATTACGATATCCAATACCCTCCTCATCCTCATTTCTCTTTCCTTCAAAAACTAGCTTTTGAATCTCTTCCTCAACTGCTTTTTTATACTCTAGTTCTTCGCTTAGGGTTTTCTGTACACCCAATTCGTAATCAAGTTCCAAATCCACACACTTGTCCCTAACTATTCCCCTTTCTTCCAAAACTAGGGTTTCTAGCTGATTCTGAATGTCTTCACTAATCAGTTGCAGAAACTGACGCTCTTGATCGGCGATCTCTTCATTGGTGAATTGCTGATCACGATCACCTGGATCCAGTGGCGGATCAGGATCAACTGAAGGCAAGTGTTTAAACCCTAACTCCAGCTGTTGTTGAGTATGGTGAGAGTTGAGTTCCTCTCCGTATTTGTGGGGCTTTGGAGCAGTGTTTTCTGCGTTTCCCATTTTTTTTCTGTCAGTCACACTCTACATTTCAAACCCTAATCGTGAATTTTGGTTGGAGAAATGGAACAACTTTTTGGGTAGTTCCTTTTCATCTGAGTTCCCCTCGGGAAGAGTTGTACAAAGGAAGAGAAAGAGAGAAGAGTGTTCTTGGTTCTATTTATATTCGAGTTTGTAACGACAAGCTAAGATTTTTTATTTATTTATTTTTAAAAAAACTCTTTTTTTCCAACCAAAATGATATTCCGCCCGTTTCATTTGTGGCGTCGACATTTTTATTTTGGATTGTCCCATGATAAGTGTGTGTTTTGAAAAGTTAGAGCAAAAGTTTATACAATTATTATTTTGCCCTTTTGAGAAGTTAATGAGTTAAAGTTAATGGGTAAAAGGTGGAGGAGAATTTTGGAAAGTTGAGATAAAAGTTAATATGAAAAGTGTAATAGTAATATTTTTTTACTAATAAGTTTTCCTTTTTAGAGACAGAGAGAAAATTCATTACATCATGTCACAATACATGGATCAAAACGAAAACATCATAAAACTACCAAAAACAAACCTAAGACTACCAAAAAAACAAATCGAAAAATAAAACCAGGCCGTCGTCGCCACTATCCTGCAGTCGCTGCTTCCGCTTGCTGTCAGTGTCGGAGGCCCAGATCGGCCTCTCCTTAGCCCAAAAATTAAGGTTTCGGTCACCCACATTGAGAGGAGAGTAGATTTAGTCATGCATGGAGAGTAGGGCTGCAAACGAACCGAGCTGCTCGCGAGCAGCTCGTGGCTCGGCTCGTTAAGGCTCGGCTCGGCTCGGTTCGATAAGTAAACGAGCCGAGCTCGAGCTCGATTTTCAGGCTCGTTTAGTTAACGAGCTTGCTAAAGCTCGGCTCGGCTCGAAAAAGCTCGGCTCGATTACATAGGCTCGGCTCGTTTAAGAAGGCTCGTTAAGTAAATTACCCTGGCTCGGCTCGATAAGGGCTCGGCTCGTTTATGACCGAGCCGAGCTCGAGCTCGATTTTTCAACTCGTTTACTTAACGAGCCGAGCTCGAACACTACAAAGCTCGGCTCGGCTCGGCTCATTTGCACCCCTAATGGAGAGTTACCGTCAAATCCGTGAGGGGAAGTAATAAAGGAGAGGATAGGAAAGGGAAAAAGGAGCTCGAAGAAGGTGGAAGGGGGCGGTGGGGGAGGGAACATGCAGCGGAGGGGGAGAAACTTCTCCGACCCTCAATCACCCAATCACTCTCACTCCCTCTACACTCTGTTTTGCCTTGTTTCTACAAAGAATAAACACTTGATTTAATTATAATGATTTTCTTTAATAATATAGATTTAGGGCATTCACAGTGGGTTCTTAAAAAAGCTCCTAGGTGAGACTCCTAACATTTAGCAATTCATTTGCTCAATTATGGTCTCAATGGGTTATTCATAGAAAACTCCTAAGGATGACTCCTTAACGTGACTCCTACAACATTAGTTAAAATTTTGTAGAAATGACATTAGTTAAAATAAACTCCCTAAATTTCTACTGACATTAGTTAAAAAAAATTCGACAGTCTGTTGCCCCTTAAAATTTTGTTCTTAGCTATAAAAAAAAAAAAAACTGATAAGCTTTGAGCATTACCAATCCTTGCCATTTTTATTATTAAAACTCAAAATTTGAATAAAAAGCCTAAAAATTCATCACGGAAGCAATACTCATTTCTTTACCTATTTTGAGTTTCACTCTTTCCTGATCCAAATTTATGGACATAAAAAACCAAAACATTTTCCCAATCGCTCTTTTTACTCTCACATTAATTATAAGTGCGCCATTTCTACTTAAATTTGGATAGAAAAAGAGTTTACCATTGGAGTGTCTTTTACCCAAATGGAGCTTTTGACCTCAATTTTTACTTAAATTTAGGTAAGAAAAAGGGTAAAGACTGGTGATGCTCTAATAGCTAAACTACAAACGTGCTCATTCTTATGAGAAATGGAATTTCCGATTGATCCACTATTTAAGATTAAAATTCTGAGAATTTTTTTTTATTCCGTGTATTATTTTTTGTGAATTTAAATTTTTTATATTCTCGGTTTAGGAGATATTTTAACAGCAAAACCCATAATAATTTTTCACTGTTTGTATCCAATTCCTCTTCGGTCCCTTCCCCTCCCATTGGATTCTTTTGAGTCCACAAATAGGCCAACTAGACCTTATTCCTTCTTTTTCTTTTTTCATTTTGCGCAGTAAGGGATCGGTTTTGATAGAATTTTTCTAAGTAGAGTTGGTGAAGTCAGCAACGTGGCGAGATAAGTGACGACCAAAATACATAAAAATATCACAGACTCGATTTGTTCTTATTATCTCTCTCCGAATTTGGACTCTTTTCAATTAGGGAAGTCCGAAAATTCCATTCTCCCGACGATGAAGACAATTCGCAAAAAAAGTTCAAATTGGGTTGTAAGAAAGATGATATGTCAAACAAGGACCCAACAAAATGTGATATGATGCATGGAGTTGAGAGTACCGATTTCCAACTGAAAGCATTTTCCGTGTAAAATAATTGTTACAATAATTTTTCATGAATGACAAATGTTAATTCAAAAAACAGACTGTCGAATTTTTTTTTCCTGGTGCAAAAATGGAATAAAATAAACTAAGCTACCGAAAGATAAAAGAACTTGGTGCGATTATCATATCAGTATGACTTTTCTGGATGATCAACAATGGAGGCTACAAAATGAAACGATTAGATCATAAATAAATAATTAAAACCCCACGAGTACGAACAATCTTTGGTCTATTTTTGTTCGTAGTGAGTATGAACAACACAACACGACACGGTTCAATCTAATTACTAAACTGGAGATAATATAAACTGTTGAGGAATAAAAAATAGACCAAAGATTGTAACAAAAGGTTCCGATTCTTCTGAATCGGAATGCTGATAAAGAAACCCTTCAAAATAACAAATGCCGTAAAAAATAATAAAATAAAATAAAATAGGAGTAAAAAAATCAACCCCATATCCATCATTTTTTTTTTTTTTTTTTGCCATTCGTCATTCCTAATCTATTACATGGGGGAGGAGGAAATAAGACTCGATCCCGAAATGCAGTGTATGGCATCCAAGAGCTCTACCGCATGAGCTAGCCACCACTTGCCCATGAGCTAACCCCATATCTGTCATACACACAGCCTCAACATATTGAACCAAGAAAGGTGGCAATGAAAGTGAGGCATCACAGGTTGAAATCTCTTTTCAGACAAGTTCAATTTCACCCACTAATTTAAAATGGCAGGGTTAAAAGGGGAGGGAAACATGTCAACTTCAATTTCAAGACCAATTTTGGTTGTAGACATCAAATTCTACACAGTTTCCTTCTTGAAATCTAAGCAAAATGCTCTGGTGGAAGAAAATGCATGGGCCAATGAAAACCCAGATGGCAAAACAGAATCAATTGTTCTATGAAGAAAAAAAAAATTACAGGAAATTCTAACCCTAAACCTACTCTGTCAACTAAACAACAGTTTCATCAGCCAGGTCAAATTACATACCAATCTCTTTCTGTTTTTTTACCTCCTTCCCTTCTTCCCCAAATGTCCGGTCTTCCGCTTGTGCCGGCTGAAATCCGAAACGAACCGGAACGTTTGTCCACAACCCGCTTCCTCGCAAACGTAAGGTCGAGCACCTGTGTGAACCCTAATGTGTTCAGTCCGGGCCCATGCCCATTTGAATGACATCTTGCACCCTTTCCAAGGGCACTTTAGAGGGCGGTCGTCCATGTGAACGCGGCGGTGCTGAACCAGATACTTGTGAGAGAAAAACTTCTTTCCGCACCCTTTCACAGGACAAATGTTTCGTTTGTGCATAACAAGCTCTGGTTTAGAGCCGAAAGCCATAGCGCATCCCTCCACATCACACTGGTACTCTCCTTCCTCCTCTCTCATTTTCATGTTGCTATGAGCTGCTGCTGGAGTCTTCACAACAGGAGATTTCTTCTCTTTCTTAATACCCACGTGCTTCTTCAACATCGGCTTGGATTCAATTGGTTTCTCTACCAACTCTCTTGAGGGCTTCGGGGCTCTTCTCCTCAGGCGGGTGCTGGGACCACCTTCCACCTCTTCCTCAATGTCTGAGTCAAACTGTCTAGTATTAGGTTCACGACTTTTCTGAAGGACAGGAGTCTTTGGTTCCATTTTTCTGTTTCTAACACTCCTCTTTTGCTTCTGATATGTCTCCTCTTGTGAATCATCTGAATCAATAACTGGCTCCATTTTTTTGTTTTTAAGACTCTTCTTCTGCTTCTGATATACCTCCTCTTGTGAATCATCCGAATCATTAACTGGATCCACTTTTTTGTTTCTAAGACTCTTCTTTTGCTTCTTATACACCTCCTCTTGTGAATCATCTGAATCATTTACTGGTTCCATTTTTTTGTTTCTAAGACTCTTCTTTTGCTTCTGATATGCTGCCTCCTCTTGTGAATCATCCGAATCATTAACCGGATCCTTTATTTTTTGGCGTTTAATTTTCAACATTGCCTCTGCTTTTATTGTAATCTTCCTCTTTCTTCCACTCTTCCTTGGACCAGAGTTTGTTTCAGCAGCGTAGGTGATCTCTGGCAGTCTCTGTCTCTCATGCTTCACAACATCAGGTCTCGACCAAGCATGAAAAACCCTCTCTTCTTCTTCCTCGGTATCTCTTTCAGCTAACAACGGGTGGACTTGATTTGACATCCACACTTTCCCACACCATTTTCCCGCCACAACTATTTTCTTCTGTTTTCCTGGTCCCTTCCCATGAACGTTCTGCTTTGTTGGAGAGTTAACTGCAGAACTACGTCCAAATGCTTTATATATGATACTGTTGTATGGCATCTGCTTACTGTAGAGAGGGGATCTGCTTAGGTTGGCACTGTAGTAGAGATTGATGCCTAACTTTACAGCCCAGTCTCCATTCCCATGTATGGAATCTGCACTTTCTAGAGCTAATTGTATCGTCTCTTCATCTTCTTTAGCGGCTTCTCTGAATCCAACATCATTCCAGAAATAATCAATTCCCAATTCTTCAGCCACTGATTTTGCTTCATTCTCTAGTTCGGGATAATCTGCAAACGATTGCACAAAATACATAAGGGAAGAAAAGAATCTTTGCAGAACACTTTGGATCTATTGGTAGGAACATAGATGCAAAAGAATGAATCTAAAGCTCATTTAGAAAACTGAAGAAGAAAAAGGAGAGAACGAAGGACCAGTAAACAAGCTATCATACAAAAAATTACCCAACTATCCTTTTCTTTTTCTCTCCCTCCATCCCATATTAGACATATTTTCAGCAATCCAGGTAATCAGAAGAATTTTTTTTTCTTTCACCTTATCAAAGATCTCAATAAGTTCTTGTAGATTAAGTTTTTTAAATCAATTAAACGAAATATACGCAATTTTTACGATGACCAGAATAAAAAAGGACCAAATGGAGGGGGGCCTGGAGATTGTTGCAGCCTTGCAGTAACTGAGACTTGAATCCCCAAATATGTTCCACTGAATACCCATAAACCACACTACAACTTTGCCGTGATTTGTTACGGTAATTAGAGTAACCATACTAATTATGGTAATCTATATCAATGAAATACTGATGGAGACAAGCCCGCAGCACATGGAAATCATATCGTAATACCTGAGCCAGAGCCTTTAACCCATGGGTTTGCTTATAATGCATCACAGAAGAGAAAACCAAACACCCATTAACCTAATGATTCAGTACAAAAAGAAGCACAATAATGTTCTCGCCTATTTGCAACCACCCCGTTTACAGAGATGCACACCTACTATCGTTGTTTTTCTTCTGCTTTTTTGAGAATCACTTTTCACTAGATAAAGCGGTTCTGGGGAAAAATATCATTTAGTCTTCAGTAAGAACGGGGAAAACTTGCAAACCAAGAAAAAAAAAGGTAAAGGAGGAAAAATGGGGTAGTTTCTTATAAGATATTTTTCAGTCAAACTATATTACAACGCACCTGGATGACAAAGTAGCAATATATGGGCTCCACCAATTGGACGAAGTCTCTGTTCTACTTCTACAGCATGCTGAAGACAGAAGACATGCAATCTACACGAATCCACATCAGATCTTGGAGCAAATGACATGGCGTTCTCAAATGGGTCAATCGCATTGCTACTACTTCTTGCCTTTTTGGTAAGTGGGGAAAAATTTGAATCGTCGGCAGATGACTTCATTTGTTGTCGAAACCCACTCCCTAGACTATTTGAGTCTTTGGAAGCCATATTATCACTTTCAAACTCATCAGAACACTCGAAACTTTTATATCTACCCCTAAAATTAGATATCAGATGTCCATCATCCTCGTAAGAATCAACAACTTGGAGAGGAACATCATCACCAGATTCAACACTAGATTCACTTTGGAGTCCAACAACTGGTGCAAAGTCTCTTGATTTGGTTCGGCTGCTATAAACAGGAATATCTGCTGCAATGTCTTCTTCCTCAGAATCGGAGGAATTTCCATAATTTAAAGCCAAAAGGCCAAGGGCAGAAGCAGTTTCTTTTGTTTCAGTGTCCATAAACACTTCTGTGCTTTGTTGTACGGTTTGAATATCATCCGCAGCTTGAATCGGGACATCAAACAAATCATCCCGAGTGCTCTTTCTCATTTGTCCTGCTGCATTTAGATGGATGAAAAGCGAGTTCATACCAATACTAAAAACAGATTAATAAATTGCTGAGTTAAATTATAGTATACTGGACACGGATGGATGAACTCAATTCTACGAGCTATCAACTTTAAGAAGCATATGAATCTAATATAATTAAAAAACTAATATGATGTGCATCACTGAGTAAACAAATTCACTGCCCATCCAAGCCATTTCCTAAGGTGCAACAAAAAATGGAGGATATTGGCATTCTGTGGAGATCTTGCCTGATAAAGTTCAACACATGCAAAGTCACGTGGCATCAACTACATGAGATTGGACGAGGAACAGAATAAGCATCCAAAAGAAAAAAACCAAGCAAGAGCAAAAGATGCCTGAATGAAAGCAAGCCACACGAAGATAATAAAAAAGATAAGAAACAGCTAAACCAAACCTACTTGGCGTTGGTTAAGGTTCGAAAAGTGTTCAAGATATGTGAAAACTGTATAAAAATGCTCCCTCCATCTAATATTCAGGGTCTTGTTCGGGAATTCCAACTTTCGAAGGAATCATGCAATTAATACATTCAACTTGTAAACCATTGGAATTGTTTCCTAAGTTACCCCACTTTTTCCTGCTTCACCTACACTGATAACTATTCAAGAGGGACAGCTCTGAAAAGTTACAGATTTTTTGCATTGACTTTTCAAAATAGACACAAGGCTCAATGGAAAATCAGGATTCATGAAGCCAACCCCAATTGACTGGGACATAAGGCTCGGTTTGGTTTGGACTTTTCAAAATAGACACTATTTTGGGGCATCCCAAAAAGTAAAGAGCAATCAACAATATTGGATGGAGGGAGTATGTGAAAGTGTATGGACTACCATGAAAATTGTATTGAAGGTCAAAATCTTTTGGCATTTTTGGCCCCATAACCAAATGGGCGGTGGTGGTTAGCATCACTGAAAAAGAAAAAATATACAAAGGGTCTAGTAGAGAGCACCTACCAGAACGAGAGTTCATCTCAGATGGATTCACAGCCACAGTGGAAACAGTGAAACCATCACTGTGCACATTGGGACCAACATAATCATCATTAAAGATGCTACAATCAGCTGACATGAGGTAATGTGCGGCTGCTTCCCTAGGTTGCACAATGGCAACACAAGCAAAGCTCAAAATTCCACAGGTGATGCACGAAAACAATCCTTTATCTGATAACCTGTCACCTTGAGCAGTTCTTTCTCCTTCTACGTCAACTTTGTGGGTCTGAGAAGCCAAGGTACAAGCACCATCACTACCACTTAACAAGGAAAGCTTGTTCCCGGTTGGCATTGAAGATAATTTTCCCTTTACCGGATAGAAACTTGCCAATTGATTTACCCCAAGTTTCCTGTCTAGAATGATATTTCTGGAAGCTGAACTTTCCGAAGCTTTTATTTCTTCCAAGGAATTTTGTGGAAGCAGCACAACAGAAGATCCTTCCCCAAGAATATGAAGCAGGTCATTATTCCTCATCACATCCTCCACAAACAGCTCTTTGATTAGCGTTTCCCCTTCACCCTTCTTTCTATCTTTTAATCTCGAACTCCGCGGCTCAGTACCGACGCTCTTGGGTATCCTGTTACAGGAAGAAGTCCATAAAATAGGCAAAGAATAAATATGGTAGTTTCAAATCAATAGGAGTTCAATACGACCTAATCAGACCCAAAAAAAAACCTTCTGTAATTTGTACATGAAAATAAACTTCTACAAAGAAATGTTGAACTATGAAAATTTAAACTATGAGATTTGTATTTCTCATATTAAATGTCAGACAATGCTATAGATACTGCAGGTAAACATGCATTCCAAAAAAATACTGTAGGTATTTTAAAAGAAAATGGAACATGGTTGACACTAATTGGTAGCTATTAGAACAATTAATCCAACACAGTATCGGAGCCGGGGTTTCTGGGAGATCTTCGGATCAAGACTCTGTTTATATTTGTTCCATTTTTTTTTTTTTTGCATCTCCTCGTGTAAGAGGAGGTTACTTTTGAATTGTCCCAAAGCTTAACCTGATAGTAAATTGGCCCAATGATATAAATCAAGCTACTAAAAACTACTACATAAATCTAATTTATCCGAATGGTGCCATAATTGATAAAAATCATCAAACTCCTCATTTTTTTGGGTTATCCCTTGCCTAATGAATTCTAAAATTTTAAAGGAAAAGGAGTTTTTCTCAAGCTGAATGAATACTATCTTCTCGAACAATGAGCATCTGATGATAATAGCTTTAGCAGATACTTGATCACCTCTTATGGTTTTGAGAAACAATAAGAAAGGAATTTGGAGGGAATTATGCAGCCGCATACGAATTGAAAGATGACAAACCTTGAACATAATGACAGTGCAAGATCGTACAGCAACTGGAAATGAGACACCATGGGAGGACAATTGATTGAAGCTCTACGAATAGCAGCGTCTTTGGCAACCATCAGCCATCCAGGAGTTGCAATATTAGCTGCCTCTCCAAGATTATATCCTGCAAAGGAAAATCAAACTAACAGTATGACTCTTCATTCTTTAAACGTAGTTTTACATAGCAACAATTAACCTTAAAATAGAGAAAGAGAACAAAACAAATATAATAATAATAATCATCAAGAAATCCCAGATTGTCTTACCATGACTAAAACCTGAATGGTAGGCTCGAGGGAAAGTGACAACAAATTCTCCAGCATTTTGCACCAGCCTGATCAGCAGAAACCGTAAGGTAAGACCATGAAACATGCTGCGATGAACTTCTACCAAACAACTTGCAAACACAACTAGATCTTGCTGGAATGACTTCCAGATGCAACATGAAATGTTGGTTTCTTGCAGATGCAAGAAAATCAAACTAAATTATTGTTTTATTGGCACGCAGCATGCATGTTCCTTGTCCTTCATCCCACTCCCTGCAACTCTTCAATTTAAGTTTTAAGTTTTAACAGAAATTACTGCTTCGTAACAACTAGGGGTGTAAGCGAACCGAGCCGTTCGTGAGCTCGGCTCGCTAAGAGCTCGTTCAAGCTCGGTTCGACAAATAATCAAACGAGCTCGAGCCTATATTTTCAGCTCGAATTATAAACGAGCCGAGCCCAAGCTTACAAATGCTCGGCTCGAGTTGGCTCGTGAGCCTGTATAGTTGTGTATATATATTCATATACTATCGTATATTTATACAACATATGTATACCAACTTGTGGGAGCTAAGCACTCCACGTGGAAACACCTGCCCCTTGTCCAGCACATGCTTTTTATAAAGGGGATTGGAGGACTTCCAACATAAACAGCCGATGTGGGATTGGTGTGAAGTGAAGCACAAAGGAGGAAGACTCAGGAAGTTGAACACTCCTTTGCAAAAACAATCCCACATCGCCTAAACTTGAAAACCTCACAGCCAAGGACTGCTATAAATACAGATCTCAGCTCTCAAGTTCTTTCCGACTGGGCTAATTGAGTTACACGAGCCGAGCCCGAGCTTTGACTTTTATTAGCGAGCCAAAATCGAGCTAAGATTTCTTGGCTCGTCTCAAGCTCGAGCCGAGCTCGAGCCTAGTGGATTTGGTACGAGCCGAGCTCGAGCATGGTAAAGCTTGGCTCGACTCGGCTCGTTTACACCCCTAGTAACAACTATCCTAAAAAGTGATATTTAAAACAATTGTAGAGGCCATTACTAGTCATTCTTGTTCCAGATGGAACATCGGCGAGCTTTCGAAGTCAGCAGAAGAGTTGCAAAAGTAGTAAATCAGAGTAACCAAATAGTCACCTGCAGCATGGAATCCCAACACTAACAAGTACTTCTGGTGACATGACAGTGGTCTTCTGACCAAGAATAGCAAAAGTCACTGAAATCAACGAATCAACAAAAACAAGTTTAGGATCACTTGGAGGAAAAAAATTCACATAATAAATGATTGTGAAATAAGCCATATTATCTGTCAAGTCACAGAAGACCTCCCAAAAAATCTCTGAAACAACCAAAGAAGGGAATAACTCCATGAAATTATGTCAAAATGAGCAGTACAAATAAATCATACTGGAGAATCATAGCTAATGGAATTTGAAATAGGATAGTCATAACTCTCGTAACTAAGTCGTGTATACATGGTATGTGGGCCAGGTGGATACCCTTAAATAAGACTATCTATAATCCAGTTGAAATGACACCGCAAAGTATGACGTCAGCAAAAAGCAGCAACAAAGAAAATGAATGACCATAAATCCAGTCAGTGGGGCATGAATTAAAGCTAAATGGAACAAGGGCAACTCCGCAAGCTCACCCATAAAAACCAGCACACAAATTACCTTCCTCGCAAGTGTCAGAAAGTACGGGTTTCATGCGTATAATATTAGTCATGAACAACTTGGAAGAGAAAAGAACTGAAGAAGAAGAATAGAGACTTGAAATAACACAATGCATGGTATCAACATTAAGTTTCAAAAACTTCAAAAAGGTCCTTAAGTAGGAGTATCTAGCAACAAGCCAAATAAGGATTGCATTACTTCTCAAATAGTAAAAAAACTTCCATGTCATAATACTCCATGAAAGCATATACATACGACGAGCAATATGCAGCTTCAAACATGCATCCTTAGCTTCAAAGATATTTACACGCCACTTGTTAATGTCCTGTTCCCACCACAAGCCAATCTTGTTAATGTCGTGTTAATTATTAGAACATAACATCTTGCAAAGATGTGGTGATAGTGGTGGTAATATTGGTAATAAAAATGCTAAACGAATCCCATTTGATATTAACCTTCAACCTGCTAATTCGGAACATGTCCGATGGGTACTGCCAATGCTACATATTCATGGGCGAAGGGAAAAGGGGTCAATTGAGGTCACTTAACCCCTCTGACTTCCATATTTCTCGATTCAACAATTGACGTTTTCACTCCATTAAAAATATTTGACCACAGAAATGTGATGAGTTGCCTGAAGCATGAAGCATTTTCACTCAAAATTATCGCATTGCACTATTTTGACACTGCGATTTAGCTACATGTCCATCTCTCCGTAGAATCTCTTCACTAGTAATTCAAGCAACTCATCCCGTTAGTGCCTTATTGGGAGTGCTAGTCAACAACCATCCTTGATACAGGTCGTTTGCTTGTTATAGGCGTGGATAAAATACACACAAATTACACGGATATTTATACACTTCTTACAGATACCACACGTTTCATCCATTAACCATCGCCCTAAAGCCAATCGATTGTTTTCTAGTGCTGAACATATTTATTTTGTAATTAACAAATAAAAAAGAGACCAAATATTGCTCATGTTGTGGACCACACTGCTTGAAAATCTTGGATACGCCCTTGTACATAGTGAGACATCAATAATATGAATTGAGGAAAGGAACTCCGTGAACCCCCAAGTCGCTATAGCTCTGAGAGAGTATTACTCCAACATATATAAAGATGGATACAACAAACTTATGCGCCCATGTTCAGCTTCCAATGTCTAGTGAACTTCTCCACAGAACAAGGTCAACATATGGACTGCACAATATGCGGAGAAGTTTAAGAGAATTCTCAAAACGAAATAGAGCACACCACGCTTGTAAACCAGAAAGCCCCTAGTAAACCTTATTTCAACGTTCAAGAGGTTGCAACTCCAACTTGCTAAACCAAAAAAATAAAAAAAAATCACCTCCTCTGATTCTCATCTTTGCTAAGCTTTAACATGTTAATTTCACTAACCTACTAAACCAGACTTTTACCAGAGTACTTCTCTCCATAATACTTCACATAGATTTTACCGAATGAAGTCAAAGCATCATTGACTGCCATCAAATGCTGCCACAAATGACGGGATAATATATTATGAACAAAAGGAGTACTTGAAGATATTACCTCATAAACAGTAGCAAGCATCAGCATTTACGAAAGCAAAGGGAACATTCGAAACAGAAACAGGGGAATCTAATTTGCTAGTGTAAATCAATGTAAAACTGTAACTCACAAAGAGGATTAATCTCTCCTCAGAAACCACAAAGCCCCTAATGAACTTTTCTTTGACATTGAAGAGGCTGAATTGCAGCTCAAGCATGCTATTACATAGCAACTTATGCTTTAGTTATCCAACCTTTTACCTATCTCCACAAAAAAATTCACCTCCTGTCAACTTCTCATCTTTGCTAACATCACTATCCTACAAAACCAGAGTACTTCCCCTCCATAATACTTTACATACATTTCTACAAATAAAGTTTACCTTTTAAAATCACCATTGACAGCATTCAAGTGAAACCACAAGTGAGCGTACGAGATATTACTAAAGACAGGAGTAGTCCACAAAAATATTAGCTATAATAGGGAAGATACCAGCTCATAAACAGTACTCGATTGCACAATAACAATCAGAGCTAAGGCTCATAAACAGAAACAGAGGAACCAAAATTTCTCACATATATAAACCAAATGTAACACTGTAACTCACCAAGAGGATTAATCTCTCCTCCATATCCATTAACCCTGATCACCTCCTCGAACGCAACCGCAGCATCCCTTGGTACACCATACCACGTCTTCCCTGCCCCCATATGCAAGTAATTCAAGCTATGCAAATCATGATCCTCCACATGCCAAGCAAACCAACTAAACATCATAGCCACATACACCATTGGCGACGTAACACCCGGTATCTCCTCCTTCATGAACCTCAACAAAGAGCCTTTTGCCCTACTCACCCCTCTCATGTTCCACGCCGTTTCCCCAACTGTAACCGCCTCCCCTGTTTTCTCCTTCTTCTTATTACTCACCACCGGCACAAATGCCGAACCGGGCATATCGTTCGCGTACTCTACCGAAAAGGGTTTATCCCCATTCGCCTTCCAGTAAAGGGTTTCTACTTCCAAACCTGTCAAAGCCCTTTTCAAACCCTTCTTCAGATAACTCTTCTCGAAATTCTTTGCTTTTGTTTCGAACTCAGGCAGAGTATATTGCTCCCCGCTCTGCCACACGGGTTTCGAGACGGGTCGGTGTTTACGCGGGCAGAACCCTATCTGCTGCTGCCGGGTAGTGAATGTGGGTGGGGAATTAGGGTTTCTAGCCGCTAGTGAACGGTTTAGGTTAGCAATTGCGGTTTTTTTCAAGGCAGCGGGTAAAGGGGGTACGATTTTGCAAATACCGTAAGTGGAAGCCTCTTTTTCGATCTTGAAAATGTAAGCAATCGGATCTTGGAACTCGGCTAGGGTTGGGTGGTACTCTGGAGCAAGAGGTAGGGTTTTGAGCCATTGGAATACCTCTGTGCTTTGCTGATGCTCTGCTGCAACTGCTGAAGAAGTTGTTGTAGCCATTGAATTAGAACCAGGGGGTATACAGAGAGGGTGTATACATACGTGGATATGAATCAGGAGACATGGATGGTGTAGGTGTGAGATCTGGGAGTGTCGTTGGAATCCATATGGGTGTAGTGAGAGAGAAAGGAGGAGAGAGAGAAATGCAGAGATTCTCTATTCCTTCATTTTCATTGATGGATAAGTATTTTTATTTTTATTTTTGCTTTTGGGTTCCTCTGTTTTCAATACGGTTTTACAGGGGAGAGAGAGAGTGCGAGAAATTGTGAAATTGGTGACAGAGGAGGAGAGTGAGTGAGGGGTGTATTCATGCGCACTTTGGGGTTTACTCTGGGTTTCGGGGAACTTTTGAAAATGAAAATAAATTCGTTCTCATTCACTTGTCCAACCATTTTACAGAACCTGGGGTGGGTGCACTTCGGGAACAACATGGGTACTGACCGATCACGGATATTTTACTGGACGTGAGGTGGGTGCACTTCGGGTACAGCATGGGTGTTGGCCGATCACGGCCGTCCATGATAGGCCATGGACGGTTCAGATCACATTTTGTCCAAATAAATCTGAACCGTCCACTGCCAAACAGATCTGAATCGTCCATGCCCGACCACGGATGGCCGTGATCGGCCCAGCACCCATGCTGTTGCCGAAGAGATAACACCATCCCCGCTCCCATTTTACCACAAATCTCTTCGTACCTCCACACAATTCACGTAAATTTTCACCAAAAATATCGTCTTCATGTTATAGCTAAAATGTGGGTATCATTCCTGCTAAATTGTAGTATTTTTTTTATGCATATAAAGAGAATGACTTGTCTTTATGCTATAGACAACTGGAAAAAATACCAAAAATACCGTTTCGAATATAATGGAAGCTCAGCCTCAAATTCGTGGCAAAATATCAAGTTTATAGGAAACCATTTTTTTTTCCCTTACTAGCAAGTTTATTGGGTATTTTTTTTTTATCAGCAAGTTTTATTGGATATTGATGTTTAGACAAATAATATTGCTAAAAATAAGAATGTACTGTCAGACTTTAACCTTCCATTGCTCTTCAAACAAATTTCCTTCAACCAAGCTAGCGGTGATGTTCGATCAACCTTAGTTTTTGCATTCACGTTAAACACATTTAGACTTATAAATTAAATAGTTTGAATGATAAAATGAAAGTGTATTGAGTCTCATTTGACATCACATGAGAAAGATCTTCAAATTGTCGTCGTCCTGCCCGCTACAAATTGTTATCGTCCTGTCTGGTCTATTTTCAATCACTTGAGCCTCACAAAAAATGATATTGTTACAGTATATGCATACAAAAATTCAGTGAAACCAAACTTTTTCTTGTTCTAGAGGAATTGTATTTTGTATGACACTGGATGCTCTCAATAGAGTTGATTGTTGTATGAAATAAGATGGCATCTGAGGTATATTTGGGGCTCGTGAATAAACTTGAAATAACTCACTGATTATGCTAACAGTAGTCTACTGGGTTGTCACGGGTTGACTTCCCACGTTAAGAAATTTGAGTTTGTATGTATTACGAGGGTCCTCTTGTCGCTTACTAGTCAACAATTGCCTAGTTGAATGTGTTAAATTTAATAACCGTCTTCTAAAAAATACTCTCTCCGTCCGGATTTGTTAGTCCACAAACATATTTTTTGAAGTCCGAAAATGTTTGTCCATTTTCAAAAGTTAAAGGATAAAGTATGAAGATTTTACCTTTTTGCCCCTTTTCTAAAATTTAAAATAACAACTCAAAAACTAATTTTTTTTAAATAATGTGTTTACATTTTTGAATTTTTTTTGCATCGTATTAAAGTTCTCAATGAGATCCATATTGATAAAAAAAATAATTTTTGCAACTACATTATTTTTTAGTTTGAAAATTGCACGTAGTTTCGTAGTGGACTATCAAATTGGAATGGAGGGAGTATTAAATGGAGGGATTGAGGATAAAATAGAAAATTAACAAACTAAAAATGTAATGGAAAAAAAGTTGGAATCTCCAAAACGGACCAACAAATCTGGACGGAGGGAGTAAATCACTTTTTAACTCTTTCCAAGACACTCTAACTCAGAAAAACATTTTTTTTGCTGTCATTCTCCTACTTTATTGACAGACCACCTGACTATTATTAGCATTTTCTGGGACCAAAAGTAGACAGAATTGGGTCACAGTGAAGGGAGCCTCCTCTTACTTGATGAGGTATATTAGCTAAGTAAGTGGATTAATTTAGAATCAGAGCATGTGCACAAGCCTCTATGTATCAAAATTTTAGCAATAATAGAGAGGATTTTCACAGAATGGGTGCACAACCCAAGCTGTCGAGCTAGGCAATTTACAAAATGTTATGGTACCGCTCCACATTCAGGTGATATGGCAAACCGCAATGACCCATCTTGGTCTCTTCGTTTGGAAGAGCGCATAAAAGCTTCTTCCTTTCTTTAACGGTAGGGATAAGTTCTGGCTTTCTGTTTTACTCAATCAGGATATGTCATGGAAAGGAAGTTGTAGGCTTTGTCGTTTTCTGATAATTAATTGACTTATATGGGAATTGATATTGGCACTCCTCTTTTCTATATTAACACTCTTTTTTTGTCTCTACATATAAAGTGCAAGAGTAAATTTACCTAATAAAGACAAAAAAAAAGAAAAAGGGGAGTGTTAATAGAGGAAAGGGAATGCCAATAACACTTCCCCTTATATATTGTATACTAACTCCAACCAAACAATTTTTAATCATTTCTTAAACATCCTCTCTCTCTCTCTCTCTCTCTCTCTCTCTCTCTCTCTCTCTCTCTCTCTCTCTCTCTCTCTCTCCAAATGATGAGTATATAAATATTTTAGAGAGGATTGGTCGAGTTTTAAAACAACAATGACCTAGCCAAAATAAAATTATGCACTATAGAATAGCAATTTTGGCTATTTATTGGTTCACTTGCGTTTGGAAGCAAGGGAAAAGAAGATAACTGGAGAGAGAGAGAGAGAGAGAGAGAGAGAGAGAGAGAGAGAGAGAGAGAGAGAGAGAGAGAGAGAGATGTCACTCTTTTTAAAAAGAAAAAACAAAACGAATGTAATTTTCTTGTTTGATATTTAATAAAACAGGTTAGATGACAATGAAAATGAGAAATAAAACAAAAATAATTTTCCATATTGTAATATCTTTATGTTTTTCTTCATTTTTTCAACTTAGGCTGCAAGTGGTGGCTAGCTCAAGCCGTAGAGCTCTTGGATGCCTCACACTGCATCCCGGAATCGAGTCGCATTCTCCCCATCCCCCATGTAACAGATGACGAATGACAACTTAGGTGCTAATAAAAAAAACGCTATTTTGTCAGGTTCCAAACACAGCCTTAGTCCGCTGCAATTATGTTCCTATATCTTAGTAATTAGTTACTACCCTATTCTTGAAATATTCCAGTTTGTTGCCCAAATAATCTATTAATCATTTCAGTGGCACTGCGATTTTATTCTTTTACCTGGTCTCTGTTTGGTCAAAATAACTTCACAAGTCATCCAAACTCGAAAGTCCAACTATAGTTTTATGGGATGTTTTTATGATGTCCCTGTTTTTTTGGGGGCATTTGATGCCCTTGAAATCTAGACCATTAGATTAAAAAAAGTCTAATTACGTCCATTAGATCAAAACCATGCCTACATGAGTAATTTATTATGGTAAGGGGTAGCAATTGTGATAATTTATGGTAGTTGATATACACATTATCAATAGGCCAATGTTAGCGGTCAATGTCTTAGTGACGACCTGCTTGGATATGAATAATTCATTTTGTTTTATGTAGTTAATGTTGAAACCATTGTGCTCGTTAGTGAGATAATCTGGATGAATGAAGGAAGCATAGTAACGAGTACAAAAATTGATTTGGGACTCTGTGCTGGTTTTCCCTGATGCATTTCGGCTTTGATTTGGGGAGTCATGGTTTTGCAGCAAAACGTTCTTGTAACTCTTCGGATCTTTGAGGTTTAGGGGGCCACTGTTTCAGCAGCATTCTGAGAGCAACTATTTTGTGCGTATTGTCAAAGGTTAGGTCTGTCTCCAATCATTCTCCGCCCATACCCCTAATGATTGGGGACTAAATGGGTTCTGTTATTGTTTGTTTGTTTGTAAATAATGAAAACTGGAACATTAAATTTGATTAAGTTACGTAAATAAGTGCTTAAACTGTTTGATGGGAGTAAGGTGGTTCAGGAGATGAATTCAATCCGCTTGATGGCATGAATAAATTAGCCAACCTAACCATCTGATCAATGCACAATAGCCAACCTAACCATCTGATCAATGCACATACTCACTAGCAAACACAGTTTTTTTTTTTTTTTTCCTAGGAAAAAGAAATTTTATTAATATATGAAACTGAAAGGAAACAAAGATCGAAAGGAATAAGGGCAAACAAGATACCCGAGACCCAAAGACGTGTTGGTAAAATACCAACAAAAAAAGAAAGAACGGCTCAAAAAAGCTACAACACCGACCAAACGAAACCCCAGCCAACACCCAACACCACCAAGCAAACAAGATCCCAGCCAATAGCTACTCCAACTAAAGCAAAAAAAAAAAACAGAAAGAAACACAAGACAGCAGCAACGATAAATCCCAAAAAAGCTTCGCAGCCAATTTAACGGCAGCACCAAAATTAACCCCCGAACAGCCTCATGCAAAGCCCACCAATAGAAACCAACAAAAACCCATAGCAATGAAAAGCCCTCCAAAAGAAACATGCAAAAACAACGGACAAAAGAAAAAAGCCCTCGCTACAAGTAAACGAGAAGATCGAAAGAGTCAAAACTCTATAGAGAGAGAGACTCCATCCTCCAAATCACAAGCAAACACAGTTGACAGAATGAGCTCTAACTGTTGCCACTGGACCCGAGTTAACTGTACTTTCCACATCCTTCATGGCTTCAAACCTTGGCTCATTGGCCTGGAACTTGACGCCAGCACAGAGCTGTTGGGATGGTTTTATCAGAAAAACCAAGAGAGAGATTTCTGAAGTTTTGGTTCGGACGGGATCCCGGGCAGTCCGAACGGAAAGTGCTGCAGGTTTTTGGTCCAGTTCTGAAGTTGCAGAAATTTTGGTCCGGACGGTAGTCAAGTTCGTCCGGACGGTCGGCACGGAAAAAATGCGTGTTTTTGTGGTTTTTAGGGTTTCTGATGTATTGTGTCACCTTACTCTATAAAAGGGACACTTAGGGCAACCCTCATTGTAACTTTGATCATTATTCATCATAGTGAAACACCCCAGCACCCCGTGGAGTATGATTAAGCAATAAGCTTAAGTCGGAACCACGTAAAATCTCTGTGTCTTGTTCTTTCTTGCTTCTCATTGTTTTCTGTTCTTGGTTTGTTATTCGATTGTGTGTGTTTATCTGTGGGTTTAAAGCGCGTGAATCCATAACAACTGGTATCAAAATTCCGGGTTAGGAGGTCAAGGGTTTACACAATGGCTGAAGACAAAGTCAAGATCGAGAAGTTCAATGGTACGAACTACGCGTTCTGGAAGATGCAGATGGAGGATATTGTGTATTAGAAGGATCTGTATCTCCCCATCGATGGCAAGAAGCCAGACGAGATGAAGCAAGCGGATTTGGATGTTTTGGATCGCAAAGCCCTAGAGACTGTGCGATTAAGCCTCGCGCCATCAGCTACGTCAAACATCGCCAAAGAAACGAAAAGCCTTCTGCGATGAATAAGGTATATCTTATGAAAAAGTTGTTTAATCTAAAGATGCCTGAAAACTCTATTGTTGTCGAACATTTAAATGAATTCAATACGGTCATGAATCAGTTAGAATCCGTGGGTATTAATTTTGATGGTGGGATCAGGGCTCTTGTTCTATTATCGAGTCTACCAGAAAGTTGAAACGGACTTGTTGTGGCAGTGAGCAATTCCTTCGGGTCTACAAAGATAAAATTGGAGGATATTGCAGGGTTGATATTAGGAGAAGAGGCTCGGAGAAGAGCATCGAGTGAGGATGTTGCTTCGGGTTTAGCACTGAGTACGGAGGAAAGAGACAGGTCTATGCATAGGGGTGGTAACAAAAAGGGCAAGGGATGATCGGCATCAAGGAATAGGGGCCGAAGTAAATCTAGTGGAGGAGATGGGGGTTGTTGGAACTGTGGTCAGAAGGGGTAGTGGAAGCGAGACTGCAAGGCACCAAGAAAGTAGCAGAACGGAAACAATCAAGGAGGTAAAAACACTGTTAATGTTTCTGATGAGTCTGATAATGATGCTTTGATTTGTTCGTTGGATTCTCGTAGTGAGTCTTGGACTGTAGACTCTGGAGCTTCATTCCATGCTACTTCATGCATGGATGCGTTACAAAACTATGTGCAGGGAAATTTCGGCAAAGTGTATTTGGGCGATGATGAAGCCTGTAACATAGTTGGGAAATGAGATGTGCAGATTACTCAGATAGATGGGACGGTTCTGAAATTGAAGGAAGTTAGACATGTGTCTAGTTTAACACGAAATCTTATTTCAGTGGGTCACTTGTTAGAGGGTGGAGTTGTCACATCGTTTACATCGGACGCTTGGAAGATGAGCAAAGGGGCCTTGATTCTTGCTCGTGGTAAAAGGAAGGAACCTTATATGTATCTACGAGTACTTACAGTAGCATCGCGGTGACAACATCAGGGGTTGATTGCGCTACGTGGCATCGTAGGCTGGGTCACATGAGCAAAAAGGGGATGAAAGTAATGTTGTCGAAGGGGAAATTGCCATGTTGTAAGTCGCTGGATTTGGACTTCTGTGAGGATTGTGTTCTCGGGAAATAGAAAAAGGTCAGCTTTACGAAGGTGACAAAGACCCTAAAAACAGAGAAGCTGGAGCTGGTTCATACCAACGTGTGGGGTCCATCAAAGGTACCCTCTATTGGTGGCTTGCGTTATTTCGTTACTTTTATTGATGATTCTACTAGAAAATTATGGGTTTATTTCCTTAGGCGTAAATCTGATGTGTTTGATGTTTTCAAGAATTGGAAAGCATTAGTTGAGAATGAAACAGGAAAGAAATTGAAGTGCCTGAAATCTGATAATGGTGGCGAGTATTGTAGCAGTGAGTTTGAGGCTTACTGTGTTGCGAATGGGATTCGAAGGGTGAAAACGGTCCCAAAGAAGCCAAGGCAGAATGGAGTTGTTGAACGCATGAATAGGACGATCCTAGAGCGTGCGAGGAGCATGTGGTTACATGCTAAGTTACCTAAGCAATTCTGGGTTGATGCAGTGTACTAGATCAACAGGGGGCCTTCAGTTCCTTTGAATTGTGGATTGTCAGAAGAGGCTTGGACAGGTAAAGAGGTAAATTTATCTCATTTACGAGTTTTTGGTTGCATTGCCTATATGCATATAGAATTGGAGGATAGGGATAAATTTGATGCTAAGTCTCGGAAGTGCGTGTTCATAGGCTGTGATACTAATAACTATGGGTATTGGTTGTATGATTTTGAAAATCGAAAAACACGCAGAAGTATTGATGTGGTATTTAATGAGTCTGCTTTGTATAGAAACAGATTAAGTCAACCCGAGGAGGCTGAGGTAAAATCAGACTTTGCAGAGCTTGAGGGGATCCCTAATAGTAATGTTTTAAAGCCTAAGGATACTAATATACAATCTACTCCACAGGCAGATCCACAGACTCCTCTTCTTAGAAGGTCTACACGAATTGTAAAACTTCCAATACGTTATTCTCCATCTTTGCACTATTTATTGTTAACTGATAGTGGTGAACCATAATGTTTTGAGGAAGCATTGCAGGTTGAGACCAAGGAGGAGTGGGAGCAAGCAATGGATAATGAGATGGATTCTCTCTCATTTAATCAGACTTGGGAATTGGTTCAATTGCCCAAGGGGAAGAGAGCTTTGCACAACATGTAACGACCCGCCCCCACCTTGCACAATATTGTCTGCTTTGGTCGCCCAAGCTCCAAGGACTTCCCAGAAGGTCACCCATCCCTGAATTGCTCCAGGGTGAGCACGTTTAACTGTGAAGTACCAACGAGCTTTGACGCCCGCACGGCTTTAAAAGGCCTTGTGCAAGTTAGGACATGATCTATTCTCTTATATCACATAGCTCCGTTGCATCCAGGTGGGTCATGGGCTGTCACATTCTCCTCACCTTATGATGCAACGTCCTCGTTGCATATTGGCCCAGTGACCTTCCCCTGGGAGGTATAACACTTAGTTCTGCACAACACTTTGTTCCCACTACGGGATTCAAGAGGTGGCTCCTGCAGATTCTAGAGGTGGCTCCTACCTCGTAGTCCGGGGTTGTGCTATGATACCAACTGTAACGACCCGCCCCCGCCTTGCACAATATTGTCAGCTTTGGTCGCCCAAGCTTCAAGGACTTCCCAGAAGATCACCCATCCCTGAATTGCTCCAGAGTGAGCTAATGACTACAAAATATTGGCATAATAGTATCACATAGTATCTCCAATATCATATTTTGTTAGGTTTTAAATGGGCATAATTGAGTAATATTATTATCTTTTTAGTTGTTGACATTTAATTATTAATTTTGCATAAAAAGATGATAATTTTATCCATCCCAGTTGTTGGAGTAGAAAGTGCGAAGTTGACCCAGAAGTCAAGGTGCCGTTGATTGAATTAATTATCGAGAAGGGGCAAAGCTTATCATAGGCAAGCATGGAGGGATGCACCGGATACAATTTCCATCATGAAGGATTTGATCATGCACGAGATGTTTCGGTGATTCTATTACCTTTTTGCCGAGAATTGCAGTTCCAAATGGAGTGTTTGACTTTCCATAGAAATTTCAAAGGCCAAGGATTGGTTATTTCCTAGAATGGAAAATAGTACTAATAGTTTAGGAAAATTAGAACTAGCATCAGCTCTATATATTGTGGCATAGTGGATCAACGGAAAGAGAGAGTTTGGTTGGGGAAGGCAATCAGAAGGCTAACACCGCGACTGCGGCGGAGGCCACGGCTTGGGGAAAAATTAGAGAAGCAAAAGAGATTATTGTAAGCTTTTTATTTTTATGGGTTCTAGTAAAATACTCGATATGTTTTTACTTATGAGCGGCTAAACTTTTATACTAGGGTTGAGGATGAAGCCCCATTAATATTATTAATTGATTTTATGTGTGTGATTTTTCCTACTTGCGTTAATTGTTTATTGTTCTTGACTCAATTAATTAGTTTGCATGAAACTCGGATATGGATTCAATCGGTATGTATGGGTTTTTTCCATGATTTGATATCTGCATATTAATCGAATTGCTTGACTTATTAGAGTTAATATTTAAGTACGGGGTATCCACTGTGATTTGTTTTCACGGATACAGTGGATGATTTTGGCTTAAACTTTTGAAGCAGAGGAAGAACATATTTTTGTTAAAAAGAAAAAGTGCTTATTATAATATCATCCACAGTGGTTAAGATTAGCTTCTAAAATCATTGTGTAGAATTATAGGAAAATCATTGCATAAGATTAATCGATATATTTATGGGTGTGAATTCCGAAACCTTAGTTACTTTTCCAACCGTTAATCTCCACTACTTTTCCGTGATAGTTTAATTATTTTTATCGTTAATTTACTTAATTTTTACCTTTCAAATCAATCACACTTTTGGGAACTAGGTTAGGGTTTATTCAATTTAAATTTGTTTAGTTTTCCTGTTAAAAATCACATGTCCATGTGGGTTCGACCTCGCACTTGCATTGCTATACTATCAAACCGATTCGTGCGCTTGCGAGTACATTACAATTTCACAACATGAGCATGTTTAACTATGAAGTACCAACGAGCTTTGACGCCCGCACGGCTTTAAAAGACCTTGTGCAAATTAGGGCATGATCTATTCTCTTATATCACATAGCTCTGTTGCATCCAGGTGGGTCATGGGCTATCACACAACATGTGGGTTTACAGGCTTAAGGAATAATCTGATGGTAGCAAGCGATTCAAGGCACGGTTGGTAGTCAAGGGTTTCGAGCAGAAACAAAGTATCGACTACTACACTGAATTTTTTTTCTCCTGTTGTTAAGATTGCTACTATCAGATGTGTCCTTAATATTGTGACTGTTGAGAACTTGCACTTAGAGCAGTTGGATGTCAAAACTGCTTTCCTTCTTGGGGATTTGGAGGAGGATATTTATATGCATTAGCCAGAGGGTTCTGTTGTGAAAGGGAAGAAGAATCAGGTATGCAAACTGAGGAAGAGTCTGTATGGGTTGAAACAGGCTCCGAGGCAATGGTATAAAAAGTTTGATACTTTTATGACTGCTACGGAGTAGATGTCATGGGAATCATTGCTGTTAATTTAAAAAGCTTGGCACATCGTATCTCATACTTTTGTTGTATGTAGATGATATGTTTGTTGCAGGTTCAAGCATGGATGAGATTGTTAATCTCAAGGCACAATTGTCCAAGGAGTTTGCAATGAAAGATTTGGGTTCTGCGAAGAAAATCCCTAGGATGCGAATCAGTAGGGACAGGGCAAACAGGAAGTTGAAGTTGTCACAGGAGGAGTATGTTAAGAAGGTGCTGAAAAGGTTAAACATGGAGAGTGCTAAGCCAGTTAGCACACCCTTGGCAAGTCACTTCAAGCTTTCGAAGGGTAAGTGTGCAGTAACGGATGAAGAGAAAAACTATATGGCAAAGGTTCCGTATGCCTCGGCGGTAGGCAGTCTGATGTATGCCATGGTTAACACAAGGCCAGACATTGCTCATGCAGTGGGAGTTGTCAGCAGGTTCGTGGCAAATCCGGGCAAAGAGCATTGGGAAGCAATCAAGTGGATTCTACGCTACTTGAGAGGTACTTCAGGTTCAGCTTTGTGTTTTGGGGGTTCTGATATTTGTCTGCAAGTTTTTGTGGATTCAGATTTAGCGGGAGACATTGACAGCAGGAAGAGCACTACAGGGTATGTGTTTACATTGGGTAGTGCGGCAGTCAGTTTGGTTTCACGACTACAGAAGATAGTGACTATTTCCACGACAAAGGCGGAGTATGTTGTAGTCACAGAGGCGTGCAAGGAGATGGTATGGCTGAGGAGCTTCATGAAAGAGTTAGGTAAGGAGCAAGACAATTCCAAATTGTTCAATGATAGTCAGAGTGCTATACATCTGGCGAAGAACGCAACCTTTCATTCGAGGACCAAGCATATCGACATAAAGTATCACTTTATTCGCTCTTTGTTGGAGGATGGATAGTTCACTTTGGAGAAGATTCACACAAAGGATAATCTGGCAGACATGTTCACAAATGTGGTTATTGTGGAGAAGCTGAAGTCTTGTTCAGCTTCTGTGGGTCTCTCAGCTTGAGTGGGAGACTGGGTGCTGGTGGCGTTGATGAATGATGGTGATGGGTGATCACCATTGACATTTGGCGGGAGTGTCGAGGAATAGTTTTCAAGTGGGAGAATTGTTGGGATGAAACTTGTTCTGTCAGAAAAACCAAGAGAGAGATTTCTGAAGTTTTGGTCCGGACGGGATCCCGGGCGGTCCGGACGAAAAGTGCAGAAAGCTGTCTGCAGGTTTTTTATCCAGTTCTGAAGTTGCAGAAATTTTGGTCCAGACGGTGGTCAAGTCCGTCCGGACAATCGACATGGAAAAAAATGAGCGTTTTTGCGTTTTTTAGGGTTTCTGATGTATTGTGTCGCCTTACTCTATAAAAGGGGCACTTAGGGCAGCCCCCATTGTAACTTTGATCATTATTCATCATAGTGAAACACCACAGCACCCCATGGAGTACGATTAAGCAATCAGCTTAAGTCGGAACCAAGTAAAATCTCTATGTCTTGTTCTTTTTTGCTTCTCATTGTTTTCTGTTCTTGGTTTGTTCTTCGATTGTGTGTGTTTGTCTGTGGGTTTAAAGCGCGCGAATCCATAACAAGAGCTTCATATAATCCTCAAACATGAATGTCAGATACACTTGCTTTTGCTGATCTTCTCCTTTGGTTCAATTAATGTGAATAAATTATCTATTTCCCGTTGGATTGTCTCTCTATTTCCATAGGACTAGTAAGTAGGTTGATAAACAAGCCAAACGAGCCGAATAAGTGGTTGATCAAGCTTGGTTTGAAAACTTAACGAGTATCAAAAAATGTTTGAGCCTAGTTTGTTTATGAGACAAACCAAGCTTAAACGAGCTTTAGGCAAGCCAAACTCAATTAACTTGAATTTTTTATGCTTCATGAGCCGAACGAGTAGTTCGTTCATTAACCGATTGCCAATAAGCTTTTAACAAATGAATAGCCCGGTTCAATTAGCCGCCCAACCAGATAAAAAAAAAAAAAATTAGCCGCCCAAGTAAGTGTCGCATCATTACGAAAGAGTTTTTTTTTTTTTAACATCAGTTTAGAAAGAGTTGAATCACAACATTTGTATGACGTAAAGTTGTCTAAAATGTATGATATAATTTACAACTTATTTAACTGTAGAAATTGTGAGGGATTATTGAAAAGTTAAGTTTCATAAAATCAAATGAAAGTAATTTTTTTTTTTTTTCAAGGGATGCGTATTATTATTAATTTAAATATTTTCTAAAGGAAGTGATTTTATGTGAAAGTAATTGAGTTCCCTCTCTCTTGTACATAATTATATTTTCTTATATTAGTTATATTTTCAGAGGTATTTGAGAAAGATTTGGCACTCCCGTTTTTCACCAATAGAATAATGTGAATTGTATATTAGTTATATTTTCTTATATCAGTCTGTGAATTGTATCTTAGAACAATATTAGACCGTAGAATCCACAAGGGAGGAGACGAATAAGGTTTTAGGTCAATGACTTGTCGTATACTGGTATTTGTTTATTGCAGTGATGTGACCTGATATGGTGTAAATTGTCAGTTACTTACTACCCTAACTCAACAATGATACATGTACAACAAAAGTCTTCAACACACTCACATGGTGTGTGGAGCCCACACACATTTCACACTCAAGAGCGTGTGGGCTCCACACACCATGTGAGTGTGTTGGAGACTTGTTGGAGCTGATTGTTGTACACTTATCATTTTTTACCCTAATTTATCAATCCTTTCATTTTTTATTTATTTTTATCAGAATCAATCCAATCAATCCTTTCATTGGCACCATGATTTGGCTGCTTTTTTTTTTTTGGTTAAACGGATTTGGCTGCTTTACTTGGTCTCCGATTGGTCAAAATAGGTTCACAAATCACCCAGCCAGGCCAACCATAGTTGGAAGTTGTAACCTTTAACAAGGCTGGGGTGGCATCTTGTAATTGGCTCATTGAGTGGTCACTATCCACGTGAAAGGAGTGAATCCATTTGGCCACATGAAGCTGTTTCATTCGTTACATGTAAAAACACATATCGACCAAATTTTTACACTCCTTTTTTTCTTTTTTCTTTTAACCGGGCTAACTCATCTGCATTTCGACTATTCTCCTCCTCTATCGGATCAAAGATAACCCTTTCACACCGAGATTAGGAGATTCACGAGATATTTCATGCAGCCGGACCCCAAGAGGTTGCCTGGTTTTGAAATTAAAATGTCTGGAATTACAACTCATCTTGCTGCCACTTGAGGTAATCCTTGGGTTATTTTTACACTCCTTTTAGTGGTAGGAAAGTGGAAACAAGTTTCTTGGGTTTGGATTAAAATTTAAAACACTTATAAATTTTGGATTGGTATGTTTCTCTTTGCGTTAAAAACAACAGAAAGAGAAAGGCCTGATTTAAGAGTGATAAGAATTGTTATACAACTGAAAGCTTGGAGCAGGTTTGACCAAGTTCACTGTCTGTTGGTGGTAAAATGGCATTGCCAAAGCCATTTTTTGACTTGCTACAGTGTCAAAAAGTCAAAAAGTAGTAATTTTGTTGCACCGATTCAGTGCTGTTTTGGCACAATCTCGGATAGACTATTGAATGAGACTTATTCCATTTTCCGAAGGAAATCAGATGGCTTTTATGAAGTGGGAGAAATGACAATAACCACCTCGGTGTCAAATTTGGCACTGAAGATGGCATTGCCATTTTTTGGCATCAATAAATGGGTCTAGGAGGACTCAAATTTTGTCCGAAAATATGCCAAATTATGGTAATTGCAAGGGAAATTGTCAAGTAATGTACTGCCTTGCTTATAAAAGGTAGCACCATGTTACAAATTTACTGTAGAAATCAACATCCAGAGCAATGGTCAAACCAAACATGAAACTAGAGACAAAACGATAACTAAGAGAAAGAACAGAAACTAGAGCTGCAAACAGAAACAAAAAAAAAAAAAATCCAGCTTCGGGTTGCTTTCTTCTCCGTTCGACTACGAACAAGAGAGCAGTCGGTGCAACATTTATCACATCAGCACTTTTTTGTAAATCAAGGTACAGATTTGTCCATCACTCAATACTGATGTGAAACCATGTCGGTGCACCTGGTACGAATAGACAAATTCTGATCCTTGACTTGTAACCAATACTGATGTGACACCATGTCGGTGCCCGGATTGAACTCTGTAGTCCATACTCAGACTTGCGCGAGGCAGAGATCATTCCAAAATATCATGAAGAGATTTTGATCATACCATTCCTCTAGTTTCAATCGTCACAAGATGAGAGGGTTGGCCTGATGAATAAGGCGCTACCACAAAATTGTATACGCGTTACATTCTTTCAGCCATAGTGAATTAACTTTAACATGAACTTCAATGCTAGATTCTATTTACTAGCAATCCGTAGCAGATTGAGTCCACCACAATGCATTAATCCAGAGCACACTACAATCTGTTCAGAAGACAGTGAAGAGATTACCTGCTAATGTCCACTGAGATAATCACAAATACTCCATGATAACCAGAAGCAGCGAAGAGATTACCTGCTAATGTAAGCTTCATGACGTTTGTTATATGTCAACTTAACTTTGGTTGGAATCAGTGCCTCGGGAAAGCTCGAGGGAGACAGGGCAATGGTCACTCCCATAAAAACCTGCAAACATATTATAAAGATTTACTCCAAAAGCTTACATAGCAGAAGTAGCAAGAAGAAAAAGACGAAAATGTTGGTCATATTAATGAAGTCTAGGCGTGGGTTCTACAGTTCGCAAGAGCTCTTGAACAACATTTTTGAACACTTTGTTCCACGAAAGTTAACTACTGACTCAGAGCTACAAACAGAGAATGTGGAGCCACAATAACAGAGGAACAAAGTTTCGTAGAAATTCTATGTTACATGGACTCGGGTACGAGTGCATGTCCAAGTGTCGGACCTTCCTAGACTTAAATCTTAGGATACTGGGATGTGTGTCCCACAACGGGGTAAGGGTACGGGGACACATCCTGAACACCTGTTTGTAGTATATATTGCATGACTAGAGCAGGTTATATGTTGTAAATTATACTTAGTAATGTATTTAAATAAGAAGAGTTAAGAAAAAAGTGTTTTTTCTATTTCATGTCCACGTGGAAGTCTAGAAATATCGCTTTTCTAGCTAAGGTATTCTTTTTTTGTAAATATCATACAATTAGAGGATCTAAGTGTCCAAATTGGATACATGTGTGTTGGATAGAGGACACGGGTACTTCAGTCAAAATGAAGGATCCATGTAACATAGTATAGAATCCATAAGTAGTCTTCTTGATGATCCCCCAAAAAACTAAATGAGTTAGAGGAACCTACGAAAGCAAAACAATCAAATTTCTTCCCATATTGTTTGCGACTGAATCAATAGATTGGATTTACTTCTGATGGACGTCAAATGCACCCCTAATAGTGCTGGCCAAATAAAATTAACTTTTAAAGGCCAAAATTCTAGATGAGGAACATTGTTGAATTATGGGTTTTTTGATAATAAGAAATCAAAGACAAGCACAATGACTTGAAGACTCCTGTCATTCTTTATCTGCATGTTACTCAGGACATATGACGTCATTATCCCAACATGACATTTCTATTACATTAAACATGCACTCCAGATTTAACTTTTCATAACATAGGGAACACGTTGATTTTTTAGCCTTCAACAGAATGGTTAGCATACTGTTGAAATCATATACGGAAGGCATTGTACCTTGTAACTCAATCCCCTGCCCATGCATCTCACATGCAACTATCCTGTCTTTCAATTTCTCTGAAACTATGAAATAATCTATTCTCATCCTTTTCCCTCGATACCTGAAAGAAAGCCTCTTGTTCAAGTCACAGCCATCATTGAAAAAGTATTCATTTTACGTATGTTTATAGATAATGAATACAAGCAACAATTGATAGTTATTGGTATGTTGACATTTGAATAATAGCCTTTATTCTTTTGCTCATTGATCGTAGCCATTCCCATTACTTACTTTCCCACGGGATTTCCTGACCATGAGAAGCCACGTTCCATATCTTTCTCCTTGTGTAGGTATCTGTATGCATCTACTAGCTTGCCCCTGAAGCAAAATCCACAGGACTCGAAGTCAAGCTTAGTTGTTCGAAACTGTACATGAATGCGAGCAGGATCATACATAAAACACAAATATTAGTGAGAATAGGTTCGTCTTGTATAACAGAAAGTACATTAAGAACAAAATTCATGAAAATGCTACTGTCTTATTATTCTCAATAATCATTCCAAGTTTTCAACAAATCTTACTTTTACAGAAGAGATTTAATCCCCTAGGGCAGGGTCTAGTGATTTGCCCTCAAATCCACTTTCAGATCTAGTTAAGGAGATAATAATTACTCAATGTGGGACAAGCTCTAACTATTATAAAAGATTCACATACTCTTTCAATATGGCACCAAAACGCTTCCGCTCGGACAAGGTAAATCCAGGTTGGCCACAGTCCTGCATTATCGATGAGTCAGTTAAAAGATAATTCACACGTGATGGCAGAGCTATCTTCAAGTACATTTGAAAATCCCGTGGAATTAAATTGTCCCAGTATTTTCCATAATAAAAATCTACTAACAAATGATCCTCTAAGCCACTGCCAAAAGTGTCAGACAGCAAAAGAAATGGTACTAAATATTTAAACTTCCACGACTTTCATGGAATCATAAAAATATTCCAATATGAGCTTCGCTCTTAGTAGATGCAACATCCTCAAATGTTGATGGGCTAGTCTTTATATGCTATGTGAACTATCAAGCAGTCATTTGATGAACTCAATAAGCATCTCACTTAACCGTAACTAATTTTCCAGATTAACGAGTTCTTCTAATCTAGCATGTCAGACTTATTACTATCATGTGGCATCCACAGGTACGTGAAAGCTATCAAATTTTATCATACAAGCATACATTAGTGGAGATAAATATCACCTCTTTATTTGGTGGGATGTAACCATTGAGCTTTGCACTGCTAAAGAACTCCGGATGACTCACATCAATCTCTTCATGGCTGCATTAGATAAGATAATGCCAATAAATAGAATATCACTGCGTGAACGTAACATTAAGTTACGAATGTTGCTCCCGAGGGATCAACCACTAGTCTAAATATAGTAAGAATCAAACATGGACCAAATGGTGACATTAATGATTCAGCTACCATGTAATTAATCGGTGATCCCAATTCACTTCCCAATGGAAGACCGGTTAATTGATAATCTCTACATGAAACTAGATTGACTTCCCAATGGAAGACAATGGCTGTGTTTGGTTGATAATTTTGAGAAGAATATTTTGAGAAATATTTTTGAGATAGTGTTTGGATGAGTTTTTGGAAAAAGTAATAATTAGAGAGAGGTGTAATAATTGGAGAGAGATAGAGAGAGAAATGAGAATAATGATTGGAAAGAGGGATATGAGTAGAGAGAGAAATGTGATTAATGATTGGAGAGATGAGAGATGGGGAAAGAATCTTTTTGGAATTTTTTTTGGAAATGTGAAGTGAACAAAGTGATTCATATAATTCCAATCACAGGGTTCTCCATGCAGAGGCAAATCATTTTCTGAATAAGCAAGGCAGTCAACAAACTTTATCTTAGTTTCTCATAGAGATTATCAACCACAATTAATCGGTGATCCTAATTCAGAGGTCGATCGACCGTTCAAACCAAATTTGATAGCAGATAGGCACTAAGATAACCACTCCAGAGTGAACAGTCTTTCACTCGCGCCGATTGACCTAGGGGGAACGTGCCGAGTGAACATATGGCACTCCCGAGTGAGCAGTCTTTCGATAACCAAAGACCAAATGTGCAAATCTGAAGATTTACTTTTAAAATTGCTGGGAAGATTAGAAAAACAATCAGCGACTTGCCCACCAGAAGAAAATACTACGTCAAACTGCATATAGTAGCATAATTCAAATTGAGGAGTAATAGAAGTTACAAAGCATAAAACCACTTTGTCTAAATAGAGAGGCAATGAAGCGACTAATGTCTATCTTCAGTAACTAACTCAAAACACCCTCGTATCCATCCAAGATAATATAGAGAAGATAAAAGATAATGGATACGAAGGCTGATGAGGTCCAATTCAGAGATTATGAGTTGGTTAACATGAATATCATCAAAAGGCAAGAGACGAAGAAAACTAGAACTTTAAAGGTGGGAAAAGGTTACCTCACATTGAGGTCACCGCACCAAATAAGGGGCTTATCTGAAGTTTCTAAAACAAATTCCATAATCCTTTTATCCCATTTCCTTCTCCTTTGAAATGAGTTCTCCTCTTCTTTCCACCCATTGTTTGGTGAATATGTATTCAGTAAGCGAAATGATTCAAATTCAGCCAAGATAACCCGTCCATCTGGCTCATGCTTTGAGGCTGACAACACATAAATGCTTATTATCTGACTGAACAACTTGTTTTCCATCCAAAAGGAATAAAACAGTACAACCAAAAGCATATTTGACTAGATAAGCAAGGCTAAATATTGTAGTTTCCTGTATAGCACTTAGAATGTCCAAAACATTTATACTGCACCAGGAAACTATATCATCAGGTGGATCCAACACTACAAGACAGTCATTATCAAATGGCCAACCCGTATCAACCTATTCTCTCTGGTACAAGGATCTCATCCAAAATTTTCAGATTGCAAATCACAAAAGCAACCAACTTTAAGAAAAAAAATACATGTCAATCCTAACATAGGAGATCTGATTAGCCTTCATCCTAGAAAAGTTTGGCTGTCATGACACGGTATTTATGCTTAGCCTTCACCCTAAAAAAGTATGGTCTTTATTTTTTATGACTTAATATTTAAGTGGGAAACTAAGCTAGTGATTGGGCTTGGGCAACCCATACATCAAGACCGGCCTTAATGGTTTTGTTTCAAATCTGAATATATGTGCCTATTCTTTGGATGATGTTTTTCTCCATTGCTTATCTTGAGAATTGTTGGCATGAGAGTAGTTTGACACATTGCAAGGACGACGGATCCGAGGGCGGGTTAGTCCGGGCGACCACCCTACCCAAGTTCTAAAATTTTCTTATTAAGGTCCAACTCTTTTTCTATTTATATAATGTGGGACTCAATCCTTCACGCATGTTCCCAACAATCTCCCCCTCATGTTGATAAAAAAAAAAAAATCTCCCCCTCATGTGTGAATCATGCATTGGGCCTAACCACCCTCCATCTTATCCACGTGACTTCCCCTTAATAGTTGATCTCTCTCTCCAAACCATGTTGGAATCCGGGCTTATTTACCGCAACCACTCCATCGAAAGCCACCATACTCCACGAAAGCCACCTTGCTTGCCAGCCACCTACTTCACGCACCAGGAATTTTCTAAATCCATCAATAGTACCCACTCCAACGAGAGTCACCTTGCTGCCGGCCACTTGTCGCATGCACCAGGAATTTTCTTGCTCCATCGAGAGTTACAATGGATTTTCCCGCTCCTCCGAGAGTCTCCGTGCAAGCCCACGACCACCAATGCTTCTAGGAGAGTCCGCCCAATAGATCGCCAACCAAGTCAATTGTTGAGAGTTTGATCCGCCTGAGGTCCTTACCGTGTGGGCATAGGCCCAATCCATTGGGGAGTATCCACGGAGTCCACCACATCATCTGGACTCAATATATGACCCATATCCACTTTAAAATGCTAAGCCTTCTAAGTCCAACTCTTTTTATATTTATCTAATGTGGGACTCAATCCTTCACACATTTTCTCAACACGAACCAAGCAAAGGATGATGAATAATGAGAAGAAGAAGGTTCAAGATTTATTACCATAATTTCAGTCACTTTGAAGCTGTAACACAAATCAAATAGGCAGTGTTTGTACTTTGTCATCTCACTCTACAGGCTCAACAAATTAATTTCCCAATGGAAAAGGGAAATGAAACTCACCAACCTGTAAACCTATCATTTTTGGGATATATTCCAGCTAAAATCTCTTAATTCACCACTAGCTATCTAGCACCAAAACATGAGCGCTGATCATTTTTTTATGGAATTGGTCTGGCTACAGTGCAGGCACGAATCTAGGGGTCGGACCAGTCAAACCTCAAGTATAACATGAGGTTTATGGAATTGGTACACAGACTCGGCAATTAGTCTATTTTAACAGATAAAATGGTGTCATATATAACAAGAATGACCACACATACTTGTCTAAGTGTTTTGAAAAGGGTACTGGATCTAGTTTATGTATTCCAGCTAATGTTGGTCCTGATTGCACATTTTATGATATTCAAATCCCACGGTTTTTTTTAACAAAAAACACTTACCAATCCACAGTCAGAAGGGGGTTTAGGAGAAACTTTAGTCTTGTACAGTTGTACTTCTATTCTACCCAAAGAATGATTTCCATTTATCATTTGCGAATAGGGACAATTGTGTACAGAGATGCGTCTTTAAGTGAAATGACAACGACAAGTTCAATCCATAAACTGATGCATCCAATGGCCAATTGACTCAAATGTACATACGGTATTACACACACCATACGTACAACTACGTCAGTAATTACTTAAAAAAAAAAAAACTAAGACAGCAATGAATAAAGAAACTATTAAAACCTTTTCCATCAACCGAAACACATATATGAATTTCAACCTAGAACAAATGGAGATCTGGCATCAAACTACCTGTTCGATCCAAAGAGAAAGAGACCTTCTGAGGTGGGAAACACTTCTTTACAAACAATGCTGTCCCTGCATACTTCGAGTCTGAAAGAGACCACCATATATCATAACTTTTAAATGGTGGACTTGAAATGGCACGCATCAAAATCTGCAAAGTCTCAGAAATAAAAAAGCATATAACCATCATTTGTAGAAAACTGAATTCAAGCCTATGAGCCACTCCGAAAAGCTCACCAGTGAGGCCCATAGGCAAAAAGAAAAGGCTACTATTCGTTTTACAACTTCAAGTCTTCAACTTTTCCTCTTTTCCGTTAGCCCTCTTCTACTCTACCTACAGCCATATCTTCTCCATAATTAGCAGACCTAACATCATAATTTAATTTTGTGGAAAAGTCATAACATGGAGTTTAAAGTAAAGGTTTCAGGTTAACAGTTAATGCAATGCAAACTCCTTTTCCCCCTAACTAGATACGGCGCTCCATTGATAACCTTTAAACTTTCCCAAACATAACAACTACGAGGCAGATGCAAAAGAATTGGTCAAATATATCTATGAGAGTCGAAATAATGTATTGAATTGTTTGTGTTTTGGAACTCTATGCCATATACCTAATAATCTATTCAACTGCACCACTTCAGGCATTTCCTAAAGAAGTCAAGGTTCACAATGCAATTTAGTTAAATATTTTGGCAAATAAATGCATAGTATGGTAACAAGAACACTTGCTAGTAGAAATAACAAGCTACCTGTTTTTCCTCACGTGAAGAGCTTGTATCGTCCTTCAACTCTCCTTGGTTTTTTGCTGTACCCTTGGTTCCAGCTGCAGGCATTCTTACTTCCTGCAATCATTAAATCGCTAGCTTAACTCTTTCTTACCCACTCACTAACTGTACTATTTAGGTATTCTAAGAGCAAATCCAATGCAAGAGCTATACTTGGTTTTATACTCAAAATTTGACACCAAACTCAAAAATCTGGAATCCAGTGCAGTGCTATATTTGGTTCTAAAATGGCACTTGGTTCTATATTTAGAACCAAAGATGACTATAGTCATCCTTGACAGCTCACAATCCCAACTGCCAAATACCAGAAAACGGGACATCGGACGTACCTGAAAGATGTGTTTTTTCCCCTTTCCCCAATTTTAGATCTAGAGATGTGTTTTTTCCTCTGGAACACCAGACGATGGGGAGAAGATAGAGAGACATGAGGAATTATTTGGTGTAGCAAGATGCACACCAATTGGTGTCCCCAACGGCTAATCAACGGCTATATCTAACCCAACGGCTCTTTTTTTTATCACAACGGGGTTGAAAATAACGTACATAGTTGAATTGGGGTTGAAAACGTAATTAAAAGTAAGGTGGTGGGAAAGTTAGTTAAATTTGGAACTGTTTTTTTTAGAACCAAACACTGGAGCCTGGGTTCTATTTTAGCACCAAAAACTACTTTTTGGTGCCAAAATATAGCAATGGCTATAGCCATTTTGACAATTGCATTGGATTTGCTCCAAGGGACCAAAGACAATAAGAGACATCAATCGTGCCTTTAAATGCATAGAGACATACAGAGTTTTAGGAAGAAATTAACATCACTCCAGGCATATTTGTAACATATTGATGCACCCAAAACTTCATGAAGAAGTTCTTCCAAACTAGTTAAATTACGATTTCATGAATAAGCTCATCCAAGCTATTAAAAGTGGACATTGCGATTTAGACTAAATCATAGGCATTGCCTAATTTTGAACAAAACCACAAACTTCTATGCTACATAAATGAAAACGAAACACACTAAATTAACGAAATTCAAACATGAAGGAAAAAGAAAATACCAGTCCCAAACTCTAGTCTACACTGTCTCATGCATCAAGTTTAATTATTTAGGAACCGCTTGTTACGAAAGGTGAAACACCTTTAGACTTTTAAAGGTAAAAAAAACAAACAAACAAAACCACATATAAAAACAAACTTGTTGTCTCCTTCACTACCCTTCTTAACCATACCTAGCTATAAGTAAACAAACTTCTTTCCAACTCGAATGAGTAGTGTTCTAAAAGTCGCTAGTCGCTCCCAGGTCGGATGGCTGCCGACTAGCGACTAGGGGACTAGTCTGCTAGATTTTATTTTATTTTTTAAATATATATTCTCCTTCATCCTTCATAAGTTTTGAGTAAGTAGAATAACATAAGTAGCAAATCATCAAATAAAAACATAGTGGCAACTAAAACCACAACAAGAATAATTAATCCTTAGTGGCAAACCACAACAACAATATACAGTGTGCTAATTGATTGATTTATTCTACAATCTACATACGTGGAAACTGTTTTTTACTGTATATTCTACAATCTATATGTGGAAACCACAAACCTTAGCGTCTCGTAATGATAGATAAAGAGACAATTAAATTATTGAAGCTGTTTTTTAATGTACTGTACATCATCCACAGTTTTAAGTTTAGGGTAAAAAGTTAAAAAACATTCAAAACAATTACACTGCAGCCCCAAAAATTTAGCAAATTCTGTTTTTTTACCCCAATTTTTCCAATTAGTCGCCAACTTGTCCGATTTTTACGATTCGCAACTTTTCCGATTCGCCGACTTGTCCGATTAGTCACCGACTTGAGCCAAACTACGTCGGCCGGCGACTAAATCAATCGACTAGGCCCTAGTCGACTCGGAGAGCCCCTGACCCCGACTTAGTCGCCGACTAGTCCCGACTTTTAGAACACTACGATTTTTTCAACTTGCAAAAACTTGCTTCCAAACAACAACATCCCAAAAATGCAGAATGTAACTTACATAATGCTCTATCACAACTGCCTATCAAGTCAAAATGTTGTCAAATTCCAAAATAAAACCAAACCCATGAACAAAAAAGGGAAAAAGAATAAGCTACTTAAATAAGGCATTACCACTACTGCCCATCTAGTCAACTGGATGACTCAATCATAAAACTACACTTTGCATTGTACACATCCGTCAACGTATAGCCAAACCCAAACCCTAATTCCCCCTTCACCACTACCCACGTTCACCATTACCATCAATTTCCCAAACAAAACCAAACACGTGATCGAAAAGGCATATACAATCGGAAGTGAGTACCACCTGAATTGCAATAACGTCAGGATCAAAGGTCTCCACAAAAACCATGCTATCTTTCTTGGGGAAAAAAATCTATATTAAAATCTACTCCTCCACAGCACTTCTCAACCATAAATGTACAAGCTTTTTTCCAACTCGAACAGATTTTGTCTACTTTGCAAAATATGAATGTCAAACACCCAACAGCCCACTATGCAGAATGTAGTTACATAAGGCTTTACCACTACAGCACTACTAGCCTATCAAGTCAATTGAATGGCTCAATCATAATCCAAATTAGTCAATGTTACAAAATCCAAACCCTAGTGCCCATTTCTCCACTACCCACATTCACCAATGTCCTCAAATAACCTAATATCACCAAACCCATGATCAAAGAGGGTTAGAAAATCGAAAACGAGTCACACCTGTATTGCAATGACATCAGGATCAAGGGTTTCGACGAACTTGGTGAACTCGGGCCAGTTGTTTTTGACACGGAGAAGGAAGCTGTTTGCGTTCCACGTCACGAACTTCAATGGCTCCTGCTTCTTGTTGTTCCCATCGCCTGAGGCTTCTGGGTTTTGAGTATCATTGTTGGTTGAGGATGTAGAGAGGGTGGGTTTCTTGAATGGTGATCCTTCCTTTTGGATTGGTTGGAAGAATCTCTTCATTTTCGTGGCCCCCAATGCAGAACCCTGAGGCTGAAAGACCAAGTAAAATGGGAGTGAGAAGACGTCGAAACTCGCCTGTCCAAGACTCGAGTAAGTCGAGCCTTTTCCTCCAACTTCAAATACACCGGATTCACCCTACCTATTACTCACTCCACCCTGTGCTCTGTGGTGAGAAATTCTCACTAGTTTGCTAGAACATAAACACTTGAACCAAATGTATAAATTCTCTCAGCATTGAGTTTGTAGGCTCCAACAAATTTCATTGGCTTTGTTTGTTTTCCTATCTATCTATCCCGACTCATTACACATGCTGACATCATCAAAAAACTAAATTATCTAACTAAACACAGTCATTAGCACTCTCACTAGCAAAAATTAATAGCAAAAAGTATAAACACTCCAATATATGGGTCCCACATATCTATATTACATTACACAACGATTTTTTCAAAATGTCTTATGTGACATTTCTATGCATGAAAGATCTCTTATCTCATAAAATGTCTATTGGGCCCAAATCTTATCTCATCGATCAAATTGTGCTTCCGCGGTCTAAGAAAACTTACCTTTCTAATATAACTTTTGGTTAATTACCACAAAAGAAAAGAAAAAGTAAAGCGAGTCCAAAAATAATACTACTTGAAAGAAAACTCATGTATATGAACCAACTTTTCATGTGGGAAAATTTTTAAAAATCATCTTCCACTCTCTAACATAGGGAAATTTCAATTTTAGAATTCTCTCTCTTTTCTCAACTACAAAAAAGGAGAGGAAGTAGAAAGCAGATAAAAATAACAAATGAAAGAAAACTTATTTCAAAAAATGAACATCATCGATCCTTTAATTAATGTGCAAATTTTAAATTTAAAAAATGATCTCTCCCTTTGAGTACTCCAACTCTCATAGGGAAATTTCAATTTCAGAATACTCTCTCTTTTTCAAACACACACAATCTACTTTTCAAACGACTTTGACTCAAACATGTGATTTGGATATTATACTGATTTGGTAAATCATAAAGAAAAAAACAAGAAAGTATCTATTCAGTTATGCTTCAAAATTATATAATTTTTGTGGGCATAAACTACTAAGTTTTATTACTCATTCTCTCCCGTAAAGATTGTTAAATATTTCATTTTGTGATGTCTTACAAATATTGTCCAATTTGCATAGTTTCTAAAATACGTGAGAGAGTGGTGGTTGAACAAATCAATTTATTCATTGGTTTAGTTGATCGTTGGATGATAATTGATTTTTGTTGAATTTTTTTAATAATGTTGACAACGTGAATTGATCAATTAAATGTTAGTAGCTTGGTTTTCTTTGATAAGAGCAATGCACGTGGTATTGTATGGTTGGTTAAGGGTTTCAAACTTTGTCAAGTGCCTTCAAGCACGAGCAAGGCACTAGTTCTATTACGAAACAGTGATAAAACTGGTATCCAGCTTTTGTTCAGAGTTTCTAACGAATGTGACTTAACACTATCACTTTAAATATGTTTATTATTTATTTATTTCTATGAAATACAAGGTTATTGTTAGTTGCTCTTTCATTTATATTTATAATTAAGGAGCAGAAAATTTTTTAGGTTAAAATCTTTTTCGACCTCTAAAATCTCAATCATAACTCCCTCATTCATTGGGTACAACTTTTAATGCCTACATCTAGGGACGGAACCAAGATTTCATATCCGATGGAGCCGCAACATAAACAACAATATTTTAAGAATTCAAGGTTCAAGAGTCTGAAATGTTTAAATGTCTTAATAGTACCCAATACAAAACACAATATCTAAATGCTCTTCACAAATCCAAAGCAACTAGAAAATAAAAAAAATATAAAATTATCTCAATGCGTTATGTCAACTGTGAATCATAATTCATAATAGAATGCGAACCTCCTCGAAAGCCATGGCCACCGGTAGTCCACCGGTTCCGTCCTTGCCTGCATCTCTCTTCTTATTGAGAAACTTTTCAATGCCACGTGGTGTCTTACATGTACCCGCAATGCCACATCGCAGCTGTCTAAAAGATATTTTGGACGAGATGCGACAGGTACCCGCTCGTCACTGAAAAATTAACTCCTCAGAATTATACAGGTTGTGATTTTGTGGCTGGACAGTGGATAAGTTTGGTCGTTACGTATCTGCTCCTCTCTTTCCCTCCAGATGAAACCATAAATTCACGAGAGAGAGAGAGAGAGAGAGAGAGAGAGGTGATCTCCCGTCCCATGGCGTCAACAGTAATCTGCCCTTCAACTACTCATTCACCAACAACCACTAGCACAAAGAACTACTGCCACTCTGCGTGTATCCTCAGACGCCATGTGAGGACCTTATCTCCTTTTTCTTCTCAATTTGGGGCCAGAATAAGGACAAACACAGCATCGACAAAAGCAATGCCCATAAACAAGAGCTACAGAGGTGGGTTTACAAAATGCTTTTCGGCTCCTTCTTCTCCTCCTTCCGTTAGTCTTCCTTCTGCACTCCTATTCGACTGCGACGGCGTGCTCGTCGATACCGAGAAGGACGGCCATCGGATTTCGTTCAACGACACTTTTGCTGAAGTACAGTTTCTGCAACCACATCTTTTCTTTGTATTCTGTACAAAATTTTATATGTAATTGAGTTTGATAATGTTCATGCTGTGGTCTGTTTGTTAGCCGGACTATTTGGTTGGATATGCTATTCGCCCGGACTGGGTAATTCGGGACTAGCTAATCTGGGTTTGGTAGGCACACACAAGAGGACTATTTAATCCTGATATATGTCGGCAATTACCAGAACAAACTGAGCCTTCAGTGCCAATCAATTGGGGGTCAGCTACGTGAATCTGTTTTCTTAATTGAGATCTTTCGAGGACATTGTGTTATGTGATATTCAACAAAGCTAGATCCTGTATCCAACAAACCAAGACCCTTTCTGCAGTTATTTTGCGATGACAAGAAAAAAACAAAGACTGTCCTATGGTTCTACTACATAGCTAGTGTTTTGCGAATTTGTGGAAAAAACTAAAAGTTCCTTGCACAATTTGACTCACACAAATGTCTGTAGTGTGACTACTGATCAAGCTCCATTCTACGTGTTCGTTTTTCCTGTCTTGGGTGAAAATTTCCCATCTTTGCTGCAGTGGTTTTGAGTTATTCCTGCAAAATGCGGGTATTTTATTTTATGGAAATCTCAGTTTTTTCTGAGTTGCATGATTTGATTATGAAAGGAAATCGATTTTACAGAAGGAATTGGGTGTCACCTGGGATGTGGATTTGTATGGCGAGTTGCTCAAAATTGGGGGAGGAAAAGAAAGGTAATGCCTCTCCTGAAAAAACTTCCAACCTACTGTGAGTGTTGCAGATAACATAAGATTCGATGAAATAATGTAGAGGCCTTGAGCATCATTTACTTGAATCATAACCTAGATGCTCTATCATACAATCGAGATTGAAGTTCGAGTTTGGATTTCTAGACTTTCATTTTTTAGGGTAGTGGTTAATTGGTGTCTTTATAGGATGACAGCCTACTTTAACAAGACTGGTTGGCCAGAGAAAGCTCCGAAGAGTGAAGACGAAAGAAAGCAGTTTATTGCTTCCCTTCACAAGCGGAAGACGGAGTTGTTCATGGCCCTTATTGAGAAAAAGTTGTTACCTCTTCGCCCAGGTGTTGCAAAGTCAGTGGCTGTTCGATCTTTTCTTCTGTTTGCATTTGAAAGTTGATACTTAATTGCAATTGCACAATTCTCATGTAGATCCATTTCTTGAAAATGTTTCATTTGGTGACTTCTTGAAAGCTAACAGGTTATGAAAGTAGGACAAATAAACATCACACTTGTGAGTGCTACTTTGTTTCTATTGGATTATTAATCTTCCAATGGAAACCTAAATGTATGACCTGAAGTTGTGATTTGTAGGCTAGCTAGTGCTGTTGAGTAAATCTTGTAGTTAGTACCAGACTTTACTCGGTTAAGTGCATGACAGTTCATACAAGTTCCTTGAATGGTCAATGAGTTTTGAGCTTCAAAAGACAAAACGCCTAAGAGGGAGTTTTTAGACAAAACGCCTAAGAGGGAGTTTTTTAGTTTGTTCGAATTTTGGTCCAGGATTTTCGGTGATACGTGGAATGCTAATCACCTCCCGCATCTTTTGTTTACTCTGCTAACTACTATTTTTGGAGTAGATAAAAGGTCTGACTCTGACCTGAATGGCTGAAAGAGAATTATGAACTACAAAATATCTGGTTTCTGGAGTGTAACTATTTATATTTTTCCAGGTTGATTGACCAGGCTTTGGCTGGAGGAGTTAAAGTTGCTGTGTGCAGCACCTCCAACGAGAAGGCGGTATGCATTATCAGGTTCTATGTTTCTCAAGTTGTGTGAACATATGCTACATGTAATTTAAGTAGTGTTCTGAAGCAATCTTTATACTATGTATTAAAGAAAACAGTTTGAAACCCCCAAATGGAGATAAATATCCTGAATTCGCATTATCTTGGGACTTGTCTCTTGGATGAGGTCATCAACAGGGATTGAAGATTGTGCAACTAAGTGAAACGATTAGATATCATTTGTACCCAGTTTTTCTTCTGTGTTGTTTTAATTATTTGGTTACGTTGATATGTTACAATCGGATATTCATAGCTGCCGATTTGAGAAGTCTGGTTGCAAAATATACGATGTATAGCTCAGGTTTTCTTACGTGCAGTGATTTCAAGCCTGTTAACGTTATATTTTTCCTGCTATTGTGCTTTCATTTGATCACCAAATCCCATATTGTGATTTCAGGTCTCTGCTATAGTATCATGCTTACTTGGACCAGAGCGAGCAGAAAAAATCAAGATATTTGCAGGGGATGTTGTCCCTCGCAAGAAGCCTGATCCAGTAATTTCCTCACCCATCTTAGTTTTCTTGTACTGGGCTGTGTTTGGACACTTCATGGTAGTTAATCGGGGTAAATATCACATTAGGCTAATCCAACCAAACGGGCCCTAAATGAGATTTGAATCAGTGTCCCCATGTGATTTGATGTGCTTCTAGAGTTCTGTCCAACTACTCAGTTTGAGTCTTCCAGAGATACTTCTAATTTGTGGATTATGAAGATGAGCTTTAGCAACTAAACTACGATTTTCTGCCTTTCAGGCAATTTATGTGTTGGCAGCTACCACCCTGGGTGTTGAACCGTCAAGGTATGGCCACAATATTTGGTCAGAAAACAACAGAAAGTGAAGAAAATAGGTGATCGAAAACAATTCTTCGAAAGGAATTGCAAATGAACGCTAATTTTACCTTTTCTTTTGTTTTTCCCAGTTGTGTAGTGGTAGAAGACAGTGCCATTGGTCTTGCAGCGGCCAAAGCTGCCGGAATGAAATGTATTGTAACAAAGAGCGGGCAAGTTTCTTTTCTCTAACTCATTGTGAACTGTATGTAGGTCTGTTTTAACCAGTCACTGTGGAAATGTAGCTTGGCATGCATGCATAGTAAACCACAACCTGTCTCACAAACAGGGAGTGGAGCCACTTAGACGCGAATCGGCAAATCACCCGCTGAATTTGCAATTTTACGAAAGAAGTATATATTCGATAGATATATTATGCAATATTGACCCACTAAAAAAACACATAAATGTTCCAAAACACCACAATTTTGACCCTCTAAAACATAAAAAAATTGTAATTTTGCATTTCTTAAATGTATTTTAGATTTTTTTATCCCACTGTGCAAAAATCCATATTCCACCTCTGCTAATCCTTGCTCTGCCCTGCTCACAAGCCTCTCACATTTGTCTGATAACATTCTTATTGGTGCAAATATTCACAGAATTTGTTTGTGTAATAATACTAATCACTGCTGCAGGTACACGGCCGAGGAGGATTTCGTAAATGCAGATGCAGTATTTGATTGCATTGGAGACCCTCCTGAGGAACGGTTTGACCTAGCATTCTGCGGAAGCCTTCTTGAGAAACAATATGTTAGCTAGCAGTTTTCCAGAATGGCATCGTTCGTATATTTTTCCTTCGCGTTTTTTCCCTACATTGTGCATTCCATGCTATTTGAAAGAAGTCGTTGAATACCATGTAGATGAAGGACGGTTTCATTCTTTAAACGTCACCAATTGAAATAACTGAAAAAAGGGATGCCGAAATGCACGCGTACCAACGCTGTAGTATATTCTGAATCAGAATGTGGGTTTTCTGTATGCAACATATACTGCTGTTGTGGTTCTATACATATGCATCTTGTCAAAAATATATCCACCCATTGTTGAGTTAGTGAGTTTTCAATTCTCAGTTAATTTGGCTGGAAAAAAAAGAAACCAGCAATGATTTGTACAAACAAGTGTATGCAGGTGAAAGGGGGTCCATTGCTCCTCCCGTCTTTTCCTCCGGCAAATTCTATGTTCAATCTGAACAATTGGGTTCTATCATATAGCTTTGTATCGGTCAAGTCCACGAATTGGAGATAAGGAGACTCAAATTGTTGACATCCGCCATAGGGTAAACCACCGCCTCTTAGGTCCCCGACTGATTCTACCACAGAGGCCAAATAACTCCCCCAAACACAGCTTACAATTTTCATCACGTTGTGCTCTCCAAAGAACAACTCTTCTCAAAATCTCATTCGGGCGCTGAGTTGGAATCCCATTGAGGAGGTTTGCCAAGAAGCAGCTACCCTTGAAAGAGTGCGTAATAGTGAGTTGGAATCCCATTCAGGAGGTTTGCCTAGACACAGCCACTCTTGAATGAGTGCGTGATAGCTCACTGATCAAGTGCTGTTGCGCCGCAGATGAACGGGACTAAGCGATCTGCCGAACCTGTGGGATGTAAAAATACATCGGTAAACTCTCTCAAAAGATCGCGTGTCACATTCTATTTCCTATAATTAACACAAGTACATATAGCGGTACACTTGCTGAAATGTCCGGTGATATTGTCCTTAGATCTCAAACTTACACAGCAAAATTCCAATAAGCTACAACATTGTGCTTTGCTACACACCTTTTACCCATAACAATTGGTTAAAGAAATCACATTCTTTCAGACCATACTCCCAAGAAACAATACATATGATATATTGTTCGTATCACTCTCTAACCAAAATTTGACGATCCATTACATCAAACTCAGTCACTCCCTTTCATTTCTCTCTGTTCAACGAGATTTGCAAACTGCAGTTGCAGTTACTCCCGAAAAGGCTAATCAAACCATGTTGGGCCGTTGCGGAAGCAGAAGATTATAGAACCTGTCCTGTAGAAAGAAATGCTTTCCCTTGCTATCAACAGCCTTTTTCCACCCACACCATCCACCATTCACTATTTTCTTGATATCGTCGCTTCCCGTATAGTGGGGATCAAGTATGAGAAATGCACAATCGCCACTTACGTCGTTGTAATCAACTCCCAGAAGAGTATATGCAAGAACTCCACCACCTGCATTACAAACAAGTTGATAAATACCCGACAGATTTACTTTTATTCGGGTTTTCTTTCACTACCACAACTCATATTTCCAAGTAACCAGTTGCACCTGATAAAAAAGAATAGGTAACCAGTTGCACGAAGAAATCAAGAGGATTTTCCACAGCAACACATGAATAGACAAAGAAATACAAAACATTGAAAGAGAAGAGACAATAAAACAAAGTTTTGTTCATTATAACTTGATCTTGAAGGAGCTGCAAAATACAAAATTGTATAGATATGGCAAACAGGAGAAAATGCATTTCACTGACCAATCATGATAGGCGTTCCCTGGTTCTCAAAATGCAAGGCTAGCTCTCGACATTTTTCAGGAAGCTCAGCTCCCGATCTGACATTTATGATTTTACAACTGACCTGTTCAACCAGGAACTCATTACGTCAATACACTTGTTTTAAAAAATGTGAGGTCCACCTAGCATGCCTAACACGACATGATCTAAGCATCACACCATTTGATAATTCCACTTCCTAATTTTGGGCACAAGCAAAGGCAATTCAAAGTTTATTATACTTCTGTATCGAAGTGACATACTTACTCCGAGAAGTTTATCTAAAACAAAGCTTAATTCGATAGCTCCAATCCAGTCTCGCGAGCCTACAAATGCAGGTTCTTTATCACCAATCTCTACAAGCAACTGTTGTATTTCCCTGCAAATTTGAAATTCGTTTGTCACACCACAAATATCACACATAGCCCATAGATACACACATTCAAAACATGCCCTCCATCACAAGTTATTCCATGTAGTTCTGTTGAAGAAACGAACAAAGCAAGCATAAAAGTACCAGATAAAAGCTGAAAATCACAACTGCGAATATTGTATTCCTTAGAATGTAACTGCTATTACAATGGTTACATACAACTCAAAGGTTAAATAAGGGAAATCAATCTGCTTAGATGATGATGCAGTTCAATCAAAGTAGGGGAACAACTTATTCAAATTGAACATAACATTGTAAGTGGTGACTTCTGTTACCTGTGTGAAGGGACATCAATGGATGTGTAATGTTGGAGCCTGAACCATGAAACGATAGTTTGTAGAGAGCGGTAGGCACAACCCCAGCCCTAGCAAGTGAAACATAAAAGACACATTAGAGAACAATAAAGAAAATAAACAACAAAATGGCATCAGCAACTTTAGTTACTGCACTCAATAATTCCTTGCCGATTAGTGGGAGTGAAAGGAGGGGGGTTGAACTTCCATAGCACCAAAAAAAAAAAGAAAAAGGAAAGGAGGTGGGTTGGATAAAAGCAGTGGTGGACTTAACATCTCTAGTACAAAACACAGGGGACGATACAATGGCATAAGGACCTAATGTTTTCAATGAGCAAGTGGGCCGTTAAACATAATAGATCCTATGGCAGCCATAGTCAGAGTTGATTGATATGTTTACATTCAAATGAAGTCAGAAAAACCATCCGAGCAATGATAGTAAGAAATCCACATGTATCTCCAAAAACATGTCAGAAAAAACAACTACTGGAGTACAAAAAGGAACATATTCTTATATTACCGAGTCATCATAGCCATCTTGAAGATAGTGATGGTACTCATAAGAACCTTGTATCATAGAGACAACGCCACCAGAAACTGCACAATTCATCATTGTCAGTGCAAGTCCAATGAAACGTAAATCCACAAAATAAAAGTCAAACTACCACTAACCCCCACTGCTTGGAATACCAAGATGTACATCCTTCAGCAAAGGGGAACCTGAAATTGCCATGGAGAGGTGTAAACAACTTCAGAGGATAAACTAATGGTTGCGGGCACAACCATTGATTACAGAAACTGTATCCTACTACAAGCTGAATGGTTACCCTTCCATGTTGAGTGGCTTCGTGCACTACTCGTAGTGGATAAGTTTATGGCATTTGCAATTCTTAGGAGAGGGCGATCAAAAGGTAATCCCAGCCTCAAATGTAGGGATCTTCTAGCTTCAACTGCAAAAAGAAAATTCTTTTAGTATAGCAAGATCAAGAATTTGGTGCAACGCCAATGCTCTGGATGCTGAATGAAAGAAGCATGGTAATGTGCACATAAATCAAAATGATTCTTGGGTTTGCCCTCTCTGATGCCTTTTGGCTTTGATTTGAGGGCATGATTCCGCAACAAACGCGACGGTTAGGGGGACCACTGTTTCAATGGTATTCTTGAGCAGCCACTTTGTGCATTCATTGCCAAAGGTTAGGTCTGTCTCCGATCCATCTGTTTCAGTGGTATTCTAGGAGCAGCCACTTTGTGCATTTATTGCCAAAGGTTAGGTCTGTCTCCTATCCATCCCCCGCCCATACCCCCAATTATTGGGGACTTAATGGGTTATGTTATTGTTGTTGTATAGCAAGATCAAGAATCTCATTTTTCCTGAAAGTAAGATCCAGACTACTGTGACTATGTATCGTGCATTCATTAACAAAATAAGATCATCACATCCTACCACAGTATAGACGCAGTCCACCTAATAACAAATCACTTGAAATTTTTTGGCTATGGTCTTTTTCAAGTAAAAGAGAACAAATTTGAGCCCCAATAAACTATAAACAGTTAACTATGTCACTGAAAAGCACTTCACCTTGCTTCATTTCTGCCTCCCCATATTTGAGTTCATAGAAAACTGTTACTGGATGCAAAAACCCAGGTGGACTGAAGTGATAGGGATGTAACTGCAAAACAACAAAATCTTGTAGTTAGTTGCAAGTAATCCTTATAAGATTTTTACGCTGAAAGCAAGAAAACTGCAAAATTAAACTAAGGTATAAAAATTACTCAACCAGAACTATTTTTTTTAATCTTTGTTCCCACATTCTTTTCAAAATAGCCAAAGAACAGTCAAGTCTTTAACTCTTAAGTTGCTCAATCCACCCACATCTGCTGATGGATGCTAATTGTTGTAATTTTCAAGTAGAATTTAACTAACCAAGGGGTGTTGTCCTAGGAGGTTGGACGAGATTGTGTTCTTCATAGTACATATCTGGTCAACTAAACCAGGGATGATTAAATTTGAAACTGCCTTCTCCAGTGAAAGGTCCTTCGCGGCATAACAGAGAACTTGTAACTTGTAATCTACAACCAAAAGTTTGGCTTCTTTCAAAGCTGAAAGAACACAAGTTAATAGTTAATAATCAATACGTGCAATGATATAAGGTGTGATAAGAATGTCATTTACAAATGTATATAGGGGTAAACAAACAAAGTTCTGACAAGAACTCATTACCAGGGAAATATTCAGCAATAGGTGCAGCAGATTTGGGAGACTTCACTGATCTATTAACTAGGATGCTAACTTGGATCTTATCTGCATTCTAATGGTACAATTGTTAGAAAAGTTGCATGGTTTAAGTAAACCATGGATTGATCTAAGTTTCTATGATTTGATCACAACGTAATCAGATCATTTAGTCAATTCAGATTGCGAAATGACTTCTATAGAAATGATACATGCAATTTACCTCTTCCACAGAAGTAAATGATAAGGTATCTTTACTTTTTGAACAGAAGTATGAACATGAAACAGTTCTTGCATCAGCTTCCTCAGCATTCCCGAGATCTGAATCCAATTTCCCACCACGAAGAATTACAGGACGAGGGGCTTCAGTTGAGGGTTCATTGGATGCTTCTACCATGTATGTGACTTGTGGATCTCTAAATCTAGCAGCAATGGCATCAGTTGCACGTAAATACATATCCTCCGCTTCTGAAAAACAGCAATATACATAACACAAGCAATTAAAACCTTCAGTATTTTTCATGCTACAGCAGACAAGCATCTCAAAAGATTGAGAGGCATTTGATCAGCAATATCAACACTGCTAACAGTACAAGTGTACAAGTCAAGTGGCATTCTACGAAACCAAAGACATTGCAAACATTTGATGATAAAATTGAGAAAGAGCTTTACCTTTTGGACTCTCAACTGGACAATAAACAGGCAACTTGATCTGAAGCTCACATTGAAGTAAACAACCTCTCTCCCAAATATACTTCTCAGGCTGATCATCATAAATAACATCATCAACAGATTCCAACGGAGTTGAATTTTCAGACCTCGACACAAAAAACCGAAGATTTCCAGTGTTTGAATCTGCAACAGCTCCAACCAAATCTCGAGCCTCTGAATCCCTTCCATCAACATTACCAGATAGGAACTTTCTCAATTTGCTCGCAGCATTGACTGCCTCCCCCGCAACTTGCTCAGAATCAGAATTGTTTCCAACAATCAGCGCTCCGATTACTTCAAAACCTCTTATTAGTAGTGACCTAAGATCATCTGCTCATAAATTATGTACCCAACATTAGTATTAATACTTGTGCATATGCATTCACAATATACACATTATTTGTTCACATTATTAGTTCCCTTCTCATCCCCTCAAATCCTCAATAGTAATAACGTAAGATCATCTCCTTGTAAATATCACTTACATGAAGTAAGTATAGATAAATGTACATAAGTCAAACTAAATGGCCCAAAGAATTTAGCCGCCGCTCCAATTACATAGAAATTCCTAAGATCGTCTGCTCATAAATTATGTACCAGAGGTATGTATAAGTTAAATACGCTTGTGTACGCGTTCACAACACACACATGTATATATACTCATACAACTTGTTCGAAACTAAATTGATACGAACAATCAGGGCTCCGATTACTTCTCTTCCCCTCAATAGCAGTGACGCAAGATCATCATGTCATAAATTACAAATTAATAAATCTGCGCACATATTCATTATATCTCTCTCTCTCTCTCTCTCTCTCTCTCTAGGCTCTAGCTCCTCTCTCTATTTTTTCTATATGTATCAACAAAAAGGGAACACCTTTATGGCTTTATGGTGAGAAAGTGAGTTTTGAGGCTGGCTTACACTTTCAGTTCCTAAACTTCCCCTTTTAACTGCCTAACAAACTTCGAGACAGGAAAAAAAAAAACTGCTTTCTTCTCCCTCTTTTCTACTTTCACAAATCAAATTTCTTCATAGATTAATCTCAATCGAAGATTTTCCTCTTTTCCACTTTTGCATATCCAATTTGCACACTATCGCGTGTGCGTGAGCATCTAGTCTATAAATTAATACACTCTCAATGGACAACCATACAATTTACGCAGTATCCCGCCCTAATTGCTGTGTTTAGCAATTTTCACAGACATGCACATATACATATACCCACGCATAGGAGTACCTGATTCTTTCGAGTAATGAGGGGAGAGAGGGGAGGAGGGAAGGGTGTGGATGCATCTGAAGGTGGAGACGATGGTGAAGGGAGGGAAGAAGGGAGATCCGATCAGCCATTGAAGCCCTGGTTGTTCGTTCTTGTTGATGATTATCAACCTCCGGCACAGTACTCGCAATCTCGTTTTTGCTTCGTCGACGTCGGCCATGGATTTGTTAGATTTTCTGATATGAGTGATGAACTCAAAGTTTTTAAAACCCAGCGAATGAAAATAAAAAATAAAATACTGAAAACGCTTGCAAAATACACTTTCTGAAAGCGTTGTTAGTAAACACGCCTTTTAAAAGCGTGGTTGGCAAACACGCCTTTAGAAGGCATGGTCAGCTGCTGCCAGGCGACCCAAGTCTTCTCCCAGTCCAATCTTTTTTTTTTCGGTAAACTCCCAGTCCAATCTTCTTCCAGCTATCACCGTAGGTACTTTTATTTGTTGGAATCTACTATTTACTTTGTGGTTTTCGTGTAATCCGCCTAACCAAATAAGTATTTGGTTTTTTTTTTTTTATCACAAATGAAAAAATAAAAATGGTTGTGGACCGGTGTCACAAGTACTTATTTATTGGAACCTAACGAAATAAGTATCGATTTGTTTTTTTATCACAAACGAAATAAAAAATGGTTGTGGACAAACAACAAAGACATCAAAAAATTATACTAATGGGGAGCATTCACTGTGATAAATGCCTCATATTCCCTAACCATGAAAAATCCTTTTCAATATGCAAAGGACTATAAGTGCTCTATCGTATGTCCGTTTCTAATGGTTCTGACGAGGTCTGTTTTTTCTAGTTGTAACTTTCGAGTTATGCGTGACATGAAATTGTTAAATACTTTGTAAATGTAACATGTTGATCCTCTCTTTCTCTTAAGACTTACGGCTTGCTAGTGTATTATGCATAATCGCTACTAATAAAACACGATATGTGAAGTGGTTGTACGAATTTCTATGTCATGTATGAAAATTTCTAGTTTAATATAGGTTGGCTTTCCGGCTTGTGTGTTTATAATTGAAATAGACTTTTTCAGCTTTGAAATCCAAAGCTCTCACAAAGCATTGTAAGATGGGGACCCACCCGCATGTTGTGTCATTGTGTAGTTGTGTCTGCAATATAAATTATACAGACTTTTTCAGTCTTATTCAGCTCTCACTGGAATCCAAAGCTCGCACAAAGCATGCCGGGGACCCGCCAACATGCCTGTGTCATTACCCTTATTGGTCTTCTTTGATAATAAATGGAATCCAATGCTCCTGAAAAAATGAAACATTTCACGTGGCCACACAGTAACATTAATTTAATGGGGACTTGTAATAAATCATTCAATGCAAACCAATTGATGGTCAAGTCAACATCTACTTTTGTACTACTATAGCCTTATTCATCATCTTTATTTATTAATATAAGCTTTTGGACCACTTTATTCATATCTGATGTCTTATCAAACCTTTATACAGCTTTACTTATATATGCAAGATGGCTCAAAACTATTTGTCTATAAATTAATTTCGAACGTATGATATTTCTGTGTAGCACTTCAATATCGTGACTTACTTGTATCACAATGGCAAGTAGATGATCTACTTCTAGAGTGTGGATACTTCTCAGGTTCAAGGACCCATACTAGAAAGAAAAAAAAGCAGCCCTAAAGATTACTCTGTTGGTCTTCGAGAAGAATGAAAGTTTAGGGTTGAAGAGCAGGATAAAGGCGTGTTTGCTTATAACGTTTTTATAAAGCGTATTTTCTTACCACGCTTTCAAGATGTTTTTGGACACCGTAAATTTTATAACTAAAAACGTGATCCTGAAGGCTGAAACACGTTTTAAAAAAAGCGTGATTAGTGAACACGCTTTCAAGCCAGATTAAGCTTAACTTAATTTTTTCGGTTAATTCGTCTTAACCCATTGTGAAAGCGTGTAACCGAACAAAGTTTTCAAGAAAGCATGTTTGTTGAACATGTTTTCACGTAGTATGTGAATAAAGTTTGAAAACACGGGTTTTATTTAATAAAGTTACAAAAAAAAAACCGCAAATCGGTTAATCAACACTAGTTTTTGCTTCCTTGTTCACGCGTGAAGCGTTATTTTGCTGGCTTGGTCCCCAAATATTGATTGAGTCTCATTTTAGTTCTCAATATAAACATCACTGACATTTAGTCCCCAATATTTCAAAATCTGTACCAATCAAGTCTCCAAGGCTAACGTTGTTAGCCCAAACCATTAAAGTGAGGAATTTCTGAAATGCCTCTCATTGTTTTTCTCTCTTTTGGAAACCTTTTTTTTATTGAAAAAACAAAGTTTGAAAAAAAAAATTGTTCGTCATAACATTTTCAAGGAATATGCTAGAAACAACCCATTGGGTGGTCAAAAGAGACCCAAAAAAAAAAACCATAGGTATTGCGTGGAAGAGTTACATTCTTGCACGGAAGAATTTAACTCATACACGGAAGAGTTTAACTCTTTCTAACTCTTGTCCAGAAGAGTCTCTCTTATTGACCACCCAATAGATTGTTTATAGCATTTTTCAATTATCAAATACCAGTAACGTAGTTCCAAAGTTTGGAAGACTTGACAATGTTGTTTGGTTAGAAATGAATGGGAATCCCTTTGGGGCCGATAAATCTGTTAGACTGGTACCGTTTATTATTGTCGGACACCGTTCAATTATTTGAAACACATTTGTGTTGAAAAAATTGAATTATCATTGTCAGATTACTAGCTGAACAAACCTAATAAAATGAACGATGTCTACCAGATGATCGGACTCAGCGAGGGTCCAATTAAGTTGGTCTCGTAGATAATGTATTTTTTCTAACTTCTGCAATTTAAGTTTTTGTGTTCTATCCTTCAAAAAAAAAAAAAAAAGTTTTTGTGTTCTTAGCGTTTGTTAACTGAAACTCTCAAATGAAATACAGAACTCATCAGTAAGTTCTGTTTTTTTTTTTTTTGGGTTCGAAAAGTGCCGCATAATTCTAGCGTCTGGATTTATCCAGGCGATTGTGCCCCATTAGTGGCCAAGTCGCATAATTCACGTAGACATGCGCGTACTAGAGCGCAAGCGTGAAAGTATCTTTTTTTATTTGGTAATGTTCATCCCAGTCAAGTACATGCATGCGTTCAATGGACACTACCAATATGAAATACAAAGATTAAAATAATAAATAAAAAAAACGAACAAAGCAAAAAGACCAATCAGCTTCCACGTTGGACCCATCACTCTGGCTCGTGAAAGTGGGTGGAGGATCGCCTGGATCTGGTCCCGCCCAATATCGCTATTGGATCTACATCTTGACATCTTCATCGCCGCCGTCGGAGAGCTCAAAAAATCGTCGCCCTGACCAACTGGACTTAAGAGCCATAATCTAGATCTAGAACCCCACATTTGGGTCTCCGGCGTCCAGAAATGATGGGGAGTGTGGGAGATCTTTCCCCCCAAAGGAGAAAGTCTCAACCACCTTGCAACCATGGAGGTAGGAGAGGAGGCTAAAAAATGGGGAGGAAAGAGGTGGGAGTGGCCGCTAGGGGGAGGGAAGAGTGAAGCTCTCCAAAGCCCTCCACAAAACATCTTTGAATCACATCTAAAACTATAAAATTTGCAAGAGTGAGGATTAAGAACGCAAGGATTGAAGACGGGAGCACAACGCATTTTGATGGATTATGACTAAGATTTGTGGGCATGGCACGTAGAATCCTAGTCAAGGGTGATTTCTAACACTATGCTTTAAGTTGTAGACTCTACATTCTCGTAGAAGCAAAAAACACAAGTGCAAACATTGACAGTGTTTGATGCAAAAAAGGGCTGGAAATCAACTTCCAAATTACAAAAGAACCTAAAATCAGCCAATCCGGTCCCAAAAGCTCTCATAGTCAAGTTCTTCGCATTTAAATTTCAGGCAGTTTTCCAACTTTCAGGAATCCTTAGAACGCAAAATCTGTAGATCATAATTTTTTACAAACATTTAACAGCCAGAATTCCAAAATTTGCTCCTAACTTTTTTGTTCAAGGCCCTGTGATACGTCCCAGATTTTCTGATGGAGGGCATGTTGCAGAAGAGTGAGCATAATTTGTGCACCACCAAATAAGTAAAACTACATAAGCTAGTCAACAGACTCTCTGTTTCAATGTCATCACTGTTAACTATACAGATTACATATCAGAAGTTAAGAGAAGACATTTAGAACGTAATGCCCAAGTCTCCTGTGCAAGATAGTGTTAACCTTTGAAGTACCTTTGCTACACTGCAAAATTACGCCGTAACCAAGCAAGGTGAAATACGCTTCAGCGAGTGAGCTCATTGTTGTTGATGCCTCAGTTGCCAATCCTGTGACAAAATGCATTTTCTAACATTTCAATGAAGCTTAAATACAGAAGGTTCTACTATAAGGCCATTGAGCAGCAAACAGAACAGTTACGCATATGAGCTACACAGCCAACACAAGTTCTAGTAGTAACATTCAATGAATTCACAAGGAATTGATGTCCAAAATGAATGCAAGCTAAGAAGGTATATGATTCCATTAGGATCATTATCACTTGCAAGTTTCCACAACATTCCATGTGAAATAGCCAGAATATTTATTAGGACTGGACAGCTTTTCCATAGGGCTGTAAAATGAACCAAGTTACATGAGCATGACTCCTATTAGGGTTAATAGTTTGTTCATGCAAACACACCCATCTGAAACACATTATGAGGCTTGTTGCTTTTCTAAATCCAGCTTGATAAGCTCATACTGTATAAGAAAACCAAGCTACTTGAGCTCGGCTCGATGAAGCTACTAGTATGAGACTGGCTCGATTACATAAACTAAACAAACTTGATCAAAGCTCCTTCAGTTTCAAAACCAAACTTGAATAACCCACTAATTGGCTCAATTTGCCTCATTTACAAACGTACACTTGCATGCCGGTAGTGGCAAAGCCCCGTTGGTCAAGGACTCTACTCCGTACACCATGAAGTCAAAATAAGCTCAAGGAATATAAACAGCGTTCACAGGGTTCCCCCAATCTGCAAACAAATTAATGAATTTAACAAATCTTCACTTTCACTCTAAATAATGCGGCTTTTTAACTAAAGTTAAGGCATTCAGAAATAAGAGCACTTTTGTACTGCTAACCCACCTGAGATGATCTACCCTTCAATGAACACTTACACTTAGTCAGGGATGATTCAATTTCCCCAATAAACCAGCCTACCATGTCTAGGTGTATTTCTGGCCAATGTATTCACTATTTATGTTTAGCAAAAGAAAATAACTAATTGAGAAAATGAGACTACAAAAATAAAACTACATACCCATTCTCATCTCTGGAGCAGTTCATTTGACAACTATTGGTACAGCAGTATGTATCAGTAGAAGACCTTCTGGGTATAGACAATTCCAGATTACTTTCTGGTTGGAACCTCATACAGGTACTCTGAGATGTCTCTGATGACTGTATCTTTTTATGGAGCTTCAGGGATCTGAATAAACAGCCTGGCTGTTTCTCCTCTTGAGCAGATATAGTTCCGCAGTTGCAGTTGCTTGTTATTCCAATGCTTAGTGCATTTCCTTCATTGTTTCGAATCGTTGCTTCTTTTCTCTGACAGCAGTTATTCGAGAATTGGGACCCACAGTTGGAGGAACAAGTCTCCACATATTTGTCCCTTACGTTGGCCTTCTCGGAAGTGGAATCAGAATTATATGATTGTTCACTTCTGTTTTCAGTGGTCGACTCAAGACGCAATCTCCGGGAACAGCTGAACAAGCTGAATATCTTCTTTTTGGCATTCTTCGTCACAGAAACACAGTGCCTAAGATTGATCCGCATCTCCACATTACAACCCAGAATAGATTGAAGTGCGTTTGCAATTGATTTCCATGACTTCTCAGCCTTTTTTACATAGTCAGGGTGATGAAATTCCAATTCAACCACTGCCAAACCTGGGACAAGGTTTATGACTAGGTCAAAAGATTATCAAAGTAAAAACAACACATTCCAGATATTTAAAAGAAGAAATTGAATATCATAAAGATGTAAGTACCTTGGGTAAAGGAAATAGAAGACAACTTCCCATGTTTCCTAAGAATGGTTTTCAGTGAATTGGATTGACATATCTCTATGGCTTTCTTCCATACGGATTCTAGTGTTTCTTTACCATCCTGCATCCCCAGCTTACACGATTCACTATTATGGCATGCACAAGGGACAAGATGTTTCGAACTCTCACTTGGAGATGATACACTGCAAAAATCACCATCTGCAACAAAAGCATAGAGCTTGAATATAAGTGACCTCACTTATTTTTCTTTGAAACTGATAAATCAATTACTGAGCCTTATCAAGTAAGCAAAAATTGTATCAGTTCACATTTTTTTCAACCATTCTCACCTCTTGGATGTACAAATTTTTCGCACAACCTCAAATCATGAGCATCTGATAATGAATTCCCCACTGAACTCAATTGTAAAAGAGCTACGATAAGCCATGTTGTCTGACTTGTAGACGCCCTCAACTGTTTCTCCGTTTCAGAAAGTATTTTCAATGCATGATTAAGTTGTTGCACACTTGCTTCAGCTATGAGATGAAATTCCACGCAGGATATTGAAAACATAAATAGTTCAAGTCAGTGAGAAATACTAACTGAAAAATAGAAGTATATCAGGCTAAGATTTGTCAAAAGCAATACCAAGTAGAAATCAAATGACACAAAAAATGGGGGCAAGAATCTTTAGATTTTTTATTTTGAAGATAAGAATCATTAGATTGAAATTGGAAAGTTGAAAGCTCTTCACATTGCCACTTGCCATAACAGCTATGTAGCTAAAAACAAGTGTGATATAATAATTCCCATGCTTCTCTTTCCCTTGAATGGTTTAAAGTACATGGTGTCCATACAATCAAAGTGAAGGTGATTACCAGATAACCACAGAAGAAAATAAGGATTACACTATAGCAGTAAAACTACAGTTTTGAGTTTAATATTTACCGGCGTTTGACTAAATCCAATGCAAGGGGAAGCGTTAAAAAAATGGTGGCATCACTAGGTCTGACGGGAAGTATAATCCATGTGGTGTGAAGATGAATTTCCTTAACAAAATGGTGTTATGCACTTCACCAGGCTCCAGCTTGCATCAAATGTTAGGGTGTTACTGTCTTGAAATATAAGTGAAAAGTGTATCCCCATTTTTTTGGTCAAAATTGAAAAAAGTATCTTGAACAAAACTCTAGGGCAAACTAAACTAATAGCCCCTCAAGTTTCTGAATGACGTGGCAATGCATTAGCTCATAATTTAGTACAAATCGGTGAAATGACAGAATCTAAAAAACTATTCAACAGGCTCCTACAGGTACATTTCCTCATGTTTATGGAATAACGGATAACCAGCACAAGAAAATTACCACTATACCATGTACTTTTGCTCACAATCTAATGTGACGAATTTTCACTTGCTCTTTAACCCATGAACTCACCTTCACTTCTCTAATCTTGCCAATTACAGAAATTCATGTCACAATCACCCAACCACCACCACCACCACCACCTCTCTGTGTGTGTGTGTGTGTGTGTGTGTGTGTGTGCGCGCGCGCGGGTGCATGCGCAAGCTATCTGGCAAATTTTTATCATGGAAAATTGAAAACTAATGGGTTTTACTTGTATAAAGAATGTATACTTACTAGTGTATCTACTGAAAAACTTTCTTCTAACTTCAGAGGAACCTTGCTGACATTTTCCAGCAAGGACATCCATTATGAGATTCGCAAGTTGTGATATTAGTTGCATAGGGTCTATCCTTGATCCCATCAGCTCCCTGGCTCTTCTAACTGTATTCGAGCTGTCAGATGACAAAGCTAGATCCAGTAAATCTAACAACTCATCATCAGAAACAATTCCAATCTGCAGAATCACAAGGGAACAAATCAGGCAATCTCAGATGAGAAGTGACATATTATCAATACAAAGTGACAAACATTAAGGTAGTTTTTGGTTTGTTGCAATGGTTCTTTAAAGGAATGGAATGGGTTGTTCCTTGGTCTCCCAATGGAATGACCACTCATCTAAATTAGTGAATAATGAGCATTCCAACATAATTCCGTTGAACCAAACACTTCATAATGCGGATCAAGAAAAAACACTTCCCAAAAGCTAAACTCACCAGTTCGTAAACCAATGACATAGTAATTCTTTTCCCAAGCAAACTAAGTTGTTCAAGCATCATTTCAGCATCACGAAGTGAACCATTAGATTTAGAAGCAACGAAATCCAAAGCATCCTGCTCAAACTCAAGTCCTTCTTTCATACAGATTTTTCCTAATCTGCTTCCAATATCAATTTCCTTTATCTTCGGAAAATGATACTTTTGTGATCTTGAGACTGCACTTTGTGGCAGTTTATTGAGGTCAGGAGTAATCATTAAAAAGACAGCATGTCGAGAGAGGTTTCCGAGGTTTTTCCAAAAAGTTGCCCATGTTTCCCCTCGTAATAGGTGGCACTCATCAATGATGAAAATCTTAAACCTTGATGAGACTGGAGGGATAGCAGCATTTTTAATAAGAGATCTAACCCTATCCTTACGATTGATTCTCACAGAATCCACTTCATTGACATCTTGACTCCTTCCAGAAAAGAACAGAACACATTCGCGGCACAGACCGCAAGGCTTTTTCTCCTCAAGTGAGTGACAATTCAATGCAGCAGCAAAAATCCTCGAAGCAGAAGTCTTACCTGTACCGCGGGGCCCATAAAAGAGATAAAAGGAACTAATCCTGGCATTTGCGATAGCAGTCAACAGAGACCTTGCTACTACATTTTGGCCCACTAAGTCACAGAAAGATTTTGGCCTGAATTTCTGACTGAAACTTTGAGGACTCTCCAAATAGGGAGAAATTTCATTGTTTATGAGTTTCCAGCTCTTTCCTTCTCCAGAAATAAGTGTATCACCCACATCCCCTGATAAAAGTGGCTGGTCTTCTTCGTCAGACGGAAAATTTGATTCTCTAAACTTAGGAGTTCCTGACCAACAGCAAGTTATCCTACATCCATGATGATTTCCATCTACAGCATCAACATCTTCATTTCCAAATAATGATATGCTATGACTTGACAAGCATGGACTGCCAACACGACTCATGATATCACCTACTGCCACTCTAGACGATCTAACCCTCCTTTGGTGTCGTGTTTTTCGCTTTGATGTGTTATGATCTAATCTTTCTGCCCGCAAAGATCCTTCAATTTGTTCATTGCAAGAATCTACTCCTTCCAAATAACCTGCGGAAGGTGGGACGCACGATAAGTCCAATCCTTTGTCTGGATATCCATTGCAACATCTTTCACTCACCGATATGGTTTCACAAACCACTTCTTGATTTTGTCCACAATGACTGGAACCTACAACCTGTTTGGATATCATTGGAACAGACCCATTGTCTCTAACCCAAGTTGAATTCTCATATGATGCTAATTTAGAGTTGGGTTTTCTGAAACTGTTATGCAAATCAAGGTCACAGACATTTTCCTCCTTTTGACCTGTTAAGCCTAAGTCTTTAGATCCCAAAACAGGTGTAGTACCAATGCAATCTACTTCACAACCGCTTACAAAGCCTAGAGTGATCCCATTAGTCGAGTTGGTATCCCAATTCAAATTGTCCACTAAAGCAGAGAATTTGCTCATTGAGTGAGTTGATGGATCCCTAAGAGACCTCACTCTTCGAAGAGCTAATAATGCCTTCGAGATAGGAATATCAACGGAATGTCGCCTCCCATCCATGATTTCAAAATTTAAGAACGTTTCAGAAACCACAATATTCAAATCTCAGGACCTGCGGGAGAAAAAATTGCATTTCCAACCTGAAGGAAGAAACAAAAATAACAAAATCAATACAAGGGAACAACTCTACAAATCAATACATCATGTCTATAAATTAAAGAATATTTCGAGCCAAACAGATCCCGTGCACCCCCCCACCCCCGTCCCCATCCATACACAGCAAATCCAGTACGCCAGCAGCATAAAATGGAAACAAAACCAAATGTAGCAATGAAACCAGGCAAGAATCTCTGTTTGATCATGCCAAAAATGTCATTTAATTCTGCTAACCCAACATTAACAACAAAATACCCCATAACAACAAAAGAAAGGCACATTCTCTCTTTTTGCCATCGGAAGCGGTATATCCGAAAATGAGAAGGTTTTAATTTTGTTTTTTAATCATTACCCTCATTTCTCTCTCTATCTCTCTCCACTTATTACCCATATCTCCAAAACTAAACTAAACTAAAAATATTAAACCAACAAGGCCAGTATCTTTATTAAAAAGAAAAAAAAATCTCTTCCTCTTACCTGCAACGGAAGTACAGTAGAGAGATCACGGATTCATTCAGCAGTAACAGCTACAGTTTTGAACACAAGGAAGACAGAAGCACCAGAACTTCCAAAACAAAAGAAACCCAAATTTTAAGACCTAAAGAGGGGTTAGAGAGAAGAGAATGAAACAGAGAGTTTCTAGAGAGAGAGAGAATCTCCATTTTCAAATCAATAAAAAAAAAACCTCAAATTTATTTTTCACACTTAAAATAAGATATCGGTAAAAACAAACAATGCGAAGCGACAAATCTGAAAACCAACTTAATCATAAAATAAACGTATAGAAAACACGATATTACGGGTAAAATACAAACAATACGAAACGACAAAATTGAAGGCGCACAAACCTGCAAAACTTGAGGAATCGAAACGCATAGAACTCCGCGAAGTTTGAAAAAAAAAAGAAAGAGAAATCAGGGCGAGAAACGCGGAGGACAAAACCCTAACCCTAGAACAGCGGTGGTGGAAATGGGGAGAAGGAGAAGCAGCATTGGTGGCTGAGCTTTGGACAGAGGTAGAGTGTAGAGTAGATTTCTACAGCTGGTAGTAGAGGCAGAGGCACGCGAAGGGAGTGGCAATGCAGTAAATGTGATTAAATGTTGGGGGTGATAATTGTGACGTCGATTATTGTTGAAGAGAACAGCTCCTCCTGCAGCAGAAGCCATGAGGGACAGTCGGACAGACGCAGAGCGTACGTGTTGAAAATTGTGCTAAGAGTTAATTCCTTTGCTTGCTGCTGCAGAGATTCTGTTGGAGAGAGAGACAGAGACAGAGAGAGAGAGAGGAGAGAGGAGAGAGGAGAGAGAGAGGGGTAGTTTGGGGATTTTGGTGTTAAAGACGGTTTCAGGTAGTTTGGCCGAAAAGCTGCAATTCTTGTTTTGGGGAAGAAAGAGTACGTCCCACTGCCGGGTTTAGCGCGTGTATCACGCGCTCAAAACGTCACATTCAACACTTTTTCGGGACGGAAACGGGGTGCGTAGGGCGTAGGGCGCCATGTGGACCGTCCGATGTGGTTTTAACGGTCTAGATTTCATATTATCTTACATGGAGATACTAATTTTATGTGTAAGATACTCCCTCCGTCCCAATTTATTATGTTTGTTTACGTCTCAAAAAACTGTATATATCTTTTAATTTATAACATTTTTTATTGTCAGTATAGATCTTATTTGATAGATTTCTTCGTTAAACAAAGATTTTGAAATCATAAAAAACATTATAGATTATGAAACATAGATAATTATTTGAGAGGTACCATAAAGGAAACTAACAAAATAAATTGGGAGTTGGGATGGAGGGAGTAATCTGTACTGTTAAAAACACATCCGCCGGTCTACATGGAATATTAAAGAAGTGCCCTACAACACTCCCGAATCCTTTCGAGACGTGATTAAATGGTGAAATCTCGACCGTTCAACTAGTCAATTAACAGTCAAAATTTGTTGACGGTCTTCGAATGGGGGAGACGGTTACAGTATTATGATGTATCTTACTAGTAAAATGCTACTAGTATCTAAAAAATTATACCATGGCAATTGTCTACATATCGACCACTCAACTAAGCAAAAAACATAAAATGATGATGGTCTCTGAATAACAAAAGATATTTTACTAGTCCTAAAATTCTACCAAAAAATTTATAAAATTTATACCATTAAATAGTAAAATTTATAGGTGCTTAATAATAATTTTTTGTATGAATTAAATTGTAGGAGTAAATATTACATCTATAAAGGAACTAAAACTATACTCGCAGAGATTTGTGCACACAGATCACTCCATGGGACTCATTTCGTAACACCTCATAAAGGAATGACTCAAATTATTGGTAAAAATGAAAACTTTAAACAAGTTTTAAAGGAACCCTTCTACCCGTACAGATGGGTGTGCACAGACAGTGCACAGATGGGTCTCGGGAACCCAATTTTGGGTCCCACACGGCTGATCCGAGCGATTCATTCATCTCAAAATCAAATTTGAACGAAATGGGATGACTTTGGATCGAGCACTTAGGGACATCCGATCAACTTGATCTCCGCGTGTGCCCCTCGAAATTTGATTTTAAAATGAATGAACGGCTCGGATCGGCAGTATGGGACCAAAAAATGAGTTCCTGAGACCCATCTGTGCACTGTCTGTGCACACCCATCTGTCCCCGTTGTTTTACCGGTTTTAAAGCGGTAAAGATATGGGAACAGATGGGATGGTACCGATGGGGTACCGACGGCGTCGCCGATGCCGGTGTGGGTCCCAAACGGCCGATCCGAACCGTTCATTGTTCTCAAAATCAAATTCCGAGTGGGTCCACGCGGGAATCGAGGCAATCGGACGGCTGTAAGAGCTCGATCCAAAATCACCCCATTTCATTCAAAGCGTCGGCGACGCCGTCGGTACCCCATCGGTACAATTCCGTCGGTCCCTATAGAAGGGTTCGTTTTAAAGTGGGCTTTTTTACGCATCCAATTTTGTGCAAAATCTCTACCCAAGATTCTGCATCCATAGTCCAATTTCAGCCTAAAACGAGAACGTCACGTTTACCTAGGGCAGTTTTGACCACTGGATTACGTTATCCAAGCCAGGAGTGGGTCCTCCAAGACAGTTTGACTACAGAGTTTTGGAGTTATCCAAGCCCAGGACGATGACGTGGTAGTTGGCCCGGCCTGCACATTTTTATTGCAGTCGTGGTTCCCGTCAAGCCCAGCCCATTTTTAAAGTGAAGTGGTTTCTAGAGTAGGGTGGGCCTGGACCATTTGAACCACTTTCTAGACGGGACGGATTCCCTGCATCCCTTTTCCCGTATAAGGTGATGTACTCTCGTTTTTTGGCATCGCAGTCAGGGTTATAGGGTCAATTCATGCACACCTCAATTAATTCCGGTCAAAGACAAACTATGATATCATGTATCACAATGCCACGCAGTGACGTAGTCGGGAATTCTACTAAATCAATTCTAGTAGGGTGAACAATTTGGAAGTCTAGTGTTTAACGTGTTTCGAGGAGTTCAGTACACTAGTTTCCGGACTGGATTCTTTGTGTATAATTAACAAAAATGATAGAATCACATCCACTTACATAATCATTTCCACCCTCACAAGTCTCTCGGTCTCAGACGTAGTTGTCAATGTGAGTATGTAAATGAGTGTGGTTGTAGCATTATTTTATACTGATAATAATCCAAAAGTTATAATATTGGAGATGTGACTATTGGCATCCACATGTTTTGAAAACACAGATAAATTGTTCTCTGCTTACTCAAATCAGTAGAACTCAAAAAAAAAAAAAAAAAAAAAATTCAGTCCAAGTTTTACAGTACTATTTCCTAGTAAAAGTACGAGCACACATCAGTCACCATGCATGTAATGCAAATAAGGGCTAGTTCGGCTGAGTTTGCAGGGTTTTAGCTAGGGGGGTGCGACTCCTACTCCGGCGAATAAGGGGTCAGAACTATGGCGGCAACTCAGGCTGCACTCCGGAAGCCCAATTTTTTCGTTTCCTGTTCTTGTTCATTTTTTGCTTTTGTCTCTAGCTCTCTGCTTTGTGAGATCGTTGTTTTTTGCGTGGAACTTTCTATACCCTTTTCGGGTATTCTTGTGAGCCGGGTGATATCTCCTGCGTTTACCTTCTCATCCCACATAGATAACCCTAAAGTTGAGGATTAATTTCCCAACCGATGGCTCTTAGCTCTGGATGGTAATCTATTGCCTTGGAGTGTTTTCCTCGTTAAAAAAAAAAAAAAAATGCTACAGGTACAATAAAAATGAACAACATGGATATTAACCGTTCATTTCAGCAATTAATGGTGCGAAGTTAAAATACTCTTTGACCGGCAAAACACTCTCTTTGGTCAAAGAGTATTTTACGGGAGATGTGTTGTCTACTTCTGTTGTACCCGTAGTATTTTTGCGGGAAAAAAAAGAAGAAGTTGTGAGGCATCGAACATGACAAATGTAATTTAAAACCTGCAAAACTCCACCTCGGATTTAAAAAGAAATGTTACTCTACCTAATGATGGTTGAATTTTTTGGCTGAACGACTTCAAAGTTTCTACCATGGACGGTTAAACCTAATCGCCAAAAGAAAGAAAAAATGTTTGGTTTGACTTTTGTAGAAATTGAGAAAATCGATGCGGCCAGATTTGACAATCCCTAATCCTAAATAAACAGGACTGAGCCTGTGTCTTTCATATCATCTTGCAAAAAGAAAAGTATCACCATTAATTGCACCAAACGGAAACGAGGGACCTGCTGAGTGTTTCCGCTCGGCGAGGTTCTTCCAAGCACATCTCAGCTGTTTAAACGTGTTTTGGACTGGACACCTCTCAATCTGGGTCATTCAAAACACGTTTGGATGGCCGAGATGTGCTCAGCATGGCCTGTCGATCAGAGCGCTCAGCAGGGCCCCCGGGTTCACCAAACCGTAGTGCTGTGTTTCACAATTGCGTATGCCAAAGCCTCTTAGGACTCATTTGGCTCTCAACGGTTCTTCAATGCTTGTACTACGAAATCGAACTAAACCGATCGATCAAATCAAATGAATCCAAACCGATCGGTCGACTACATATTCGGGTTGGTTTCGGTTTGTAAAAGGTCCAAACCAAATGTCCAATTTTATATGAAGAAATACCTAAACCAGACCAAATTAACCAAAACCGTTTACACCTCTATTTTCAGAAAGTTTTTTTTATTTTTTATTTTATTATTATTATTGAAATCCTCCTCCACCGGATCATGTGATTTACTCCACGCCACGCCGATACCAAGCTATATTTGCCATCTCCGAAAGTCCTAAAAGTTGATTTACCTACTGATATACTATACAATCATGGTATAAGTTTGACTTTAACCCTCACTGGTACCAAACACAATTACTTAATTAAAGTGAAACAGTCAAAATATGATGAAGTCTAACAAGACATAAAAACACTTGGGGGCATGATTACAAATCACAGCCTAAGCACATGACCATAAATGATTAGTTTTTAGGGAACCGGGGTGAGTGTCGTGCACCTTGGCTGTCTATCCGGGCATCGGACGGCCTGTAGTACATCACACAGTGCACGGTACCCTTGGATTTCAGTTTTTAGATACCCGATGATGTTCAAGCCTGTTTACGCACCTGAGATCTTACGAATGAACAACTTCTAAAGTCTAAATTATAGGCCTTGAGTCCTAATCCGACATCATATGTTGTGCCCTAAAAACACCTTGGCCATGTTCGTTTCATAGTTTTAGTTTTGTTTTAGTTTTATTTTGCAATTATTATACTCATTTCTCTCTCTGTCTCTCTCCACTCATTACACCTTTTTCCACAACTAAACTAAACTAAAACTACTAAACGAACAAGGCCCTTATAGTTCGAAGTTCTTTTCCCTTTCATCATAACATCAATGATCATATTACTCAAGTGTGCACGACCACAATGGTTAAGATAGAGCACTGCTCCATCGTGGCTCTGTTCCCTTTTTTTTTTTTTGTTCTTTTACAATTTTGTTACTTTTTAAATTGATCAATTTTGTCACTTTTTAAATTGATCAATTTTGTCAAGAACTTTGCTAAAATATCGTAGCAAAATTTGGGCGGGTTGAGTTCTCGTGACATACACGCTTTTAACTTAGCCTTTTTGGCTAAACGCGACTGCTACAGGGAGGGTCTACTCCTTTTCAAAAACTTTTCAAAGGCAAGTAATTTCCAAACGCATCCTTTTGGGATGCTAAATGTATGTCCGGGACCGGACCGGCTTCTTGGGCCTGGCGCAGTATTATAGCGGGCAGGGATACTCTTGAAAATGGCCGGGTGGTGGTGGCGTATTGGTGATGGCATGGGAAATCCATTAAGGTATGGTCTGACCCGTGGCTATCGCGGCCCTACTCTTTCAAAGTCCTAAGTAAACCGTCAGCTATCCACTCCTCGGCAGAACATGACCTTCAACCAATGGTGGTCCTCCTGAAAACAAAAGGAAATCGTCAACACTCGTAACATTTATATGTTGGTTTCTCTGGAAGGGAATAAATAAATTTTACTTTGAGTGACAGGTCTGGACTCCTATATATGGCTAATGCATCAGAAGCTTGGCGTGAGTTTATTGATATTCAGAATATAAAAAATGATACGGCGAAACCTCCACCTCAACGGGGAAAGCAGATTTGGTCTCTAAATTGCCGCCGGGGTTATTAAAACCAATGTCGATGGTACAGTTGATAAGAAGTTAACTATTCGTAGTACATGCTTGGTTGAACGTAACACTGATGGCGTAGTAGTTGGAGCAGCCATGGAATCTTTTCTGGCTTCCATCCCGCACGCATTGTTGAAGCCTAGGTTTTCGCCATGCTCTACAGAAAGGCAAATGGAGTGGAATTTTCCTCGGGTTATAGCGGAAGGTGAAGCTCTACAAGTTGTCCAAGCTCTCACTCGAAACAAGACTTATGCGAATTGTGACTCTATTATTTTGGATTGTATTAAACTTACGTCACATTTTTAGTTTTGCTATTTTACTCAAGTTTTTTGTGAGCGTACTAGGATAGCTCATTCAGTAGCTACATTCCCTATTAGATATTAGGAGGGAGAGTCATAGGGAGGATTTTCCCTGGTGGCTATCATACCTAGCTTTGGTTGATGTTTGGGTCTTTTGCTGCCCCCGGAATAAAATTAGTCTTCTTTCAAGTTTAAAAAAAAAAAAAAATTCTCGATCCCTGCACCAATAAAGATGCCAATAAGTTTCATTAATCGATGTGGATTCTTTTAAAGAAAAATCATACACGAAAGTGTTTTATTTTACAATCTGAAAAGGAAAATGTTAACATTAGCCCTTAGGCGGCAATCGATGGGTAGAAAGTATGTCAATATCCGAACAAAATATATTGATACCAATGAAAGTATATTAATACCTATAAAATGTGAATTAATATCCAAATTTGTTCGATATTACTATATGCATATGATTGTCTGTTTAGTGGACGGAGGTTAGGAACACCGATTTGAAAAAATAACTCGATTCTCGCAGAAGAACAAAATAACACTAAGACCCACCACATGTGGCATGTTCTTTGGATTCCAAGTGTCAACAGGAAGAGTTGGTTGCCAAGTCACCATCCAAGTACCCTTCCTACAGAATCAACTCACATGATTCTAACTCTCATTTGTTTCCTGCCCTAACTACTCATACAGGGAATTTCACAAAAGGTGATCAACACCACCCACAAGATCAACGGCTCATCTTTCTTCAGATACCATTTACTGATGGCTGCGATTGAGCCGGGTCGACGACAAAGGGAGTCGTTGTAGGTGAACAAATCTCCCATATGAGCTATTTTGGACTAAGGCCTCCATGCGGGCCATCTGATCCGATGTTTCCGGTTCTTGTTTTCCTTTTCTCTTTTCTAAAAGGATGGAATTGGGTACCTAGCAACTCTTCCCGAACGTGATTATAGGGGTTTCGATCCCTTCACTGCGGAATGTCCAGTTTGAGACATAACTACTGACAGAACCAGCCCGTCACCACAACTCCATTAAAACTTTTCTCTTTTGTAAAAATACTTGATCGAAATAATTTTTTTCAAACAAAATAAATTATGGCACCAAAGGATTGAATGGGCCCCACCAAAATCATTTTTTTTTCCCGTCATTCCTAGTTCCTAATCTATTACATGGGGGAGGGGGGAATAGGACTCAATCGCGAGATGCAGTGTGACATCCAAGAACTCTACCGTATGAGCTAGCCACCACTTGCACCAAAATCAGTTTCGTTTATACTTTTCTTCAATAAATTTTAATCGAATTCCTGTAGTACATTCATTTATTTTATCACTTCCCTTCGTATTCCCACTTAAAATTAACCACTACAATACTCATCTCATCTACCTTTACATTTGTGACCTTTTTAAATTGGTCCCGCTAGTAGAAAGGTGTTTTCTTTTTAATTGTAACTAGATGTCTGGCCAACTTACGCTTGGTATATAAGATTACAAATAAGCATAGTCAAGTTGCTTTGTTGTGTTCGAGCTCGACTCTTTTACTAGACAATTCGATCTCGGCCATAAACGAGCAGAATCTGGTTTATTTAATAAACGAGCCGAGCCTATATAAACAAGACAAGGGTTTTTTCATCCGAGCAAAGTTTTAACGTGCTAAGCTGCTAAATAAGCCAACAATTCGAGCTCAAAGTCAGCTCGTTTATTAAATAATTCGAGTCAAGCCGAGCCGAGCAGTTTAGCCTCGAGCCGGTTCGTTTGTAGCCCTAACTGCACAACAATTGTCCATGCCGCATAGGCTCCATATACAAGGGAGAGAGACTGTCAACTGTAGTGCTACAAGTCTACAATTAAGTATGGGCTTTTGCTTTACCTTAACGACCAAAAACTACCAAAGGGCCGAAAGTGAATCCCCACCGTAAAACCAGTAATCACGAAGACCGCTGAGGGGTGCCGGACCCTACATGTTTAGGTTTTTTCTTTCTTTCTTGAACTGTAAAAAAGGAGGGAGGAGGCCAATAGCGTAGCAACCCGCTTTGGGCGTAACCATAGAGGCTCCTGACCCACTGTGAAATGTTCGGTTCGAGCCATAGCTATTGTCCGGAAAATAGACCGTCACCGCAACACCAGTTAAGTATTAGACGGACAAAGGGCCGTCTACGCTAGTTCTGCAGTTGGCAGGACTAGAACCTTGTCGGATCATGTACGGAAGGGAGTAGCACTTAAGCCCACTCATCGTTGCCTACCACCTTCGGTGGTCCCACATGTTTAGTTTAATCACGCCTTTGCACCCGGCTTTAATCCCTTTATTTATACCCCTCATTACCTCTCTCAAGTGATCATCCTTCCATAGCTTTCTCTCTCTACCCCACAGAGAAAAAGAGAGAGGGAGAAATGGAAAGTCCTTCACCACTCTCTCTCATCTTCCTCCTCTCTCTCCTAACCCCTACACTCATTTCCTCCTCACCTGTTCAAGACCCTGAGCTAGTAGTACAAGAAGTACACAGGTAATAAACCCCACATTGTCGGCAAATTATTACTTTCTCTCTCTGGTAGCATGTTGCGTGATATTTTAAGGGCTTTTATCACGAGGGCTGGTACAGTTCCAGAATTTAAACCCAGAAAATGTCCCATAAACCCGGGCCGGGTGACATTTTATGGGGCATTTTCTTGGTTTAAATTATGAGATCAAACACTTTCCCTTTTATCACCGTACATTCTCATGAGTTTTAGTACTAGGCGAATGAACCCCATATAAATGTGTAGTGTTAAAAGATTCTCGGAGCAAATAATCACTCCGCATTGTATGCATTCGAAAAGATGACTCCGTTACTGTATTTACTTAGTTGAAAGTATTTAGGTAGTGTTTGGTTGGCTCGACTGATATAGGAAAAAAAATGGAACGACCCTAAATTGCTTTTTTATAATATATCATTTTTTACGAAATATATACTAACGGGACGAGCATTTCGAAAAATAGTCATTCCGTTAACCAAACCAAACGAGTCTATAAAAGTTTTCATGTATCCTACCAATCGTTTTTCAAAAACACCCTATCACATTGACACATATTTCCCGCAATACTAATGTGTAACATTTTCTCATGTATATAGGAGCGTCAATGCATCATTATCAAGGAGGAACTTGGGATATTTTTCATGTGGGACCGGCAACCCTATAGACGATTGCTGGCGGTGTGACTCAAACTGGGAAAAAAACCGTCAGCGGCTCGCGGATTGTGCAATCGGGTTCGGCAAGAATGCGATTGGAGGACGAGACGGTAAAATCTACGTGGTCACTGACTCGAGCGACCACGACGCGGTGAACCCTAAACCCGGGACCCTCCGCTACGCGGTCATCCAAGACGAGCCGCTATGGATCATCTTCGCACGGGACATGGTGATCAAATTGAAGGAAGAATTGATCATGAACTCGTTCAAGACAATCGACGGTCGAGGATCGAGCGTTCACATAGCGGGGGGCCCATGCATCACCGTACAATTCGTGACCAACATTATCATACACGGCATAAACATACACGATTGCAAGCAGGGAGGGAATACTATGGTGCGGGACTCCCCAAGGCACTACGGGTGGAGGACGGTATCGGACGGTGACGGGGTGTCGATTTTCGGGGGTAGCCACGTGTGGGTGGACCATTGCTCGTTGTCGAATTGTCAAGATGGGCTGATCGATGCGATTCATGGGTCCACGGCCATTACGATTTCGAATAATTATATGACGCACCATGATAAGGTCATGCTGCTGGGTCACAGCGATTCATATACGCAAGATAAGAATATGCAGGTCACCATTGCGTTCAATCACTTTGGGGAAGGTCTTGTTCAAAGAATGCCAAGGTAAAGTACTAAATCTAGAAGAAGAATTTGACATTTTTATTTCTGATCGGCAAAAGAAAATTTCATTATTAAGAAGAATTCGACATTTGCTTGATTATTTGAAAATCAGTTTTTTAGAACACCTTTTTTTATTTTTGCGTGTGTGAAATTTGGTTTGTTGACCGATTTTGAAACTTATTTTCCAACTTCTTTATGCAAAAGAACCCTTTTTTAAAGTAAGGGCCAAAAAAGTGTATTTAAAATAAGGGAAAACCATATTAGGTTAAGATAGGCCCTATGTGTGAAAAAACAATTTCTAGAATGGGTTATGAGAAATGATATGGTGGGGGGAGTACAAACCATTTGTGCTAAGCAACAATGAATCGTAGAGGATTGTGTCGAGACTGGATGTGAAAGATACTCAGTCCTCCGGATTTTTAAAGGTTGTCAGGGGTCATACCAAAGAATGTACTAGCATGAGCCATTGAAATCAAACAACCTAGCATAAGTCGTGTCATGCCTTGCTTAGTCCGGTTGCCACTGTTTTTTTTTTGTAACTATTACAAAAAATTAAATTTGGGACATTGTTTTATACTTTTATGTGTTATATATATATTTGAGATTAATGATGTTTTTCACACATGCAGATGTAGGCATGGTTACTTCCATGTGGTGAACAATGACTACACCCATTGGGAAATGTATGCCATTGGAGGGAGTGCTTCACCCACTATCAATAGCCAAGGCAACAGATTTCTTGCCCCTAATGACAGATCCAGCAAAGAGGTGAGAAATTCAAATTCACAATCATAACTTGTACTATTTCTTTCAACAAAGGCACCATTTTCTTCGATCCGGGGACCCTGTACTACAAGGTTGTAGTTTCCCAATCAAAGCTGTTTGTTTGTCAATCAATGGCCCGGATTATTCTACAATAAATACTTATCTTTACGTAAAGATAGCTTGAAGATAATCCAAACTGTTGATTGGCAAACGGACGACTGTGATTGGGGGACTATAACCCTGTAGTGCTCTGGGGTACTGCATGGTCCCCGGATCCATTTTCTTCACTTTTGAAAAATGAGGAAAAGAGGTGAGAATTGAGAGTAAAATTTTTCCACACATATTGGAATTTTTACTAGGTGACCAAGCACGAGGTTGCACCAGAGAGTGAATGGAAGCACTGGAATTGGAGATCAGAAGGTGATCTGATGTTGAACGGTGCATATTTCACCCTATCTGGTGCTGGAGCTTCATCAAGCTATGCTAGAGCCTCAAGTTTGGGTGCAAGGCCATCTTCCGTCGTCGGATCGATCACGACCGGCGCGGGTGCACTCAATTGCAGGAAGGGTTCCCGCTGCTGATCAAAACCCTTTTTTCTTTTTTAGAAAATTTTGGTGGTGCTTTCAAATTCTAATTATGGTGCGAGATTAGGAAAAATGAAGGGAATATTGGACTATGAGAGGAGGGAAAGTTAGGGCACATGCAAGAAGTCCAATTTGTAGTGCTAGGATTTTTAGCTTTCCTTTCCCTCCATTTTACCTTTTCTTTTTGTTTTTTGCTTTTTTGGTTTTAATAATTGTCAAATACAACCTCAGCCTCTTACTCTGAGAACCATTGGGAATTCTGTTGTCAGTCCTGAATCCTGATGGGGGAGAAAGCAAGGGCAGAAGTGTTGATATCTAATATAAATATAGATTTAAATTTATATATATGTACTATCTCTCCCTCTCTCTCTCTCTCTCTCTCAAAAATATTGCAATAAGGGCGACAAAATTTTATACTATCATTTGCAAATAAAAAGTCGTGCGACAAAGTGCAACACCATATGTAGTTATTATAACAGTCATATTCATGTCAAGTAGTTATACGTACCGTCACGTGATATCACTGTTGTATCCAATATATAAATTTTAAGTGTTTCTAAAATCATACACCCTTTTTTATATTCGCATCAATATAGATGTGTATGTGTATGTATATAAACAAAGTGCAAAGAGGACAAGAGAAACAGATAATCCAAGTGCAGACAACTTAATATGCAAAGCTTCAAGAAATACCAGCCAAATGAATTCAAGTGCTTAGGAAAGTTGAGGATCCCGATTCCGGGGAGCCTTGCTCACTACGGACGACAAGTGAGCAGTCTGGACAGTTAATCTCCGTAATCAATGATTTAGATTCGTCAAAGCACTCTTATCGGTAACGGTATATTCTTACCAGTAAGTCATAAGAGTATACAAACACATCAAAACCATTAATTACTAAAATAGATGGCTCGGATGCTCACTACAGTCTCCCGGTGAGAAAGTTGAGCTGCTGCATAACTGTATATATAACTGATAAATGAATGAAACAGAAAGGAACAAACTAATTAAAGAGGTCATCATTGGGCTCAATGCATGGGATTTTTTAATAACAAAGGTGGGAATCTTAATTACTAGATTATTGATTAAACCAAACAGAACCATATGCAGTACTGTAGTAGTTTCCAAGGACCAATGCTTTTTTTTTTTTTTTTAACCCAAGTCACTAGCACAAATTCAGTATAAATATTTTTTAATAATTGGAAGAATTTTTTTAATCATAATATTTACATAAACTACTGGGCCCAAAGTCGGTTGGGTGGGAGCCCATTTGAGAATTTAACAGAGAGGAAATTAGGGATTTGATTGGGACAAAAGGGGAAAGAAAAGCACATGCCTTCGATCTTCTTTTCATGGAGCTGTCACATGTAGACTTATCAATTAGTAACAACTTTATCTTTGACCATTAAGCTGCACCAAAAAATACCCTTCAAAAAATAAAGTTAAATACTTTAGTCTGCAGGCCAATTAAAGAAGATTGGAAAGTTAAAATCCATCTAGTGCTCATTTGCACCTTGATTGATATTGAAGAAGATAAGGCACAACAAGAAAAAACACCAAATAAGACATAAGTCGTTTCATGTCAGTTCCATATTTTCAAATTTCAATTATCGTCATATTGTTGAAGACATGATTAGTTCCTTATGCCTAGGGCTACAAATGAGTTGGGCTGCATGCAAGCAGCTCGCGGCTCGGCTTGACTCGTTTACTAAGTGAGCCGAGTTCAAACTCGAGTTTTAGGCTCGTTTACTAAAAGAGCCGAGCTCAGCTCACAAAAGCTTGGCTCGTTTTATAGGCTCGACTCGTTTAAAGAGATTCGTTAAGTAAATTAGTTTGGCTCAGCTCGTTAAGGGCATCTTCAGCCCACCCTTCTTAACTCCATTTTTGCCTCCATTCCTCCATTTTAGAGGAAAACCTCTCCCCAACCCATCCTCCATTTCTCCCTCCATTTTGGAGGATTGTTTTTCACCATCCAAATATGGAGGATCAAAAAATTATGGAGGATTACCTCCATTTCACTATTCATCCTTTCCAAATTTCTCTTATGTCCTCACCCTCCAATAATAAAGCTAATGTGTTTGAGAAATAGAGGAATAGAGATTATTGGATTGGAGCTCACATGAATAGTAAACTCCTTCGAATTCACTTTTTGGATATAAAATTATATTTTGATCCTCCAAAATGGACGAATGGAGGTTATTGGGTTGAAGATGCCCTAAGGGCTCGGCTCATTTACGACCGAGCCGAGCTCGAGCTCGAGTTTTAGTCTCATTAAGTAACGAACTGAGCTCGAACGCTACAAAGCTCGGCTCGTCTTGTTTGCAGCCCTAGTTATGCCATAAGTACCTCCATATTCATGGCTTCGACATTGATTTTAAGTCCATGATTGAACAACTTCCCTGAAGTAGTTGTTGCTTACTATTCCCTTCTTCGTCTCTGGGTGCCTACGCATTTGCAGTAAGCCTTTCTTCGTTTTCCCCAATTAGCCAAAAAAAACCATAGCAACTTTCATTGATTGCAGGAAAACAACTTGAGAAACATGCAGTACCCATTACAAGCAAATAATGGAGATAAGAAATGAGAAGTTCTTTTCAATGCCAACAAGAAAACAGTAATGAAAAGGCTACAATGAAGCAATCTGGGCTGCTGTGAAAAGGACTTCAAAATGTCATTAACCTTGTCAATTAATTGCCATTAGCTTCAAATTTGTACGCATTAGTTCCCTCTACCTCAGGACATTCATCAAAGAGGTCAAACACGATTACAAGACCATCAAAACATCAATTACTGGGGTAACCCCAAGGGGTTTCCGCGGCATGAGAAAGCAATAAGTTTGTCCTCCATATTCGAATTCTACGGATGCCAAATATTTCAAACCTTGGGGTCGCTAAAGGGTTTGTCCGGTTATTAACTTCAAGACCCCGGACTTAGTTGAGATGCGCGTAAGCTGACCCGAACATCCAGTTATAAAAACAAAAAATAAATTGGTGGGGCAAACCATGTGGTAGTCCGCAGAAATAGACCTAACAGAATGAAAATGGGTGACTTAGTCGGTGTTGGAGCTGATTTCCGCAAATGGGCGCCTGATCACACCGTGGGACCAAGCAAAAGATTAAGCCTTGATACTCAATAGTTCAAAGCATTAGAATTTGTCAATGTCAATTACCCTATTGTGAAGCAAGATCTCTTTCATTTAACTATGACCCTTCCACTTCTAATTTGACCTTTTTTTCTTTTAATTGTGACGGTCAACCGTTTTTAAAAACCCCGAGTGGTAGGAAAATTACATTCAAAGAGTTATAAGAATGGTACGGTAGTCAAGTATGTCCCCAACATCTAGATCAAGCACATGACTAAATAGTCCAAGAAATAATCCATACGGCGAATAACGTAACGGACGACGACAATACAAGGTGGTCATCAATGAACTGATGAATAAAGCTGGCGGAACTAGAAGCGGAAGACTAAAGTGAGGCTTACGTGTTAGCCTCGTAAACTGGTAGAACCGTAGGAGGACGGAATTTCTAGACCTTTGAATATAAAGGGTGTAGTCAAAAGTTATAATGGAAAGTAGATGGACGAAAGTGTAAGTATGTAATAATATTATGAGCAATGTTGTAACATTTCTCTCACATAAGATGAGACCAACACAAATATGAAGCCCACGGTCCCACATCATGTGAGAAGGCGTTGCAAATCATTTGCATTGGAAAAAAATCCCTCAGTATTGCCCGCATCACACCAATTTTAAAATTTACATTAGTTCATACCAATATCTAGTCTAGGTTAAAATAGTAAATTTGAAGACTGCTACTATTCACTTAGACTCCAACTATAATTTACCTTTTCTTTTCATTTTTAGATAATACACTCAAAACTCAATGCATCTCTCATTTGTCCTTCAGAATTCTGAATATCAATTTTTTAACATGAACCAAATATATCCAACAGTGGTCTAATTTTAAGATATTATTAATGCCTTTTTAATGATATTAATTTTATTACTATACTTTACAAACTCTTGGAAAACCCATTCTTTCGTTGATGGAGTACATTATATAACCATTTCGGAAGTGGTCAAAATTCTTTGGTCACTTTTCCAAAGCTTACTACGCACTGGTAGTATAATAAATGGTATATATAGGGTACTGTGCATGTATGTATACAGTGCAGTACATATCAATATAACATGTTTGAAGCTGCTAAAGTTATTTTAAATAACCAGATGTCTCGACATGCAGTTTTTGCGTACATCGACTAATTTCGGAGTTCTGAAGTTAACGACTTGACAAACCTCCAGCAATCCCAAGATTTGTAATGTTTGGCTTCCATGAGAATAGAACATGTGATCTCATGGAGGACTATTTATTGTTTTCGCATAATCACTTTGCCAAACTCCTTGGGTTTGCTAAAGCCTTAAGTCTAGCCTTGACTCATGTCAAATATTGGAAAATGGATCATTCTATATAAGCAAAGAATTAAATTAAAAGTTGAACAACCTACCTTGTGCTTGACCAATTAATTAGTATAAGGTCACTCAGGTCCCAGGGGGCATCCATCACTGCGGTTAAAGCGGAGCTGAAATTGCTGAATCTGAGCTTGTGAAGGGCACATATCAGGGTCCACATTGCTGCTCCAAGTCCAAGTTTCAGACAAATAAACTTTCTTCCTGGCTCCAGCCTTTTTCTTTCACCTACATAAGCAAAATAAACCAGTTTTGGGTGAATCAATAGTTGACACGGCAATAAACACAGAGACCAAAATATGAAAATCTTTTGTTACGATCAGTGTCGTAGCACAACAAAATTTGGGCTCCATTTATAGGCTCGACTTATGTTTATATCATTCACATGATCTTCTGTATCAGAAAATTATGAAACCGTCATGGGACCAGAGCATGTCATTGTGTATGAGATCACATGCATCGTGTATCATCCATTGTGCAAGGAAAATGGTAAACTTGTATGACAAAATCCAGACAGAAAGACATAGTAGTGAGATTTTCAAAACCAATTGGCACAATCATGGGCATTTTAGTTGACAATGAAAGGAGCCAAATTTACCCCTAAAAAAAATGAGAGGAGCCAAATATTAACTATCCCAGCATTCAGTTGTGCATGAGTTCGGGCACATCATGTCTCGGCTATGGTACATAAGGCGCAACAAAAAAAGAAGAAGAGGATATTTCGTACATAATTTTTGTTGGAATTGTGCCTTGAATTAAAGACATTTGAAGAAAGGTGCACTATTTGACGCAAGCAGCTTGGACCGGGTTATGTTTTTGGGAAAACCGCCCGGGCGGGATTTAGGACGGCCCGAGCGGGTTTGACAGTTTTGAGTTTTTTCGGCGTTTTTCTGGAAATCCCGCTCGAGCGGAAATCAAACCCTCCCGAACAGTTTTGACCGACTTCCGTACGGATTGCGTGTGGCTGTGCGTTTTTTAGGGTTTTAACCTAATTTTCTGTACTTTCTTATAAATAGGAGCATTGTGGCCACCTAGGCTTTTGTCTTTTAACTCTTGGGATTGGATATTAGGGTTTTTTACTTGTCTCTTTTGTGTTCTTAAGACTTTGTCCCTAGATATCTGTAGGGTGTTTCAATTAGAGTTACGGGTATAGCCTGCTCTTTGTATTCTCTCCCGTTCATTGTGAATTCTCTCTCGTTCTGCGCCAGTGTACATACCTCTAGAGCTTCGTGTTTGGGGGGAACCACGTAAATCTTCGTGTCCTTGATTTTCGCTTGTTGGTTTGTTTTTCTCTTACTTCGTGGCCTGTCACAACAATTTTTGTCCAAAAATTTCCTCGGAATGACATGGCTGTGATATTTTTGAAATTGTAAGCCGCATAAACTAATCCTTTAGTTTACAAAGTTTCTATGTAAAAGATTATATTCAATACTGTCACGGACACAATTGCCAAGACACATGTTTTCAGTGTTTTACTATCTTTTTCAACATCCTCTATTAGCACAAGATCACAAGCCATAATTTGAACATGTCTGTGACACAATATTTGACCATAACCGTATCCATAATCAGATTTCATGGTTTGTTTGTTTGGCATCATAAAACTAGTCATTGTCAATATCATCGTAAATCTTTCATAATAATCTTGCCTAGAGGATGCAAATCAAGAGGCAAAAGTCATCTCTTTGTGCAAGGCAGCAAGCAAACTTCACATCAGGTTATCAGGACAAAAAAGGTTCAAATATAATGTGATACCTGAGTCTATGGGAAACCTAGTAGAAAATATGTTAGGAGTAGCAGAACAATAGGAATCAATGCTTTGGAAGAAAGCTAATGGAAACTTATCGCAACGGAGACAACAACTTCTGAACATGTTCGTGTTTTAAGGAGGGAAAGAACCAGAGCTAATCTTCTCGATATATACAACCTGGAAACAAATGTAGAAGATTCTGCAATCTGCGGTCAAATAATGCTTTCGGGCTGTTTCTGCATCTTGAATTCGAGAAGCCAAGTGAAAGGAAATTAGGAAATCATTGAGCCAATTCGCAAGTCCTTGCCTTTTTTTTGCCTCTAAGCAAAGCCCTCACTAAATCCAAGATTCGAACAATGCTTCAGTAGCATGACTTCTTTGATCCTAGAATCCTGAAAGAATGCACGACAGTTAATCACATTCATAGACTATCAGTGAAGCTCTTGGTCAAGATTATACTTATGCGTGATCGACAAGAGCTCCATCATGGGTATGTGTGAAATCCTACATCGGGAATTCACGGAAATGTCAAGAGGTATATAAGGTGACACCACCAGCTACTATTAACTCGAGATTAGGCTAAGTGTTAGTATGTCAACTGATGCAGGTCGTCACAGAATGCCATAGAGCATCTGGTGAATGATATCTCAAAGCTACGGAAATGTTCTGCAATCCAATACGTACTTGTGAAACTAGTCGAACACTAACTGAAAAGGTAAATAAGGGAGAGAGAGAAATGAAAATTTACAAGAGAAAAAGTGTCCCAGATCCTTAACTTAACCGTGATATTACCATCCTCTCATTAGTCCATTCGTTAATTTGTATTTTGCTTGCATGCCTAGCATTGGACTCACCACTGTTCTTAATTATTGCTGAGCTTCTTCCGACACCATTTAATTTCGTATGACCAAAAAACAACATAGATTGCCTTTTGTGACATCAAGAACTAACATAAGTTGGTCCAAACAAAATGAAGAGCTCTTGGAGGAGATCTTGTGATGTTGGACCATAAGAGTTCATAGTCTAAAAAACACAAATCAAGGAAAATCTAGTTATTTTGGCATGAAGAAAGGGTTAAATCCATTTCAAAATAAGCAGTGCATCACTACATCATAGCTTCTTGCGCAACTAATCATCCCATCTACTGATCAAGCTGCCTTCTCAAACATTGCATATAAATCGAAAAGTTCAAAAAGGACTTCAAGCTCAGCGTGTTTCCCGCTTTCTGCTGACAATGTGCAGGGCAACCAAACAGGTTTCACAGGATTTTGCCAAGGGGACGAAGTTCGACAGCAAGCAAACCATTTTAGTGCAACAGTACCAACTCTGCCCCCAAGAGAACGAACCATGCAAAACCTTTCTATACACGAAGACCTAGATCCGGTCCCTTTCTTGGACTCGTAGATGGTATAGCACTTGTCAAGGAAGTTGAAAACCAGTTCGTTTACAGAAGATCCATTGTTGAACCAAAATCATTTTCTCTGGTTAGAGCCAGCCCTGAGGATAAAAGGAAAAGATACGAATCCTCCTGTATGGAAACACAAGTGAGAGGATCATCATAGGACCTCAAAGTATCAACAATGTAACTCCAAAGGACAAATGAGAGCAAATAGCTTCATCATCATGGGCATTCTAAACAATGAAATCACATTGCAATACCATACATGAAAATTGAACTAGGTGTCAAGTTTCACACCCTGAGAAGGCAGGTTGTTCATATTAACCACAACTGAACAACAGGTCCGGTTATTTGTACGACGAGTACAATGAAACTCAAAGGCACTACGTAAATGTACACAACTACGATAATCAATTAGAGAGAAGCAAATGCAAGATTGTGCAGTTGATAAAATTGCAGATAAGCATGATCAGGTAGCGAGGTGAAAGTACTTTTCCCTTGATTTTCGAGAGTCAGTTCCAAGAAACGTTTGCATACTACTTTTTCTACATCCAACAATAACAGGTTCAAGAGATGTGACTAGTAACTCGGATCAATAGCAGGTTTAATAAAAATTGATAGTCTTGATACCAAAGCACCTTACTGGTTTTTTTGGGTTAAGGAATGTTGATCAATAAATTTACCGGCTTAAAGTTTTAGCAGTTTCACCTCACTGAGATCAGTGAACTTGGGTACTAATAACTCAGATCAATACAATTGGAAAGGAAACTTTAAACTGCAGACAAAAAGTTGCAGAATACGAACCTCCCACATCTAAACCATGCCATCGACTCATTAGACTAAAAGTTAAAAGGCCCGTTTAGTTGACGGGACTAATAGTGAAGGGATATATGAACAAAAAGGGTTTGTGATTCCATTAGACTAAAAGTAATGTGGTTAATAGCACCTCACTTCTCATGGAATTGTGTATCTTACATTTTCTATTTTTTTTAGCGGACAGGTAGAACTTTAACCAGACACAGATAAGTCCTTGAATAGCCCATCCAATCTGATGCTCATATCGAGTCAAAGAAATGAAGCAGACGTCAATCGCAACAATTGCTCATGGACCTGAGAATTATCAGTTATCACATCGATTAAATTCAATCTGTTTGCAATTGCCAATTCAGACCCAAATTTCAGTCACTCAAAAACTACTACAAGATCCTATAATCTACTCAAATTGCGAATAAGACACACAATGTTACTGATTTTAATTGGGAAACGGCATAAGCATATGGCATTTCTGAAGCACAAACAAAATGTAAAGCGTTGGCCCAGATAGCAACACAAGAGGGGGTGAATTGTGTTTCTCGAAAAAATAATGCCGAATTAAAAAAACTAAGTGCAACACCCAACTATAAAATTAAATTGATTCAGGCACACATGCAATAATATATAACAACAAATAAAGAGTAGAAAGGAGAGAGAATTCAAACACAGAGATTTATCGTGGTTAGGTCCGCAACTTCACGGCCTAGTCCACTTCCCAAGTGTTCAACTTGAGATTTGCTGCACTATCTCCAATAGTAACACTTTTTTAGCTTCGCGGGTGCTAGAGAAACCTTAGCAACGAGCAATGTCCCCAATCGCTCCAACTATTTTTGACTCCGGTGTTAGTCACACCTAACCTGTAGACACCCCGACTTTGACCCAAGAAACTTATCAAGCATCCCCGATGATGAAAACACCCGATAAGAGCACGCGGAGCTTGATTGTGAACTTGGAAACCCCTCCTAAACCTCTCCAAAATAATCCCAAGCTTTCACCACCCTCTAGTACATTCAAAACCCTCTTTTTTTGATATATAATATGTCCCGACCCGTTTTGAAATGAGGGAGATGTGCCCTTTTTACTAAAACGATTTGTTTTTCCGACCTTTTAAGGGTAAAATTGTCATATATTTTGATGTACAAATCATCTTGGGTTCAAACTACTTGGGTTAGAAAGTAGATTTGACAAGCTTTCCAACGCTTTAAACCATGCGCAAAACAGAGTTTGGTAGCACTCGGAGCGACCCCGCGAAGTTTCATATGTTGTGTTGTCTCCCAATCCAGGCACATGGATTACCCTATTTCAGGCGCCCAGACTCAATCCAGGCGCCTGAATTCCCATTTCGGGCTCCCGAATTCAATCCAGGCGCTTGGAATCCCCAATTCCAGGCGCCCGAATTCACTCCAGATACTTGATCCCCAAGGTGAAATGGGCGGGGAGGAGCGTCTTGGGGGATCTTTGCAGAGATTTTTTGCAGCAAAATAATGGAGGGAAGATAGAGTATCCTGGTGAACCCCTTGGTTGACACCCTAAGTGACCCCAATGGCCCTTTTTGACCCCTTTATGCCTATATATACCCCCCTCTCTCTCTCATTTGGAAGAGGATCAATCCTCCACTCTCCCATACTGCTATTCTGCTGAAATCAATCCAGAAATACTACCTACAATCAACCCCTCTCTGATTCACTCTTTCTTAACCCTCACACCCACTTCCTTACTACCTTGATTCTACATATCCTTATCTCTTTTGATCAAATCCCCACCAAAGTACACACATTTTGTTCATTATAGCTCTAGAGGCTAAATCCCAATCCACTCAATCACAAAAATCACCCAAACTTACAATCCAAGTACATCAATCAAGCTTCTCAAGGTAGATTTTCTACCAAAAATGCTAAAAAAAGGTCCTGAGGGGACACCATCTAGGCTCTTACTAGTTCCTCATACTAGTTGAGAGTCTAGAAAGGTTTCAAATTTTAGAAAAGATGAAGTTTTTCACTTGCACCCATGTCAAGTCCATGCGCCTGGACTAGCACAATGTCTTCTCCCTGCTGTGTTTTCTGTTTCATTTTATGCTCTCATGTCATTATAAGATGCACTTATATGCCATTTACATCTTAGTGTTCACATTGCATGGACTGGATGATCATTTTAAGCCCTTTTCTTAAAACATTTTGTAGGGAAGGATTGAGCTTAAAGAGAGTTTTTATGTATTAATTATCCTATTCATTTTGGTGGTATCTAAGAGCATCATAGTAGAAAGAGAGGAGTTTTGAGGCATTCATGTATATTTCATGTGTTTTTGGTGTATGGATCATGAGTTTATTGCATAAATAGCCTTCCTGAGCATGAGACTTCATCATTTGCTTATATAGGAGTATGGAATCATATCAGTTTTCTAAGATCAGTTCATCCCTTTTTGTGTTATTTTGCATTTTGGACATTTCAAATCATGGTATTTCAAGCATAAAATTATCTTCTTAGGTTCAATTTTGGGTTTCATTTTGTTCATATCAGCATTAAACATCACTGGTTTCATGTAAGAACAAGCTTCAAAGTTTGCATTTATCATTTGATCAGAAACTTGAGTTGAAGAAAAGTTGTACAGATTTACATTCCAGGCGCTTGCATTGTGTGTTTCCAGGCGCCCATAGTCACTCCAGGCGCCTGGAGTCACCTATTCCAGGCGCCCATACCCACTCCAGGCGCCTGGACCTGCCTGGTTCAGGTGTCTAGAATACAATCTAGGTGCAAGTCATGCATTGTTCGTAGATCCATTTGAGGGGATTTCCAGCACTGGTTGAACATATTTTTAGAGTTATTGAGCGCATTATATGCTGGTATTTTCTTATAAGTGGCGCGTTTTCATTCATAACACCATGCATATGTATCTACATGTATCATTTTTGCTCAGCAAATGCATTTATATGCTCTCACATGAACTTGTGATTTAAAGTCCATCCAAACAATGTTTTCTAAAATCTCTTGTGCATTGAGTAGAGACCGGTGGTCGCACCGGGCGAGAGAGGTGCTTTAAATTCCTTCCCCTCTTGTAACCTAGCTCCCGGACCCGAGAAATCTCATTTTGAAAGACCAGTGAAAATATTTTTCATACCAAGGGCAAAAGAGTCATTTTTCAATTGGTTTCTCGGGTATGGTCCTCAAACCCGGATGGCGACTCCCATCCAATCGATCAAACCGTTTTTTCAAACCACAACCGTTTTCATGGACAACTCCGCGGGGTGTTCACATAGCCCAACTAGTTTTGACTCCAGTGCTAGTCACACCTAACCAAGTAATTTTTTCTCACACAAAAATCACTTACAAAAAATAAATCTCCCACAAGGGGTCACACTCCCTTTTACAATAAAATCGCACTAAACACTCTTGAAAGTGTGAATAAATACAAGATAAAAGCTTTGAAACGACAAAGGTGGCACACATTTTTTTCTTCTTCAGAGTCCGCTGACCATCACCATTTAATCTTCCTTTTATGCTAGCAAATGGACGTTATGGGAGCCCACTCTAATTTTGGAATTTAGCCATCCATTATGGCTTTGATTGAAACCAATAGAAGTGGAATTCCTTTTCTTGCATAGAAAACTTAAGTCTTGGAAACCATGGCCGGTTGGTAGGAATCCCGTGATTCAAATTTCCTTCATTGAAACAATTATAAAGATAGCAATATCACATTGCAGCTTTCCTTGTTCATACCGATTACGTAGCCATACCGATTTTAGGCAGTGAGTGATTTTCGATGACCAACTTTCCTTGTTCATTGCAACTCCAATAAGATATGATAACCCAGATTCAGCACTTAAAACTGAATGAATTAAGTAACAAGTAATTAAGTAGGTTTGATAACCACATTTTACATTACTTAAAAAATTAAGTGGCTCTTAAAATGCAAGGTAAAATGTTGACAAAAATTAAGTAGCTTCGAGCTACTTAATTTTTATTGAATTTCTGAGTGGTTTCATTAAACTATTTTTTCCTCCACCAGACCATCACCACCACTTACACCACCACTCTGCCACTCCTATCTCCACTGCCACCACTCTACCACCACCACCCAGCCACTCTCACCACCACCACTCACACCACCATAACCGCCACTTCGCCACTCCCACCACCACTGCCACCGCCACCCCGCCACCACCACTCCACCATTACACCACCACCACCACTCCCACCATTACTACCACCACCACCATCACTGACAACACCATAACCATCACTCCACCACTACACCACCACCACCACCACTCTGCCACCGCCATCACCACCACCACCCCCACCCCCACCACCATTATTGCCGCCACCCCACCACCACCCGACCACCACCACTCTGCCACTCCCACCACTAATACCACAACCACTGACACCACCTCACCAACACTGCCACCACTACACCACCACGACACCACCACTACTCCCGTCATCGCTCTCCCACCACCACGAGGCCACTACCCCACAATCACAACCACCACCGCCGATATACCACCATCTTGCCAAAATTTTGTATATTTTTATTATTTTGATAAGTGTACTTTTTTTTATTATTAATTTCATTTTTGTATTTCAGTATGAATATATGAAATGAAAGACAAAGTAAGATAATTAGTGAATTTAACACCAACACCGTTATACCACCATCTTGCCAGTATTCTACATATTTTTATTTATTTTCGTAAATGTACGTTTTTTTTTTTCATTTATGCATTTCAATATGAATATATGAAAGGCAAATTAAGAAAATTAGTGAATTTAATACTTCAGCTCCTTATATAGATCAAAAACTTATTTATTTCAGTGTTTAAGATTCAATACATATCAAACAGCTTATTAGCTTAATAAATTCAGCATTCAGTTTTCAGTACTTAATTTTCAGTTTTCAGCTTTCAGCTTTATCAAACAGCCCCGAAGATTTGTCCTTAATCTTCTCTCTCTTCATGTATAACTTGACTATTGGAGATAGGAATATTTGTGTAGAATTTTTCCATGTGTAACTCAAACAAATCCTACAAAATAAGCAACTATTCAAATGAGTATCCAATACTCTGATATTAATTATATTTCACTTGTAATTAAATATGTTTGTTATCATCAAAATCAATAATGTTTTTCTAAGTAAACATTTGGGCTAACATAAAGTACTATACTAATGGATTTATTACGAGTCGGTACAAAAAATAAATATTTATTACCACTAACTCCAATCATTCTTTTTAATTACCACTAACTCCATTAAGGTCAATCATTCTTTTTTGGGTTTAGGCACTTAGGGTGCACTTTCCTATTATAAGGTTTTAGTGTTTTAGACACTTTCATAGGGTACCCTAGGATTTTAGGCACTTTCATAGGGTACCCTAGCGTTTAGGTTTAAGGTGCATTTTCCTATTATAGGGGTTTTAGTGGTTTAGGCACTTTCATAGGTACCCTAGGATTTTATGCACTTTCATAGAGTATCTTAGGGTTTAGGCACTTTCATAGGATTTGGGGTTTTAAAATTAAAATAAAAAAAAAAGGAGAGAGAGAGAGAGAGCGAGAGAGAGAGAGAGAGTGAGTGGGAACTGACCCTAGGGTATCGTGGATCGGGTTCATTTGATTAAGGAAATCCGAAAGGATTATTACGGGCTGGAGTGGGATGTAATTTTTTGAAGTGGGATGTGCAGGCCTCCACAAAAGTGGAGCGGCCAGTCATTACCCCATTAGTGGCATAATGCAATTTAAATACAGCAGCATTAAATTGATTTTTTTACCTTTATATTGTACGATCACCAGAAAAGATAAGATAAACAAAATGGCAGCACGTCTTAATTGGACCAGGCCCAGTCGACTTACCATTATGAACAAGAGTTAGGATCCACTTGTACTCCCCTCGTCCAAAAATTTGGGGGGAGAGTCCAGTCTAGTTTTTTACTTTTATGGACCTCTTTTGGGCTCAATACAATGATCGTAATCGTTCATTTTGTAGAGCTCGTCAAGTACATTATGCACTAAAAAAAAATTAGTTTGATCGGACATTGATAGGTACATGAATGAAGCATAATTTTGCAAGAAAAAATGGACAATTTTAAATTTTGAATTACTTATTGTCATCTCATTTTCCTTGTATAAATATGTTTCACTTATATATTTGTCGATGTTAGATCAAGATAATTTTTTACATGGACCATAACAATGTATTCAATTAGCTCTACAAAATTTACAATTTCAATCACAAAGGCCCAAAAATGGACCGGACTAGGCAGGACAAAATTGGACATGACCTCTTCCCCCAAAATTGTGGCCCAGCTTTGGAAATCCAACTATTTTTAGGTGAATAAAATTATTACTTCAAAAGGCATGAATTTCTAATGTATTCATTTCCTCCAATTTTGTGTTTGATTTGAATATAAGATGAAGTGCAATTAAGGAAATGGCTCATATTTTCACTTTTGACTAGTCAAATGGACAACAATTGTGGGACGGATTTGGGGTGGCTGTTGTGCAGCCCCCGCACAGCAGCTGCTGTGCACCATCCGAGCCGTCCGTTGCTCGGATGGACGGCTCAGATTTCATCTTGCACGCACGGCAACGAACGGTTCGGATGCAAAGGTGTTGAGGTGAAATCTGGGCCGTCCATCCGAGCAACGGACGGCTCGGATGGTGCACAGTAGCTGCTGTGCGGTGGCTGCACAGCAGCCACCCCAATTGTGGGACATCCAACAATGAAAAGATGGACTAAATTTTTTTTGACAGTGAGAGTAATTTTTAAAGTGTAAGGTCCATCATGAATTGATTATTTACCCTTTCACATCAAATTAAAAGTAATTATCTTCTCCCGCCGCATCATTGCTGGATAGTCACCGGCGCGGGAAAGAAAAATGAATAAACCAATCCTCAGTAATTTCGATAAAAAAAAATCCTCAGTACTTTGTTTCTTAAGTAATAGAGGAATAGCAAGTTGTTATTGTAAATGTTAGATCCGAACACACAACATTAACTTCGGTTCCAAAATGAACCGGCAGAAATCGTATGGACCACACGAACAACAATTTTTAAGTTATGTCCTTTTTCTTTTTCCCCTAGGGTTCATGTTGCTGTAGTTGTTAATCGACTTATGTCGGCGGGGTTTACCACCCCAAATTCGTAAAGTGAATTTGACCTGACAGTAATTTGTTCTTGGAGACACTTCACTTTACCACCACTGTCAGCCATTACGTTTTCATGATCTAATTTGATGATTCAAAATCGTTTGTTTTGTACATACTCATATGTATGTCACCCATGTAAAAATTAAATTGATCATACTCTTAAGTCATAAACCATTTGAAGGAACGATAATTGTTACAATAGTAACAATAGATCAGAGTCGGACTGTCATGGACGGAGAGAGTAAGATACAATAGTAACGCCTCTCATTTTAATATCTCAAAAGGATTTTGAATAGTTTGGATTTAAATTTTACAATTTTGACTCCGCAAAAATTTCAAAAGTTGCTCCAACTTGCTTAAAATGCATAAAATTCTCAAGTTTTTTCCTCTTATAAAATATTGATAGTATTACAAATGAGGCTATCATACATTATCTTTGAAATATAATACTTAAGTCATTGGGACCAATTATAGAGCAAAAATACATGTATCACTTTATACTTATGTTATAGTTAACCTCATAATTTAGTTATTTCTTTTGTAAGCAAATAAAAAAAAAACTTGCATATAGATCTAATTTTTTACAACGCTAATCTAAAATTCTGACTCCACCCCTGCTGCCTGTCTTGTACTTTGAGAAGCAAATCTGGTTCGATCAAGTTTTTATTGAATTGCTAAAAAAAAAAGTTTTGACCGAAGTTCGATTAATTGATTAACTTTCTGAACAATAGTTTACACATCGAGAGGAATAAAATAAAAAATTATGAATGTCTTACTTCCTCCGTCCCAAATTGCTTGCCCCTCGTGGGAGTGCGTGCATTTTGCACGCAAAAAATAACATGTTTATAAAAAAAAATTGGGAAACAAAATTACACCAAAATTTTCTTCTCAATGAGATCTTTAAATTGGTGTAAAGTTTGTTAAAAAAAATTAGTACTTGTACATGTTTATAAAAACTTTTTGGGAAAAAAAATTACACCAAATTTTTCTTCTCAATGAGATCTTTAAATTGGTGTAAAGTTTGTTAAAAAAAATTAATACTTGTACATTATTGTTTGCGGGCAAAATACACGCACTCTCAAAAAAAGGGCAAGTAAATTGGGACAGAGGGAGTATAAAACTACGATGAATAAAGACCACCAGTCCGTTTTTATTGACCAAACATCTGACTCATTAGGCATAGACAAATACTCCGTATAAAAGTGTTTAAGCCCTACCACCGTCGGCCAAACATCTGACTCAAATTGTAATTGTTTTTTTTATTACTTTTTGCTTATTGTAAAGTTGCTTCTTTAAGCCAAATGCTATGACTTCTTAAATCTCAAAAACGCAAAAAGCTTGCTTTTCTTGTTTGGTCAAAATAGGGTTTCTTATCTATTTCTAACGAAAAGATAAAATTTTGTGTATTTAAATTTACGCGTACAAGCAATAAATAGTTGATATCTTCGGTATTTCAGTGTTTTTTTCCCCACCCATTAGAAATTTAAGAATTCTAAAAAACTTTTACGAATTAATCTATCCTTTGGCAAAAAAACTTAATCCGGTTTTTTGGTTTTCTCATTTTGTCCTTATTCAATTTTTTTTTTTCATTTGTTAGTTTTGCGTCAAGATTTTGTGGTTTCTGGATTTATCTCGACGAGACGAATCTAACAAGTACAAATTTATGGTCAACCAAATATTTTTTTGAATAAAGCCGAAAATACTTGGATTATTGGATTAATTTTGGCTTTATTCAAAAAAATTTGAATTTTGACCATAATTTTACATTTGTTAAATTCGTCTCATCGAGATAAATCCAGAAACCATAAAATCTTGACGCAAAACTAACAAATGCAAAAAAAAAATTTGAGTAAAGACAAAATGAATAACCCAATAATCCGAATTATGAATTATTAGTACAACTAATGCGAATAATTTTAGAGTTCTGCAAGCCCCAGCCGACGCACCCCTTGTGGCCGCCACTACTTATATATTGTGCTTTTTTGAATTAATTAAAATGCTAATTTATCTCAACCACAATCTCAACGGCACGTGGCTACGATCCACTGGTTCAACAGCAAAACAAATAGGAGTACACTAGAACTAATAGCAAGCTTACTTTTTGCCTACGCAATAAGCATGATATTTTTCTATTGAGATGGACATTTTTGTTTTGTCAAGAACAGTTTTACCAACACTAAAAACCAAATAAATTGGCCATAAAATTCAAAGGCAAATTAAGACTTTTATAAATAAACTGGGAAACAAGCAGCCATGGGCGGAGATCTAAAGATTGGTCATTACTTCTCCAGTAATAGTGTAATACCATTCTCAACATATACATTTGCGTGGGATGACTGGGATCATCAACTATGGAGGAGGGGACTGGGGAGGCTGTTGTGCATGTATTGCACAGCTGTTGCTGTGCACTGTTAAGCGGCATAGTTTTGTGGCCAACCCAAGTGGTTTGCCAAATGCGAATGAAAATTAAACGAATTAGATCAATTACGTAAAAATATCCAATGAGCCTGATTTTTTTGAAGACCACTTGAATAATTATTTTAAAATTATTTAACGGTTCGGATCGTTTGTGTGGGACCCGAAAATGGGTCCCACAAGATCGCATTTGGCAAACCACTTGAGTTGGCCACAAAACTATGCCGTTTAACAGTGCACAACAACTGTTGTGCAATACATGCACAACAGCCTCCCCTCCTCCCATATACTATACGAACCTTGATAGGCGTACAAATCAGAGAGATACATAAAATGTACCGATGGCTTGTGGGGCTCGCTTTTGAGTCCCACACAATTAATCTAAATCAGTCAATAATTTTTCTACGGTTCAATTCTATTCGGTTTCGACTGATTTCACACTTTCACCGGAGTTTTTTAGCAACCCTAATACTAATTCCAACTTTAAAGCCCTTGGCTCGGTGCGCTGGCTTACACTCGAACTATGATGCTTTGTTACTGGGCCAGGTGTACTATTTTAATGTTACATTTGGAGAAAATGTCGGTATGCATTGACCTTTTCTATCCTTCATTTCTATAATTCAAATCCTCATTCGGCTAAAATGAAAAAACTAGTTTTTTTGATTTTGTTCTTATTCAATTTTATTTTGCATTTGTTAGTTTTCAGTTGATTTTTTGTGGTTTCTTGGCTTGTCTCGACAAGAGGAATCTAAAAAGTATAAAATTATAAGCCAAACTTAAAGTTTTGTGAATAAAGACGAAAAATAATCCAAAAAATCGGTTTTTTGAATGATTTTTCGTCTTTATTCACAAAACTTTAAATTTGGCTTATACTTTTTAGATTCCTCTCCTCGAGACAAGCCAAAAAACCACAAAAAATAAACCGAAAACTAACAAATGCAATTTTTTTTTGAATAAGGACAACGAAAAAAAACCAAAAAACCAGTTTTTTTGATTTAGCCAAATCACAGACATAGAAGTATGGAAAAAATTGCATCCAAGTTTAAAGCTGGTCATTACATTTAAAACAAGATCATAATATTGAACTTTATGTAATTGTAAAATGTTGAATTTTTAAACGAGAACAAAAATTTTGAGGCAAAAATAATAATTTGCTTGGTTTCAATACAATACTATAGGAAAAACAAATGCATGGTCTACGTGGTGCTCTCGTCCAAACAAACAGTGATTGTATCTAGTAGGTGGAAAAAAAAATTATTAGATGAATAAAAGATTAGTGGTGACTCAATATATCTTTGATAAATAAAAGAGAAATACTTATTTACAGAGCCTCCGTAAACAATGAGTTTGCGCTGAGCAAATCTGGGTCATGCATTCTGTAATCCAACGGCCCAGATCAGTGCACTCTCCCTCTCATCCTTAAAAGCATGTCAGATTTAAAAAAAAATCAAAATTCGCGCATTAATCCTAGTCGTTGGATCCCAGAATGCATGGTCCAGATTTGCTCGGCGTAAACTCCTTGATTGCGGAGGCTCCATAAATAAATATTTCTCCAAATGAGTAAAACAAGCTAATCAAGGTTCAAACTCGTATTTGCTCATTGAGCCTTGTGAAGATATTACAAAGACATACCGACAATCAATTACTATTATTCTACCATCACGGTCCTTGAGGTTCTGCGTTTTATGTCTTTTTTGTTGGGAGTTGAAATCTAATAAATATTCCCTCCGTTTCTATTTGTTTGTCCCACACTCTTTCTCTTGCTTTTTTTCAAATCAAAAAATTAAGTGCTTATGTGTATCATTTTTCAAAAATTTTCGCACCGAACTAAAGTACATGATGAGTACTTTAATTCGGTGTAAAAAAATTTGAAAAATGATACTCGAAAACACTTTATTTTTTTATCTAAAAAGTGGCACGACTTTTCGTAGTGGACAAACAAATAGGAACGGAGGGAGTATATGAATCAATTAGTGTGGTCCTTGAGTGCATTCAAGATTTTAATTCAAGGCATCTCTCCAATGCTTGCAAATTGACATAATGACATATCCCTCGTTTAAATTTTCAAGTTCCATGCATAGCAATAGAATGTTAGAGTAGTATGTCAAATTAAATTACCACAAAGAATATCGATATTGTTTTATAAGCTCGAAGGAAAAATCTTTCAACAATTAGGGGTTGATTGGATGGAGGATTAATTTCAGGAGAATTAGTTATAGATGGTGATAAGATAAGAGAGAGTATTATTTTTTGAGAGTTGGTCTTTTTATGGAGGGGGACAAAAAGCAGGAGTAGATGGTTCGGATGCAAGGAGGATAAAATATGACTTGATTTGAATGTTTAATAAAATGGGAGAATAAAAAGGGGTGAAATCTTTAAAGGGAGTGAAATCTTATCCTCCTGATTTTTTTGCTCCCAATAGTGTAATTAGTGTGTAGTTAATTTGTGCCAGGTGGGCAAAATTGTTACCGCAGAAGTGACAGTTCACTCCAACGTAAGCAACACCCCAAGTGGGGCCAACACTGAAAAAGTGAGAAAAATTTCGGAGGAATCACAACCAAGGGAGGAGAGAGAGAGAGAGAGAGGAGGGATGGATGGGTCTGACACGGAAGAGAGAAGGGGAGGGAAAAGGTAAGAGAGAGAAAGGGAGAGGAAGAAATGAGGAGAGAGAAAAAGGTGGTACTCACACATTTTTTTACCAAAAATGCTAGATACATAACAAAAATGGACAACAAGGTGGACAACACACTCACATAGTGTGTGGACTCCACACACAGTTGTGTGTGAAGTGTGTGCGGAGCCCACACACCATGTGAGTGTGTTGTCCAACTTGTTGTCCATTTTTGTAGTGTACCTAGCATTGCTCTTTTTTTACACTTTAACAATATTTTAACAACACTAATGTAACACTTTTTAATTTAACAATACATTTTGTCATAACACATAAATAGAACACATTTTTTTTTATACTTTTGTGTCATATAACAACACATTTTTAACTCTACTGGAGATGGCCTTATGCCACGTAGCACTACGGTACAAGAATGACTAAAAAAAATTGCCTTTTCTCTAAAAATAAACAAATTTCCCTATTTTTTCGGGTGTCTATAAAAGGCAGAGACAGGCCTCAACTGACAGCGAAGAGAGCAACGAAGCCGCCTTCTTGTACCACCGTCTCACAAAATTAGAGCACGACGCCAAACCAACTCGACCACCTGTCCATGTCGCCGACGAATAACTGGCCATCGCCATTTCCGGTATACGCCGATCAAATCCCCGGCGAGTCTCCGGATGTACTGATCGCCACCTCCGGCGGACTTCGCATCCCGGCTCACCGTCATATCCTGGTACGCTTAATTAGAATTGCATGGTTTGATCTTACGTAATCGCTTATTCTGTAATCAAATCAAACAATATAAAGTAAAATTGAAGCTTGGATATGGAATTTTTCAAGTCGATCGCAAAAACTTTTCTGCCTGCAGAAAAAAGTCCATCGAATCCATTGAATTCAAGTGGAGTTTTCCGATAGCCGGAAAACGAGAATTTTTTTTGAAACAGAGAATTGAAATGCTTAATTTCCTCTGTTTTTTTTTTTCTTTTTTTTCCATTAGTTACTATTGATTTTCTATTTGTTCATTCTGAAAGACTGATGAATGATTCAATTAAATCAATCTTTAAACTCACAATTTCCATCAAATTGGGTTCGAAATATCTGAACTTTTTCGTACATCTGTTGGTTGTAAATGGCAGGCTTCATCGTCTCCGGTACTGGAAAGCATGATGAACCGGCCACTTAAGCACCGGAGCAGTTCACTTCCGACCATTTCGATACTCGGCGTTCCTTCCAAAGCCGTTTCCGTTTTCGTTCGATTTCTCTACGCCGCCAAGTCAGTAATCTCTCTCTCTCTCTCTCTCTCTCCATCCAAAACATAGGACTTGGGTCTCGTGACCCCACTGTATCCCATAGTGATCTCAACTTGTGGGCCATTTATAATTTGTATTTGACGTCAAAACCGTTCAATATATCAAGAATGTTGAGTAGATGATGCATGTAAAAAATCAAATAAATCGGATATTGGTAGACACATAACTGAGACAAATTCTCTGAATGATACTCCCTCAGTCTTCAAAAGTTGGACACCTTCATACTTTTGCTTTGTCTCATAATATTTGTCCAGTTTGAAAAGTTAAAAACAAATCTTACCTTTTCTTTTACGCATAAGACGAAAAGTCACTTCACGTATCCAACTTATAGAGACTGAGGGAGTATTGACCATCCATTTTCGTAAAATAAATGATACTCCTAGTTACACGAATAAGTTAAAGAGAACGACACCTTAATCTCATTAGCACGCCAAATTCGTACCAACCAAGGATTAAAAATCTGGTTAATTGAAGTCACAGTTTTTAAAAATTGAATCGATCCAATGATTTGACGAAGTAGGTCTTTCTTGAAGTCAGAGTTTTTAAAAATTTATTCTTTTGAAGGTGGAATCGTAGCCGTTTTGCTCTTTACGCCGTCACACCTGACGCTGAACCAAGGGATTCATGTGGTGTATAGACGCACTGCAAAGTTGCAGTGTGCTTGGGCTATGTTTTGAGATAGTATTCACTATTCATCACCATCTAAACCGATGATTATTTTAGAACTTGTAGAGCAAATATAATTGTGTAAAAAAATTAAGCTAATCGTGCTTTTGTAAAAACGTGATCGAGCAATATTTGTTTTACGGCTCACTCTTTGTACTAAGGCCCGTTCCACTAAGTGGATTCTTAGGCTTTTTGAATTTTTACGCTATATAATACATGTTTCTTCTCCTCACATACATTAACTAAAAAGCGCAGGGTCTTACTGTTCATCTTTCGGGAATAACATATATATATATTCTGATTATGTGATTATCAATCTCAAATCAACTTGTTTTTTTTACGAAAATGATGCTTTAACAAACTCTGTAAAATGACCGTTTCTAGTTGTAATGTCATTTCCGAGATGTTACTTCCAAGTTTCCTTCAAGCCCGTAGTGTGTTTCAGCACGACAAGAAAGTCCCCTTACAGGTGTTTTAATTTATCTAGGGAAATGATTTTCACACCCCCCATTTTACAATCCACACTCCCATTTTTGTCTTTATCCACATGAATTTACAATATTGCCCTTCTTCAATACACCTTTTTCACATATGCAAGGGTAATATTGTAAATTCATGTGGACAAAGACAAAAAAGGGAGTGTGGATTGTAAAATGGGGAGTGTGAAAATCATTTCCCTTTATCTATGATAAGATTGGATGGCACCCGTGCACATCTTTTATATAATTGCTGTAGAGCGTAACACTTATGATAGATGGTTTTTTTAATTATTCACATGTTGTCCTTGACAAATTAATTTATGTCATTTTAATAGTAGTTGTAACGTCAAAAAAAAAAAAAAAAAAACTGTGATTATGTAATCGATTTTGTGAAAAATTATACAAATTTATTCGTACTAAAAGAGTTCTCCCTCTCCCTTTTTAGTACACGACAATACTGTCGATTCAATAATTAACATTAATCCTTCCTGATTATTGATCTGTGATAAAGTAGATTCTGAAATTTTCAATTTATTTTTAAAGTGAAGATATACAATTATATGTTTACCTTGGAAAATAAATTCCGTCGCATTCTAAAATGACAAAAATGCCCATGGTTTCAGGTGCAGTGAGGAAGACTTGGACAAGTACGGGATCCATCTCCTCACCTTGTCTCACGTATTCTTGGTGCCTCAGCTCAAGCAGGCATGCACCAAAGCGTTAATCGAGCGCTTGACCATTGACAATGTGATCGACGTGCTTCAATTGGCCACACTCTGCGACGCGCCAAATCTCCACCTCAAATGCGCAAAATTAATTTTCAACAATTTCAAATCCGTTGAAAAAACCGAAGCCTGGAAATTCGTCCTGGATAACGACCCTTGGCTTGAGCTTCAAATTCTCCAATTCATGGAAGAATTTCAATTGGTACACATTGAACCAAAGCTACTCCATCTGAGTTTAACTTATGAATCATTTTTGTTTCGGTCATTCTATTCTATTGTTTTTCGTTTATTGAACGGATGATGAAAGTGTTTTCTTACCGGTAAAAGAGCAAAAGTGTTTTCTTTAGTGTTTTTCTTACCGGGTAAAAGAAAACACTTTTATTTTCCGCCTATTGGGCGGATGGTTGAATTTTCCCTTTTATTTTACTTCTTTAAATAATCTCGACGAAAGAATTTTAAAATGACTTCAAAAAATTTGGTCATTAGATTAAAAAAGAAAGATTAGTCATCCTAAATTCTTGGTGTAAAAAAACAGAGGAAGAAGAAGAGGCGGCGGCACGTGCACGAGCAGAGCTTGTATTTACAGCTAAGCGAGGCGATGGAGTGCTTGGAGCACATATGTACGGAAGGGTGCACGAGTGTGGGCCCTAGTGAGATGGAGCCCACGGAAAACAGGGGCCCATGCAGCAAGTTCGCCACGTGTGAAGGGCTACAACTGCTGATTCGTCATTTCGCCACGTGTAGGCGAAGGGTGAATGGAGGGTGTTCTCGGTGTAAGCGTATGTGGCAGTTGTTTAGGCTCCATTCCTCCATCTGTGACCAGCCCTATCTTTGCAGGGTCCCACTTTGCAGGTAATTACAAATAAATCCAGTTATATATTATTTAATTTTTTTTAGTGAAATTACGTAAATCGGTGCATTGTTTTAAAACAAAAAAAAGGTCGATGGTTCTGTGAAATGTTCAGCATAATATTACAAATATAAAAATAAATTAGATCGGAGAGAGGAGTTGTTGGATTCAAGGCCCTGTTTAGTGACCAGATTAGTTGGTGAATTTGGTCCGCCATTGAACCCCCGCAACATAAGTTTGGTTGCAAATTTCGTTTGACGTATAGGAACCCATGGGGTTCAGATTTGTAGTCTAGTCCACGATTTTAAAGAGGAAATTGGTACAATCTCAAGACGGCCAGGTTGTACCCTTGGGCACCGCCACGTAGTAATAGTATATACCTGCTCGGTACCTGGGTTGTCTAAAATAATTTTGGACGGTCATGATATGCGTTCGGGCACCGCTACATGGTATATATCTGCTAGGCACCCGAAAATTTTCCAACCTCCTAGTGGGTGGGCAGTAGGGGTCGGTTTGTCTGTCGTTCTGATTCTCCAGAAACCCACTTTTGTCCTAAAGCGTTTAGGGCACTAACCCACCTTTGTGTCCTTACAAAAAGCGTAGGTCGGTCATTACGCAGTCCCAAATTTGGTGGAGTTGGCCTTATTCGCTGGGGACCCCTCCGGAATTACATACACCTCCATATTTATTTCCGTCAAACAAATTGACCCTAAAGTTATTATGGACCACTTATTAATGACTAGTTGTCGTTTACTGCCGCAGAGAAATTCTAATTAGGTACGCTGCTTTAATGCTTTTCCATTCTATGGTGGTGGATTTTCATTTGCCTTAGAACTAGTGGGCCCACGTGCCCCCACTCAACCTCTCTATAGGAGTATAATTTTACCTCTAATATTTATAGATTCTTTCAATTTGTTCCCTTTTCAATTACATATTTTTCCCATATTAGCCTTTCATTTTTCTTTGTTTTCAACAAGACCCCATCCCCAGTTTACTGTATTCATGTAAGTTTTTCAGAAAAATGTAATTAATCTTTCATCTCTAGACTATGGACACGAATATTCTCTCTCTCTACTGCATCTCGGGTTGAGAAAATTTAAGCTGGCGTTGCTTGATAAAAGTGTCCCCGCTCAAGTCTAATCCTGGCTACTCTACTTGATGGTGCGCATGTTGGATATAACAAATGGCGATTGTTTAGCCTTTGTACTGATATTATTGCTGCGTAATATATGGCAGACAATTCAAAGTGAAATCAGAAGAAGATCAGAAAAAGGGTTGTGATGATGAGAGGTGGAAGCTATTAGTGAGGAGAGTGGTATCAGCAAAAGCAATGTTTTCATTGTCTCTACCAAAGAGGAAGAGAGAAGAGGAAGATGAAGCACTAGAGATGAAAGATAATCATGAAGGAAGAAGCTTTAGACTGTGAACCAACAAAAAAGCAGATATTCAAGAGCTATTGCCTTTTCTTTTGTAGCTTTAAGATTGGTGGTGTTTTCATTGTATATACGAAATGTGTTTTTTTGGGGGGTGCATGGTCCTTTTTTTTAAAAACGGGACCCTGGTGTGCGGCATCTGAGCCGTGGGATGTGTTTTCAACAGTCCTTATTTCATCTCGGCACTTTGTAGATCCAAGCCATCTATTGCCAATATGAAATCTGAGCCATTGATTGTCGATATCAATGGCTCGAATGTGCACACCAGGACCAAACATCAGCACCCCGAGCTTTTTTTGTTGGTGTCGGATAAGGGGTTACTGGGCTGGTAGAGAACCCCAGAAGAGTTAAGAGTATAAGGTTTGGCTGATTGTGTGCTAAACATGTTTGTGGTGTATCGGTTGAAATCTTAATTTATTCGTTTTCAATTTAACGAGCCAACACGAGCTCGAACTCGAGTGGCTTCGTAGATGTAGAGAGAATATTTGGAGACATATTATCACATTATTTAAATTACCTTCCCGTTCATATTGTTAAGATATTAGTAAATTTTTCCTGTGTTGGAGGATTGGTTTGTTCTAGTACTAATTAATTGCTTTTATGTTTTCTTGTTTGAATTTCTCCGCAACAAGTAAAATATTGTTTGAAACATACATCATTTCATCCATTTCAGTTTCCTTTTCTCCAAATAATTCATCCGCAGAATAATAATCCAAACACAATCTTAAGTATAACTCATTCATAAGTTCCATCATCTAAACATAGTTTCTTAGCCTCACGGATTGGTCCGGTTGATTGGTGAGTTTGCTTCCCACACAATTGACCAGGATTTGATTCCGGGGGCCAGGAAACAAGAAAGTACTTGCAATATTTCTAATACCGGCGTGGATGGTATGCCTTTAACTTGATCGCAAAGAGGATAGTCAAGGTGTATAAAAGCAGGCCCAAAAACCCCTAACAGAAAAAAGGAAGTGGAAGCAGTCATGATTTCAGAGTGGTTGAAAGGGATATTGGTGATGCTAGAAAGACAAAGAGAGCACGCTCTCACTGTCTCAGGTACAACTTTCAGTCTTTCACGGAATCTTCTCATGGTCCCCCGACAACATTCGAGGCTCTTTCTGACACGCCTAGGATACCTTTTGTAATGCAATGGTATGTGATTAGTTTCATTCACAAAAGAGGTTTCATTAGGAAAAATCCAGGCGTACACCACATGTGTGCACACCATTTGCACACCACTCTATCCGGACCGTTCAAACGTTTTTTGGATGGTCTGGATTTGAAATCGGTCATAAAGCATTTATGACCGATTTCAAATCCAGACCATCCAAAAAGCGTATGGACGGTCCGGATAAACTGGTGTGCATGTGGTGTGTATAATATGGTGTGCGCGTAGCAACGTTCGTTTCATTAACATCATGAACAGAGCCCATGAGAAGGATATGTACCCTTTTTGGCATGCTTTGTCCGAAATATCTTTTGTACAATCAAAAGAACGTTGAATCTCCTTTGTGATAATGATCGATGATGAAATAACTTATGGCTGAGTTTGGTCAATGTGGGAAAAGGCTGAGTTTTTTTGTGTTTGGATCATTGAATTTAAAAAGAAAAATAAAATTGTTGAGATCTCATATCTGCTTTGAACGATGATTTTTACAACACAGTGCAGAACCCTTCCAATTTTTTTTCTTTTTCATTCTGATAACCAGATTGTCTTGGCTAGTTTGTGCTCACGGCGCACCTTGACTAATTCCGGGGCTCTGGAGGTAACGACGAGCTACGGAGCGAAGGGGCGTGTCGCCGAAGGCCTTCTCCAAACTCATCGAGGTCGGCAGAGTCTTAGGGCAAGCCAACCAGCGAGGCCGAGGGGACCTTTCCCGTCTGTCTGGAGGAAGTGCAGTTTGGCACGGAAAGACATTTAGCCGAAGGCCCTAGGGTTCAGAGACTCCTACCGAGAGGCCTAATGATGTGTCAGGTGACATGTGATTGAAGTGGTGTGAGGTGGCATCTGGATGACGTGCTCGAGACGCCTGACAGACCACGTGACGGAGTAAGGAGTGTCCCCAGAATTTTTGACTTATCAGGCACGCTAGAGCCTGACGTCAGCCGAAGTGGCGAAACACTCATTGCTCGCCCATGTGCTGAGTCAGGTACGAACGACGTGTGGGGGTCACGGGAGACTTAGTGGGCAAGTTTCCCTTTGCCTATAAAAGGGGAACTTGCCCACCTGGTCCAGGATCCTTTTCTCTCCACTCTCTCCCTCTAGAAACACTTCACATTTCTAGCCTCATTTCTCACCGCCGGTGACTTACTAGACCGTTGGAGTGCCTTCCCGAACCACCACCATTTGGGCTAGGCGCTAACGCGGGTGTTACCTGTGTAGGTCTCCTTCCCAGACGAGTTCTCTAGGTTTCAAGCGAAGTTTATCCATCCCTTCACCCTTCTCACCCGTTCCATAAGGTTCCAAGAGGTCCACCGGAGAAGCAAATCCCAGAAGACTAATACCCGAGGCTCTTTGTTGAGTTAGATTAATCCATATAATAGATAATATTTCCAAGAGAAGATAAAAACCATAGCTGATTTACCCGGAAAAAAAGAGGAAAAAAAAAAAAAACACAGGAATGCAAACAGATCCAGAATCTCCAAGCGACTAACTGTGAGGAGAAAAAAAAAAATCAACAAAACGCATTCATCCTTATTTAATGAATTAGGTGTAATTTTATTTCTTTGTTTGATGATTAAACACTTATGTTATTGTATATTTGATGACTTAAAAATTAATAGAAAATTTCAAAAAGAAAGGTCAAATTACTTGAATAAAATTCTGAACTAAAACTGTAGATAAGTTTACTAATTAAGCTGTCCAAAATTTCGGAGAAATTGGAGCTCCTGCCGGCCCCGACAAAGCTCCGCCTTAATTAAAATGTCTCCACAAATCTATTTTCTAGAAATACAATGTTAATGGCTCCCACTAACATTTGTTGCTGATTTTGAAACACAAGAAGTTGATGATGTTGGGCACATGCCAAAAGAGAATGCTCTCACGAATTCAATTATGTTCTAATAGTCAAATGTATGACTGAATGTCCTTTTGGCTCCAATGAAAGTGCCTTTGCTTTTACGAAGTTTCTTTTGAGTGATGAAAACAAACACTCGTGCAAAGTGAAAGTTCCCTAACGTACACAAAGTTTTGGACCTTGTTCGTTTTGGGTTTTAAGACCCGGTTTTCTCAATTATTATCCAATTATTACCTCTATTTTCAAATATTATTCTCATTTTTCTCTCTATCTTTCTCTAATCATTAACCTATATTTTTAATTATTATCCCTATTTCTTCCTCCAATCATTTACCAAAAATCAAAACCGAAAACCCAAACCAAACACAACCTTGATCTCCACACATCATGGCAAACATCCCTATTGTCTATTGACTATTGTCCCCGTGATTTCACCCTTTTATACTATGAGTATGGGAAACCAATGGGCTAGCTCAGTTGGCCAGGACTCTTGCAACTCACTAGGAGGTCAGGAGTTCGAATCTCCCTGCCTACGTGCAGGAGCTTATTTCTTTATTTGTTTCTACCCTGTAACGGGCTTATATCTTGTATTGATTAAAGTTGTTGGGCTTGGTTGTCTCGTGGACTCTCACAATTCATGTTGTGTCCCGGATTGGTACTTTATACTTCATATGTGATGTAATTGATCTCTCTTCTATCGATTGACAAAAAAAAAATACTATGAGTATGGGAGACATTGAGAAACATAAGAATTAGAATCTCTCCATTTTTATTGAGGGCATGCATGAAAATTTTCATTTCAATGCACAAAAGTCATTACAAGTGAATCATGAAATACAAAATCAAACACGTCTGCAGATTAGGAGTTTTTTTACTCTCCTTAATTCCAAAATAAGGACATGTTGACTCGGCTCCGTCACAACTATTGATCATATAACAGAGATTTCCATTTCAAATCGAGAAAAGAATTTTTCGAATTCAATCTGAATTCAACTAAGTACTAGAATATGACATGCTATATATTAAAGCCGTAAGAGATACTAGCAATGTAGAGCTTTTTACTTTTAATTTGGATGAAAATATTGGTTATTGTAACTTCAGTCAACGCCGTAGCGCCAAGGATAAATATCACTTTGACACAATCCTCTTTTTGTGAATGTATTTTGTGCTGGTCTGAGTGATTTTTAATGTGAATGTATTTTGTGCTGGTCTGTGTATTTTTAAGTACTTATCAAAAAAAAAAAAAAAGTTCATAGCAGACCATATAAGAAAATGGAGTACCACCCATGGGCGGAGGTGTGAAGGGCAGGCCAGGCCAGTGAATTTGTCTATTTTATTTTACATGTTTTGACACGTAGTCGGAAAAATTTAAATACTCGTACATCTACTGTTGTAGTATGATGCCACGTGTCATTGATGCGTGATATCAAGAATTTCCTGAGATTAAAGTATTTAATTTTCAGAAATTTTCCATTAAAACTAGGCTAATTAACCAAAGTTTAATTTTCCAAATATCGCCTTACAAAAAACATTTTTCCCCTATTGCGCCCATCAAATGCAAGTGTTGGCTACTCTGCTGATACATATATACTCCGATTATTAGTTATGGGTAATGATCCAAGCTTCTGGACAAGTAGAATGGGCCTTCGGATTGCATTGGACAGGGAAAATGGGGTTCCTAAGGAAAACCATCAAACTTCAGGAAAAAAATCCCTTAATCGAGGGTGCTTGGGCCGGCTTTCACCAAGGGCGGATTCAAGACATTAATTTAAAAATACATAAATATGCAAATGTTAAAAAATTAATACACGAAAGAAAAGTATAAAAAAACGTACAGTATTGAAGTTGAACTTTATAATTTTTTAGAGAGTAGAATTAATCAATTATCGAATCTGGGTCAATATATATTCAACAAGTTCTCTTTTCAATGAAGATAATCATTGAATCCCCAAAAGAGTTTTTCTTCCTCTTTTTTATTTTATTTTATGTTGTCCCATTATATCTTAACCCTAAAAGAGTAAGATTGTAATAACCCACATTTTAAACCAGTTTAAGCATCCCAACCAGTACTCTGCATTTAACAACATAAACTTTTCCTATGGACATAAGCAAAAAGAACTTTGCCTTCAACATGTTGAGTTGATCAAAGGAGATTAATATGTGGGTAATTTTTTGAATAGGTGTTCATTTTGTTTTTGAGTGGGTGTTCATTTAGAATGGATTGGGCTACACACACAAAAAAAAAAAAAATTGAGGTGGGCTCAAATTTACTGAACTATAATTTTACATAACAAAATATTTATTTATTTTTCCTCTTTTCTTCAACCCCACAGTCAGCCCCTTCAGAGATCCGCCTTTAGGTTGCAGTACCTCACACTGATCACTATAGCCCCTTATACAAGTCTTTAACCCGCATTTGCGCAGGGTGTGGTATCCAATTGCCTAAGTCATCCTCCATATATTGTAGTTCTTAGTACTGCAACCTCAACGCAGGTTTTAGGATTAGCTTAAGTTCCAGAAAATGTATTTCTTCATCTTGATTAAATTCCACAAAATGTGTTCATCAAGTGCATATGGATCTGCAAGTGGTGGTTAGCTTATGCCAGTGGCGGAGCCAGGATTTCATGTGAGTGGGGGCACCGTGGCATAATATTTTATAACGCTTCTAAACATAAGCGGAAAAAAAAAACTAAATATTTGTTGGTGCTTTTATGTACAATTGACCTCGACAAGTTTTAATTCATCTGATAATTGTTTCATTACTAATCCTATAAAAACATCTTACTTTGTGTATATTGTCCGCGCTAGCTTAAAGACTCTACCTAAGTTCATTTTTTTGAAGAAATTGTAGAATTATGATAACTCGCTTAACTATTAGATTATTAATCTTTATGACAAAAAAATTAAATTAATTATAGTAACGATCCTTAAATTTTTTTCAATTTTTTATTTCAAAATTAGTAAAACGGTGAAAATTTACTCATTTTCTTGTCCCATTTGGAAATAGAAGGAAAAAGAAAAGCATAATAAGAAATTGTAGAATTATGATAACTCGCTTAACTATTAGATTATTAATCTTTATGACAAAAAAATTAAATTAATTATAGTAACGATCCTTAAGATTTTTTTCTATTTTTTATTTCAAAATTATTAAAACGGTGAAAATTTACTCATTTTCTTGTCCCATTTGGAAATAGAAGGAAAAAGAAAAGCATAATACTAGAAGGAAAGAAAAAAAAACATGATAGAACCACCACCAGGACTTGAACCCTGGCATTTAAGGAGGGAGGCCAGCACTTGGCCAACTGCACCAAGCACACCCATTGTTAGAAATCAGATAATTTTATTATATATAGTAAATTTAAAAATAAAAAAAAGGGGGTAAAAATCCAGTGTGGGCACGTGCCCACACTGGTCCTATGGTGGCTCCGCCGCTGGCTTATGCGGTAGAGCTCTCGCTTCGGGTCCATGTAATAGATTAGGAATGACGAATGACAAAAAAAAAAGTGCATATGGATCTCGCTTCGGGCCTATTTTTATATTCGCAATCCGTCGAGCACAAGATAGAGGTTGCCGGACCGCTTCTCCACCATCTCTTCTAAAATGAATTGGTTTTAGGAAGGGTTTCAATTAAGTCTTTTATATGTGGCATTCGACATAGCCTCCGTAAGGCTGTTTTTAGAGCGGTCATAGGGACTGGCATTGTGTAACCAAATCTATGTGGGCACTCTGGGCCCAACAATCCCTCCCTCACGATGATGCTCTCGCGACTCGAACCCATGACCTCCTTGCTCTGATATCGCTTGTCGTACCGCTTTTCACCATCTCCCCTAAAACAGAAACTCTAAAAATATAAGAAAAATAAATTGCAACACGATAATTAGGGATACAATGAAATGTGTGATTTGTCATGGAATTGTCAATAAAAGAAGACCGTGGCCTATGGTCTTAACAATCTCTCCCTTTGGTATTTCTATAACAAAACATATTAACAAGAATAACCTATCCCCTAACAAATTATGGTCACAACCTGTGAAACTACAAAAACACTAAATGCACAATCTATTAGTCAAAATTACTCCCCTTTTTGTCACGGAAGAACAAAGGTAGAGTTAGTAAACAATTTGAGCCATTAATTAATGAAGCAAATAAGAAGCAATATGGCATAAAGAATCAAGTATCAGCGAAAAAAATGAGGCATGAAGTAATGAAATCAACAACCAAGAACCAATATTCTAATATAACTAGCACCCTAGAAAAATAAAAAGAAACAATTTTTGTTTTAAGAAACCCACGATCCTTTTCCATTTTTTAGAATAATAGATAACCTAACAAAAACAAGCTCAAGCCACAGGAAAGAGCATATTTCCAAGAGGGAACGAGGGATGGTGTTGTCCGTTCGAGGGATAGCACGAATGCTGGGCCGATCATGGCCAATGGCCATCTGTGGTCGGCCATGGACGGCTCAGATCTGTTTGGCAGTGGACGGTTCAGATTTGTTTGGAAAGATGTGACCTAATTAAGCCGTCCATGGCCGACCAAGGACGATTGTGATCGGCTAGCATTCATGCTGTCTCTGAAGGCACAGCACCCACCCTGTTTCCGGGGGTGGAAAACAGATGACTAGCTTGTGAATATGCTCAAGACTATAATAAATAACTCGGGCAGTGTAAGCCAGTTTAGTTGCCCAACAAAAATGCACAAACCTCTTGAAGATAATCAGACAACAAGATAAGAAACTCTAACCAGTATAAAACATGGTCTGAGAAAGCTCCGAGACCCCAATTAAACCCAATTAGAAAAAGAAAATAACAATTGAAAGGCGTGGAGAAAAAAAAACAAATAAACCCCCACTAAAAGAGCTCAAACAAACTCCAAGTGTTGGAGAAAAAATTGGATATGGAGGAGATGCCGTGGAACATGCTCAAGCACCATCTGATGGAAATCAGGTAACTAGAGGAATTGGAGACACAGGAGTCAGGAGGTTGCTCTTGAACATGCTCAAGCAATACCTGAATGAGGTCAGGCAACATTGGAAAAACGTGAAAAAAAAAAAAAAAAAAACCCTCTAACAGGTTCGACAAAACTCTGTTACCTAAAAATAACAAAACGCGCACAACGCTGCGTCAAACCTAACGAGGGATAAGCTCTCGGTTATTACAACTCGATAATTATAGGGATACAATGAAATGTGTGATTTGTTGTGGAATTGCCAATAAAGAAGACTGTGGCCTATGGTCCTAACAGAGGTTTCCTAGAGAAAATACTGCACATAAATGAAAAGCACAACTAGTGTATTTTGTCTTAAACATGTTTGAGCCGGTATTGCAGTACTCGTTGTAGCCATCGCAATTATAAATTTTCCCTGCAAAATTTCAGCAGAAAAAACATAGAACACCATTACCGTTGGGTCACATATATATGAATATATATCTTAGTGCTACCAACAAAAAATGAAACAAATCCATACCCTTTACGAGAAAGAACTTCCAACTTTTCAAGCAAGAAAAAGATAAAGATGGTCTCAAAAACTACTACGAAAAAGAGTACCAACAATCAACCACTGTCAAATTAATTATTTTAGGAATAATGCAAAAATATGTTTGGTTTTCAATCAGAAAAATAAGGAAATATATCTGGAAGCATGACAACATTTTTATTGTAGTAATTTTAATTCTGATTGAATATAAAACTAAAACTCATTTGTTTGCTATGAATGTTTTGAATCCAACTATATAAATGGGAATGATTTATGGATGAAACATATGAAAATTAAGCAACATATCTGTGTTGTAGTCTAGTAAGACAATCATCAAAACATCGAAGAACTTACTTACCAGGAAAATTGCATCTAAATTTAATGGCTTCTTCTCCAACCAATCTGTTTTACTCTTACAACCTTCCTGCGTTGTTCTCCTCCAACCATTCTCGTAAACCATCTCGGTCTTCCAATCAAGAACATAACATATCCCATAGTCGCTCCTATTAAAAATCCGCATCCATACCCCAACAGCACAATCCTCCAAGTAAATCCACTCGTAAAGTCATCATCGTCGCCATCATCTTGAGATATCGGTTGTTTCTGTGCCTCACTATCTCCACACTTCTTTGACAATGGTAATCCACATAACCCCGAATTTCCAACGTAAGAATCATTCGAAAATGTATTGAATTGGTTGCCTTGAGGTATGGGACCAAATAGATGGTTCTTCGAAAGGTTTAAGACCGCAAGAAATGTCAGACTTTTGAGTTCTCCTGGAATCTCCCCGGTGAGCAGGTTTGAAGAGAGGTCTAACGATTCCAACGATGTAATATTTCCTAAGAAGGATGGAAGAGGACCGGAAAGGCTATTGTGAGAGAGATTTAGCAACCGAAGTCCTTGTAGCTTTCCAATGTCATTTGGAATCTCTCCTCAGAAATTGTTACACGAAAAATCAATTGTTGTAAAGATAGTGAGGATATATTTCAGTTCAGTTTCAACCCCCTTCAAGACCATCTCCACAGAATCTCGATAAATGGTATATCCTCCATTGCTAGCTCCCATATATTGCAACAACATTTTCGATTTATCCACATTCATCATGGCTTCGAAGTTGAGGAAATATCGTTGCGGTAAAAGCCCAGTGAAGTTATTGTGAGAAAGGTCGAAAATTCGAAGCTTAGGAAAGGGGAAGGGAGTTTCCGTTCTTGAAGTGCTTATAGGACCATGGAATCTGTTTGATTTCAAGACGAGAACTTGCAATTCTGGAAGAGACTCCAGCCAGTAAGGGAATGCACCACTTAGATTGTTGTTCCCGAGATCTAGAAGTTCCAGGTTTTTACAGTTGGCCAAAGATCGCGGAACTGGTCCTTTCAAATGATTTCCATAAACATTGGAAAGTCCTCAACTTATTGCCATTTGCAAACGTTGTTGGGATAGCCCCATGGAAGTCATTCATCCGTAGATCTAAAAACAAGAGGTCATTGCTGACATTTCCCAAACATTGTGGAATCTCCCCAGTTAAGTTGTTATTAGACAAAACAAGAAGGACTAGGAACCTCGAATTGCAAATTGATGAAGGGATCTCACCATGAAGATAATTATGGGAAAGATCCAAATAAGATAAGGAAGCCCCCACTATCCACTTCAGAATCTCACCATGAATCTTGTTGTCGGATAGACCCAGCTCTGTGAGATTCTCTGCTATGTTTTGTAAAAAATCTGGGAACTCAGTTATATTGCAAGATTCCAAACGCAATACCCGAAGATTGGATAGACCTGAAATTGACTGCGGAATGGGACCATGCAGTTTATTATAGCCCAAGTCAACGACCTCCAACGGTGAATCACTTCGGAATTCATGAATTTGTCCAGTCAACTGGTCAGATTCAAGGGATAACTGTTCCAATGACGGAATAGTAAACAACCACGACGGTAATGTGCTGTTGAGGGAGTTACTATATAAGAACAGCATTTTTAGGTTTCGGAATCCAGTTATGTTGGAGGGAATAGGCCCCTTAAGTGCATTATTTGAAAGGTCTAAATAAACGAGTTGTGTTAGGTTGGCCATCCAAAGTGGAAATGTACCGGTGAAATTATTGGTGCCGAGATCTAAATACTCCAAATTTACTAGCTTTGCAAAAAAATCAGGAATTTCGCCATTGTGACTAAGATTTGAGAGAGTAAACGGGGGCTCACCGTTGAAGCCATTTTCCGATAAAATTAGTTGAGTGATCCTCGTGAGGTTTCCAAGCGACTCTGGAAGAGGCCCGGAGAATTCGTTGCCAGAGAGTTCTAGACAATTTAAAAGCTGAAGATGGCCAATTGAATCAGGCAGTTTTCCAGACATAAGTGTGTCAGAGAGAACTAACCTCTCTAGTGAACTGTTATTGCTCCACTTCACTTCGTGTAGATTACCTGTAACACTATGGTTTCCACCAAAATAAAGTATTTGCAACTTCGGAAGTTGGAAAATTGCATATGGAAAGTCCCCGAGCAATCTGGTCCCAAAAAGGTTGAGATATGCTAAAGAAGACAAGTTCAGCAAGGAATTGGGTAACCTTGAAGATATATTTACTTCATAGAGCCCCAGGTTTTGTAGTTGGGTTAGGTTCTTGAGCAGCATTTTGAAATTGTGGGGTTCGCGTCTTAGCATTCCACCGATAGTAGAGAGATCAAGTGAAACGAGTTTGGATAGGTGGGTGATTTCCGATGGAATTGAGCCTGAGAGAAAGGAATAGGAGAGGTCGAGATAGGACTCGAAAAATGGCTGAAATAGGGTGGAATTGGGGAGAAGTTGAAGTGGTTGTAGGCGAGACAGAGTTGTGGGAGGTGAGAGAGTTGGAAAGGAGTGGCATTGGGATGGAAGGTGCCATAGAGTTTGCTACAACTTAGGTCGAGCCCGGTCACGTGACCCGTGGACGCATCGCACGTGACACCGTCCCACGAACAACAATTCGTAGTCTCGTTCCAGGACAGTGTCTTTGCGTATGATGGATAACCATAATATTCACACCACGAAGAAGGAAGAAAAGCTTTAGAACTGTCAATGGTAAACATTTGCTTAAATTGGAGCAATGAAGATCTCTCGTCGAGAGAATACGAATGATTCGCCGAAGGAGATGAAGAGAGAGGGGATGAACAAGCAGATTGATACTGGAAGAAAAAGAAGAGAAAATAGAAGAGCCATATGATCAACCTCTCCATTTTGTTAGAGAGAGAGAGAGAGAGAGAGAGAGAGTGTGTGGTGAGTGCCTTTGGGTTATGGTACTATTAGACTCATTGATCCCTTCAAACTAGTATTTCAACTTGTGAATTGGTTTTCCCGATAAAAAAAGGAAAAAAGAAAAAGAAAAATAAGTCATGGAATTTAGTCAATTTGATTCCTCCCATACGTGACAAATATCATTGCTAGACAAATCAAGGAAATTGAAAAGGATGGTCTTCTAGTCCCTTCCTCATAAGACAAAAGTTGTGGAATTCGGGATTAAACCAGGCAGCTGTGAACAACCTGACTCAACCCGATTCAAATAATAAATTATTGAATTAGGTTTCTGTGAGTTGACTTGGGTTTTTTTCGCGTTAGGGGCACTGCTGTGACGCACAAATGGACCCTATTCTAGGCCCTGAAAATTATTCAAGTCATTCATGTTGTTTGGTTCCTCGCGCGAGCATATAAGATCACGTTGATGATTGATATAGACATGAATGAAACATGTTTTTTCTCGGAAAAATTTGAAGGAACATGTTTTGGGTTACTAAAACACTCATACACGTATTTCTTGTCTAGGAACTAATTGAGAAAATTCAGTATGACATTATAAATAGTACTTATACAAATTGCATGAATTTTTTCAATGTTATAATTAAAATTCACAGAAGAAAATCTGTTTACCCTAACTGTTTATCAGTCAGGCCAATCCCAAACGAGATTTAATCGAACCGATCATGAGTCGAGTCTGGAAGTTGTACGAGCTTATTGAGTTCAATACACGATTGTTCAAATTTGACTTGAAAAGTTAACAAGCTTAAAGATGCGTTAGATCTTGACTTGTTTACAAATAGATTCGAACTAACCCACATTTTGCAAGTTGAGCTTGAATAACTTGTTCGTTTAACTGCTTTACTTGAAGATAACGGTAGAAGATATGTTGTCCTGTATTTGGGGAAAAGTCTTGCTCATGGAAATGACTTTGGTCACTTTGATTCCATAAGCCATATTGATATGTAACAATAATTCATGGTGCATGAACATTGATGGACAAATCAAGAAAATTGAGAAGGATGGTCTTCTAGTCTACCCATAAGACAAAACTTGTGGTAATTGGATTCAACCAGGCAACCGTGAACGACCGGACTCAACCTGAGTCAAGAAATGAAAAAGTTTTTGTGAGTTGACCTGGGTCTTTATTGAGTGGGGGCACTACTATGATGCACAAATGGGCCCTACTCTAGGCCCGAAAATTTTATTAAAGCCGTTCATTTTGTTTGGTTTGTTGTGTGAGTGTATAAAGTCACACCGATCAAACATCGATATAGGCGTGAATGAAATTGTCTTGAAAAAATTTAAAGGTTACAAAACTTCCAAATAATCGAGTTTCGTTCATGTCTCTACCCTAATGTGTGACCAATATGATTGTTTGGACAACTTTTATGAATTTGAGATGGGGCCCATTTGTGCATCACAGCAAAGGCCTGCGATGTTCCAGTCCGAATCCTATATTGTGCACAAATGAACAAACTATGTGCTTCATAATGCATTCCAGCTTGATTTGTTCAGATAAAGAACAAACTCGAACGAATTTTAAACGAGCCAAATAGGAGTCGAGCTTGAGTAGTCTTTGTTTTGCTTCACAACCGCGTGTATAATTAACTAGGGATGTAACAAAATAGGAGTTTTGTTGAATTGGGAGGACGGTAGTTTATTTAGCAAATTACACATTCCCCTTGCCTGGATAAAAGATGAACTCAAGTTTCATGGTATGTACAAGTAAATGAGAGTATTTTCAAGTTACAGGGATTGCTTTTTATATGGTTGGGACATTGCAAGTCTACAAAAATTCATCATTTCGACAAATATAATTGGTTTTCCTGTTAAAAAAGAAAAAGAAAAAGAAAAAGAAAAATAATTCATGGGATTTAGTCAATTTGATTCCTTCAATACGTGACAAATATAATTGCTGGACAAATCAAGAAAATATGTTCTTCTTGTCCCTTCCTCAAAGACAAAAGTTGTGCAATTCGGGATTCAATCAGGCAGCTGTGAATCACCGGACTCAACCCGATTAAAATAATGAATTATTGAATTAGGTTTCTGTGAGTCGACTTGGGTTTTTTTTTCGTGTTATGGGCACCGCTGTAATGCACAAATAGACCCTATTCTAGGCCTGGAAAATTATTCAAGTCATTCATGTTGTTTGGTTCCTCGCGTGAGCATATAAGATCACGTTGATGATTGATATAGACATGAATGAAACAAGTTTTTTCTCAAAAAAAATTGAAGGAACATGTTTTGGGTTACTAAAACACTCGTACACGTATTTCTTGTCTAGGAATAAATTGAGAAAATTCAGTATGACAATATAAATAGTATACCAATTGCATGATTTTTTTCGAAGTTCTAATTAAAATTCACAGAAGAAAAAAAAAATGTTGGAGGTGGCCTGGGCCCAAGCATAATTTTGCCCGGCAGTGGATTGTTTAAAATTTTCTTTTAGAATATCTGTTTACCCTTGGCTGTTCATCAGTCAGGCTAATCTCCCAAACGATTTAATCGAACCGATCATGAGTTGAGTCTGGAAGTTGTATGAGCTTATTGAGTTCAATACAAGGTTGTTCAAATTTGACTCGAAAATTTAACTCGAAAATTTAACAAGTTTAAAGATGTGTTAGACCTCGACTTGTTTACAAATAGATTCAAGGCCGGCCCCGACGTTTGGGTTGCCCAAGCCCGACTTCAATCTGGTTGTCCGCTTGTGATTAGGACCCAAAAAAAAGAAAGGAAGGGTTACATGGTACTTTTTTAGCTTGAACAACATAAAAAAAAATTAAAATACAACCCCGGTTATAGTGTTTTATGACGAGAACAATCCGATAAAAAATAGCTTATTTCTTTTTTAAAGGAGATTCTTCGGTAGTCATCATACTAACTTGTTCAATAACTCATTTTCAATTCAGAATCTCTAGTATTACAAAAGTGAGTTTTTTTTTTTTTTATCAATTTCAACTTAGATAAACTTCTCTCTGTATATTGCAGCAACGTACTATAACCTGCATTGCTGAACTCCTAATATTAGGTCCCTACATCTTCAAGAGTTCGTAAAAAGATTATAGAAGTTTGTTTTGAAATACATAAGAAAGTTTGCTTCATATTTTAAATATAATCTGCGAAAAAATTAATAATAAAGAGTGTTAGCTCGCTCAGTTTTTGGATTTTTTTCACCATTGGGAGTTTTTTTAATTTGGGGAATAGCAAGGGAGTGAGAAAAGGGAAAATATCATTTTTATATTATTATTGTGTTTGTTAAATGCAAAATTTCTAGCAAATAATTGAGTAGTGTGGTTTCATAAAATTGTGGATTGGGAGGGAAAAAAAGAGTCCTAAATAATAGGTACCAAAAAAAAGATACAATGCACGGGAGTCGAACTCCAGTCACGCGGAATTTAGGGAGCATCAATTTGCCACAGAGCCTGGCCGTAGCTTTATGTCGTTCTAGCAAACTTTGCTACACTTATACTATTATACATAACCTAGGTTTTTTTTTTCCTGTTCGGTTGCCCTTGCCTGGGGGTTGCCCAAGCCCGGAAGCTTGCGGGGCTTACCCCTGGGCCGGCCCTTTATAGATTCGAACTAACCCACATTTTGCAAGTTGAGCTTGAATAACTTGTTCGTTTAATTGCTCTACTTGAAGATAACAGCAGAAGACATGTTGTCCTGTATTTGGAGAAAAGTCTTGCTCATGGAAATGACTTCGGTCACTTTGATTCCTTAAGCCATACTTATACGTAACAAATAATTCATGGTGCATGACCATTGAGAAGGAGGTCTTCTAGTCTCCCCATAAGACAAAACTTGTGGTAATTGGATTCAACCAGGAACGATTGGAGTCAACCCGAGTCAAGAAACTTATATTGCTTTCTGGTCCTGATTGTCTTTGTTTACTTGAACATCTTCTATTGTTTACTTGAACATCTTCTGAAACATTGCTTTCTGGTCATGTAAACAAGACCATTCATTTTTGGAATTTATATTCTTAAAAGAAACTTTACCAGTTAATTGATGCCAATCAACAAAATATTGCCACTGGACTCGCCCTTAAGAGGAAGATGAAGTTGGACTTCCCAAATGAAACCAGATTGAGGAAGAATTGCTCGATCAACTCAATATTGAAGTTTTGCTCCATCAACTCCTTTGAGGTCAGTCTATGTGAAGTTTTGCTCCATCTTTAATTGGTCTCCCCGCAAGTTGGGCGGTGGGATTGAACCCGTAATATTAGTCAAGGTGCCCGCATATATAAGTTGGGCCGGACACTTAAGTTATCAAAAAGTTATTCCCCCTTTTCTTTTTTTCTTTTTTTTTTCCCTTCATAGAGACTAAAGAGAGAGGAGAGAGAGGTAGGGAAAGAAACAACAAAAAAAAGGAAGGAGAGTGCACAGTGCCTAGGTAAAAGTGGGTGAAGAATTAGATTCTCTCCATTTTTATTGAGGGCATGAAAATTTTCATTTCAATGCAAAAAGTCATTACACGTGAATGAAATCCAAAATCAAACACGTCCGCAGATTAGGAATTTTTTTACTCTCCTTAATTCCAAAATAAGGACATGTTGATTTGGCTTCGTCACAATTATTGATCTCGAAATAGAGATTTCCATTTCGAATCGAGAAAATAACTTTGTGAATTCAATATGAAATTCAACTAATTACTAGAATTAATATGACATCCTGTATATTAAAGCCGTAAGAGATACTAGTGATTTTTAATGTGGATTGCTAAAAACAATTTAGAGGGGAATAATGAATTCAGGTTCAAAGTAGAGCATATAACAAAATAGAGTACCACCCATGGGCGGAGGTATCGGCCAGTGAATTTGGTTATATCATTATTTTACAACTTTGTCACGTAGTCGGAAAAATTAAAATGCATGATATCAACAATTTGTCACGTACATCTGTTGTCATTGATGCATGATATCAACAATTTCCACATATTAAAGTACTTACTGATTTGGATAAATCCAAAAAACTGGTTTTTTGGTTTTTTTTCGTTTTGTTTTTATTCAAAAAAAAATTGCATTTGTTAGTTTTTGGTCAATTTTTTGTGGTTTCTTGGCTTGTCTCGACGAGAGGAATCTAAAAAGTATAAAATTATAAGCCAAACTTAAAGTTTTGTGAATAAAGACGAAAAATAATCCAAAAAACCGATATTTTGAATAATTTTTCGTCTTTATCCACAAAACTTTAAGTTTGGCCAAAAAAATTTTACTTTTTAGATTTCTCTCGTCGAGACAAGCCAAGAAACCACAAAAAAATCGACCGAAAACTACAAAATGCAATTTTTTTTAATAAGGTCAAAACAAAAAAACCAGTTTTTTTGATTTAGCCAAATCAGGCACATCGAAAATCTTCTATTAAAACTAGGCCAATTAACCAAAGTTAATTTTCCAAATGTCGCCTTACAAAAAAACTTTTTTCCCTGATTGCGCCCCTCTAATGCAATTTTTGGCTCCTCAGCCGATACATACTCCAAGATTATTACTTTCTCTGTCCCATTTTAAGTGTCCACTACGAGAATCTGTGTATTTTCAAACCCAAAAAATATATATGTTTCTCTATATAATTTTTGTATATTCTTTTCACCGAGCACTTTAATTTGGTGCCAAAAAAAATTGTATGGAAATACATTTTTTTTACGTCAAACAAAATACACGTTTCTTCAAGGGACACTTAAATTGGGACGGAGGGAGTAGTTATGGAAAATGATTAGAGCCATTGGACAAGTGGAATGGGCTTCGGGTTCCTAAGGAAAATCATCAAACTCTTTTTTTTTTTTTTGTGTGTGCGTAATAGAGGTGTCCTGGGGGCTAGCTTTCACGCACCTCACACTAATCCCTATCTCATACAACTCTTTCACGCACATAAGCGCATGAAGAGGTATCCAGTTGCTGGCTAGGATAGTCGAACCTAAATCTTGGAAGTAAACCCTTCCTTGGGTCCGAAAGATCCAAGTTGTGGAATCAGATCAATACACTTGATAAAACTCAAACCTCAGGTCAGTTTTATTATAGCCCAATCTCCTCTTACAACTGAGCCCATTCTTAGAACTGATACCCTTGATCTTGGGCCGGCCCAAATGAACGCACTGCTCTCTTTCTGGATATAGAATTATAGACAGAGATAGAACGGTTCATGATATATCATACACACGCACAATGAGACAGACCCATTGAAATTCAACATTAAACTATTAAACCAGTGCAATTTACCGTTGTTGGAGATAAGCGTTGAATTTTAGACGTTCGAAGAAAAGTGCAGTATCTTGCGCATCTTTGTTGCTCTCTAGAATTCCCGTCCGAACGGGAGTCACGTCTGTCCGGACGGTCGGACACGGAGTTCACACGTTTTAAGTTATCTAGGGCTTATTTTATGTACTTTCTTATTAATTGGGGCCTTTGGGGTTCCTAGGGTTTTGTTTTTTTATTTTGGGGCTTTGATATTAGGGTTTTGAGTTGTCTCTTTGAGTTTCATTAGGGTTGGTGTCTCCCTATCGGCTTCTATCATAGATTTGTCCCTAGATATATAGTCTTTGAGTGTTCGGAGGACGGTAGTTATTTAGCAGATTACACATTCCCATTGCCTGGATAAAGGATGACCTCAAGTTTCATGGTATGTACAAGCAAATGAGAGTATTTTCCGGTTACAGGGATTGCTTTTTATATGGTTGGGACATTGCAAGTCTACAAAAATTCATCATTTCAACAAATATAATTGGTTTTCCTTTTAAAAAAGAAAAAAAAAGAAAAAGAAAAATAATTCATGGAATTGAGTCAATTTGATTCCTTCGATACGTGACAAATATAATTGCTGGACAAATCAAGAAAAGATGTTCTTCTTGTCCCTTCCTCATAAGACAAAAGTTGTGCAATTCGGGATTCAATCAGGCAGCTGTGAATCACCGGACTCAACCCGATTAAAATAATGAATTATTAAATTAGGTTTCTGTGAGTCGACTTGGGTTTTTTTCGTGTTATGGGCACCGCTGTAATGCACAAATAGACCCTATTCTAGACCTGGAAAATTATTCCAGTCATTCATGTTGTTTGGTTCCTCACGCGAGCATATAAGATCACGTTGATGATTGATATAGACATGAATGAAACAAGTTTTTTCTCAAAAAAAATTGAAGGAACATGTTTTGGGTTACTAAAACACTCGTACACGTATTTCTTGTCTAGGAATAAATTGAGAAAATTCAGTATGACAATATAAATAGTATACCAATTGCATGATTTTTTTCGAAGTTCTAATTAAAATTCACAGAAGAAAAAAAAAATGTTGGAGGTGGCCTGGGCCCAAGCATAATTTTGCCCGGCAGTGGATTGTTTAAAATTTTCTTTTAGAATATCTGTTTACCCTTGGCTGTTCATCAATCAGGCTAATCTCCCAAACGAGATTTAATCGAACCGATCATGAGTTGAGTATGGAAGTTGTATGAGCTTATTGAGTTCAATACAAGGTTGTTCAAATTTGACTCGAAAAGTTAACAAGCTTAAAGATGAGTTAGACCTCGACTTGTTTACAAATAGATTCGAACTAACCCACACTTTGCAAGTTGAGCTTGAATAACTTGTTCGTTTAACTGCTCTACTTGAAGATAACAGCAGAAGACATGTTGTCCTGTATTTGGAGAAAAGTCTTGCTCATGGAAACGACTTCGGTCACTTTGATTCCTTAAGCCATACTCATACGTAACAAATAATTCATGGTGCATGATCATTGAGAAAGGAGGTCTTCTAGTCTCCCCATATGACAAAACTTGTGGTAATTGGACTCAACCAGGAACGACTGGAGTCAACCTGAGTCAAGAAACCTATATTGCTTTCTGGTCTTGATTGTCTTTGTTTACTTGAACATCTTCTGAAACATTGCTTTCTGGTCATGTAAACAAGACCATTCTTTTTTGGAATTTATATTCTTAAAATAAACTTTACCAGTTAATTGATGCTAATCAACAAAATATTGATAATTGCTCCATCAACTCAATATTGATAATTGCTCTATTAACTCCTTTGAGGCCAGTCCATATGAAGTTTTGCTCCATCTTTAATTGGTCTCTCCGCAAGTTGGGCGGTGGGATTGAGCCCCTAATATAGGCCTGTCAACGGGTCGGATCTGACCCTGAATCCGATCCAGATCCGATAGGCTCAGATCCGAATCCGATATTCACAAACCTGATAACGTTAATCCGGATCCGGATCCGAATTTTCGGATACCCGATCCGAAATTCGAATCCGATCCGCTTTTTTTTTTTTTTTGCCTGTGCAATTTTACATGTTGAATATGAACATCTGTATAAAGAAAATGCAACTCAACGATCAAAAAGAAAAAACTGGGAAAAGTTAAGAAAGAAAATTATAGTCTCACAATGAGACATCAGAAATGGTGCAAGGGAAAGGTACTTTTTTTCCTTCTGGAAATTCTTCTTAGAGCATGATTTTAATTAGAATGTTCTTGCAATACATGTGCCAGCCATAGATTTGCGATGGTTATATTTACAGATGGGTTGTGCGGATTGAATCACAGGGACTCAGCTTGTTGGGGCTTAACAGAATAGCATTTTCCCTTTAAAAATCGGCCAACAGAATCAAAGGGTTTTTGTTTTGAACAGCGTGAAAGGATTTTTGTTTTGATGATCCGGATTCGGATCTTAATAAGATTAGATCCGGATCCGATCCGAAATTTATTCGAATTTTCGGTTTCGGATTATCGGGTTTTCGGATCTGAAATATCGGATTCGGATCCGGATAGGGTCCGACCCGTTGACAGGCCTACGGCCTAATATTAGTCAAGGTGCCCGTATATATAAGTTGGGCCGGACACTTTTTTTTGTCATTCGATATACATCAGCAGAGTTAGTTGTTAGATGTTAGTAAACCACATGGGTGATCTCCTCTCCATAGGAGTCGAACCCAGAACCCCTATAAAAGGGGCTACACGACCAACTGAGCTAAGTGCCTTGGTCGGCCGGACACTTAAGTTATCAAAAAGTTATTCCCCCTTTTCTTTTTCTTTTTTTTTCCCCTTGAGGAGAGGAGACATAGGTAGGGAAAGAAACAACGAAAAAATGAAGGAGAGTGCACAGTGCCTAGGTAAAAGTGGGTGAAGAATTAGATTCTCTCTATTTTTATTGAGGGCATGAAAATTTTCATTTCAATGCAAAAAGTCATTACACGTGAATGAAATCCAAAATCAAACACGTCCGCAGATTAGGAGTTTTTTTTTACTCTCCTTAATTCCAAAATAAGGACATGTTGATTTGGCTTCGTCACAATTATTGATCTCGAAATAGAGATTTCCATTTCAAATCGAGAAAATAACTTTGTGAATTCAATCTGAATTCGACTAATTACTAGAATTAATATGACATCCTGTATATTAAAGACGTAAGAGATACTAGTGAGGTAGAGTAATAGTTTAATGTTGAATTTCAATGGGTCTGTCTCATAGCCAGTGAATTTGGTTATATCATTATTTTACAACTTTGTCACGTAGTCGGAAAAATTAAAATGCTTACTTGTACATCTGTTGTATTATGTACCACACGTCATTGATGCATTATATCAACAACTTCCCAAGATTTTAATTGTTGAAAATCTTCCATTAAAACTAGGCTAATTAACAAAGTTAATTTTCTAAATATCGCCTTACCAAAAAAAAAAATTCCCCAATTGCGCCCCTCTATCCAAATGTTGTTGGCTCCTCCGCTCATACAACTCTTTCCCACGTGTAAGCACAGGGTGAGGTATCTCTAGCAAGGACAATCGAACCTAAATCTTTAGGAGAAGCAAACCCTTCCTTGGGTCCAAAAGATCCAAGTTGTGGAATCAGATCAATCCACTTGATAAACTCAAACCTCAGCTTGGTTTTATTAAAGCCCAATCTTCTCTTACAACTGAGCCAATTCTTAGAACTGCTACCATTGATCTTGGGCCGGCCCAAAAGATCGCACTGCTCTTTTTCTGGATATAGATAGAGATAGAGTCATAGAGAACGGTTCAAGAGATATATCAAACACACGCACTGTGAGACAGACCCATTGAAATTCAACATTGAACTATTAAGCATGTGCAATTTGTCGTTGGAAAATGATATGAGTATACTACTCATACACACAACATGCGCACCAAGTTAATATGGCAGTCTGGTAGATGAGGAAAAGCCTAATGTGTGGCCACCTAAAAATGGGCTTCTCTTCATCCGCCACATCACCTTGGTGTGCATGTCGTATACCCATAGCATTGCATTGTTGATTTACCGTTTTGTTGGAGATATGACTTGAATTTAAACGTTAGAAGAAAGGTGCAGTATCTCACGCGTCTCTGTTGCTCTCTAGAAGTCTCGTTCGTACGGGAGTCACGTCCATCTCGATAGTTGGACACGGAGTTCATGCGTTTTAAGTCGTCTAGGGCTTATTTTCTATACTTTCTTATAAAAAGAGGCCTTTGGGGTTCCTAGGGTTTTGTCTTTTATTTTGGGGCTTTTATATTAGGGTTTTGAGTTGTCTCTTTGGGTTCCATTTAGGGTTTGTGTCTCCCTATCGGATTCCACCATAGATTTGTCCCTAAATATCTGTTGGGTCCTAAATATCTGTTGGGTGCTTCATTGAGAGTTACGGATATAGTCGACTCTTTGTATTCTCTCCTTGTTCATAGTGAATCCTTTCTCTCTCTCTCTCTCTCTCTCTCTTCACTTGTGGATTAATCCTGTAGATTACTAAAAGTCTAAAACTATGTGTGTTAATTGGGACAAAAAAGTCAGAACAATATTCAGCCTTGCCTTGCCTTGACTCATTTTACACTTGTTCAGGTAGACCTTGGCAAAAAAAGTACTAAATTGGTTTTTGGGTTTATTCGTTGTCTTTAATTAAAAAAATATACATTTTTTAGTTTTGTTTCAAGTTTTTGTGGATTTTTTTATTTGTGTCAACTAGAGGAATCCAAAAAGTATAAATTATGGTCAAGACTAATTTTTTTTAATAAAGCCGAAAATAAACTAGTTTATTGGACTAATTTTGGCTTTATTAAAAAAATTAATTTTGACCAAAATTTTATACTTTTTAGATTCCTAAGACAAATCAATAATCCACAAAAACTTGACGTAAAACTAAAAAAATGTAAAAAAGTTTTGAATAAAGATGAAACGAATAAGCCAAAAAATCGATTTAAACTTTTTTGCCAAAGGAGGCATTGTTTGAGTTTGAAAATTGTTTTGCTACTAATTACGTACTCCTTCCATCCCATTTTAATAGTCCAGTTTCGGTCTCCAATGCAATTTTTAAATTGTTACTCCTATATTTCAATCTACAATAAATTATTAAAAAATTTAAAAATTTTGTATAATAAAACTAATTGAGATCTATCATATGATATCCATATTGCACATAAACTTTAATATAGATTGAAAGATATTAACAATCTAAAATTTGCATTAGAGACCGACCTAAACTATCAAATGGGACAGAGGGAATATTAAAATTCGGCTCACTCACATTTGAGCCGAATTTTAAAAGATTGATACGTACTCCTTCCATCTCAATTTATTTGTCCTTTTTGGGAGTTCGTGTCACTTTTCAATTGATTATATTTTATAATTTACATTGTTTTACCTGATTTTGGAAATATTATCTTATAGAATCAAATGAGATTTATCAAACAAGATCCATATTAATTATAAAATTCATTAT